>OW026366.1:147899545-147992045 GCA_932273885.2 Leucozona laternaria
AATAATAATAATAATAATAATAATAATAATAATAATAATAATAATAATAATAATAATAATAATAATAATAATAATAATAATAATAATAATAATAATAATAATAATAATAATAATAATAATAATAATAATAATAATAATAATAATAATAATAATAATAATAATAATAATAATAATAATAATAATAATAATAATAATAATAATAATAATAATAATAATAATAATAATAATAATAATAATAATAATAATAATAATAATAATAATAATAATAATAATAATAATAATAATAATAATAATAATAATAATAATAATAATAATAATAATAATAATAATAATAATAATAATAATAATAATAATAATAATAATAATAATAATAATAATAATAATAATAATAATAATAATAATAATAATAATAATAAATAATAATAATAATAATAATAATAATAATAATAATAATAATAATAATAATAATAATAATAATAATAATAATAATAATAATAATAATAATAATAATAATAATAATAATAATAATAATAATAATAATAATAATAATAATAATAATAATAATAATAATAATAATAATAATAATAATAATAATAATAATAATAATAATAATAATAATAATAATAATAATAATAATAATAATAATAATAATAATAATAATAATAATAATAATAATAATAATAATAATAATAATAATAAATAATAATAATAATAATAATAATAATAATAATAATAATAATAATAATAATAATAATAATAATAATAATAATAATAATAATAATAATAATAATAATAATAATAATAATAATAATAATAATAATAATAATAATAATAATAATAATAATAATAATAATAATAATAATATAATAATAATAATAATAATAATAATAATAATAATAATAATAATAATAATAATAATAATAATAATAATAATAATAATAATAATAATAATAATAATAATAATAATAATAATAATAATAATAATAATAATAATAATAATAATAATAATAATAATAATAATAATAATAATAATAATAATAATAATAATAATAATAATAATAATAATAATAATAATAATAATAATAATAATAATAATAATAATAATAATAATAATAATAATAATAATAATAATAATAATAATAATAATAATAATAATAATAATAATAATAATAATAATAATAATAATAATAATAATAATAATAATAATAATAATAATAATAATAATAATAATAATAATAATAATAATAATAATAATAATAATAATAATAATAATAATAATAATAATAATAATAATAATAATAATAATAATAATTAATAATAATAATAATAATAATAATAATAATAATAATAATAATAATAATAATAATAATAATAATAATAATAATAATAATATAATAATAATAATAATAATAATAATAATATAATAATAATAATAATAATAATAATAATAATAATAATAATAATAATAATAATAATAATAATAATAATAATAATAATAATAATAATAATAATAATAATAATAATAATAATAATAATAATAATAATAATAATAATAATAATAATAATAATAATAATAATAATAATAATAATAATAATAATAATAATAATAATAATAATAATAATAATAATAATAATAATAATAATAATAATAATAATAATAATAATAATAATAATAATAATAATAATAATAATAATTATAATAATAATAATAATAATAATAATAATAATAATAATAATAATAATAATAATAATAATAATAATAATAATAATAATAATAATAATAATAATAATAATAATAATAATAATAATAATAATAATAATAATAATAATAATAATAATAATAATAATAATAATAATAATAATAATAATAATAATAATAATAATAATAATAATAATAATAATAATAATAATAATAATAATAATAATAATAATAATAATAATAATAATAATAATAATAATAATAATAATAATAATAATAATAATAATAATAATAATAATAATAATAATAATAATAATAATAATAATAATAATAATAATAATAATAATAATAATAATAATAATAATAATAATAATAATAATAATAATAATAATAATAATAATAATAATAATAATAATAATAATAATAATAATAATAATAATAATAATAATAATAATAATAATAATAATAATAATAATAATAATAATAATAATAATAATAATAATAATAATAATAATAATAATAATAATAATAATAATAATAATAATAATAATAATAATAATAATAATAATAATAATAATAATAATAATAATAATAATAATAATAATAATAATAATAATAATAATAATAATAATAATAATAATAATAATAATAATAATAATAATAATAATAATAATAATAATAATAATAATAATAATAATAATAATAATAATAATAATAATAATAATAATAATAATAATAATAATAATAATAATAATAATAAATAATAATAATAATATTAAAATAATAAGTAGATACCGTGGGTGGTGCAGAAAAAATTGTTTTATTGAAAAATGTGAATGGTGAAAATTGTTTTTTTTACGGTATGTAATTACAAAAAAAAATTGTAGTTTCTACATAGTTATGTGAATTTTACAAAATTTTGTTGTTGTTTTATGGGCTGAAAGTCAGTTAAATTTCAATTAAATGCTACAAGCAATATTATTTTTTAAAACGACAAGTTGCGTTCATGGTAAACATCATCAGGTATGTTGCTATAAAACACATAGTGAGAAATATTTTGGATTTAAAAAAAATTGTTTTAAACATTACAAAAAAGTTATTTGTTGGTATTATAATAGTTATTGGCTTACATTTGCTTTTTGTTTTTTCATCCTCATATCATCCTCTTGTTGTGGTGGTGTTCTCTTTGCAATATTTGTTCCTCTTATACATTTTTCTTGTGGCTTGTGGTTATTTGTGAAGCTGTGGGTTGCCAAAGCTGTTTTTTGTGCTGAACTAGATTTTAAGTCCGATTTATGTTCTGATATTCTATTTTTTTAATTTTTGTTTTGTGGTTCCTTTAAGACCATTTTTAATTTAATTTTGTTTTCAGCATAAAATTCGGAATCACTTATTAAGAACTCTGTATATTAAGTACTGCGTTTCGGGTGTTGAGAATTGAAGTTTATAATTCTGCCCGAAGATGTTGGTTTTTAATACCAGTCAAGATTCAACCGCCCATAATTTCTTATTATAACTACGTCCAAGTATAGTAATTTTCCATTTTCCTCTTTTTCCAATGAGAATTAAAATTTTTGGTGATAACTGTTCAGGGCTCCCAAAGTTGTATATAAATCTGAAATTTTAACTATTGTAAATATGTATTCGACGTACTTAGTTAAAATCTTTGGTTTTCGGATTAGTTTATTCAAAGAAACGTCAAGTAGATCCTCCAATATGGTGTCCACTATGATGGGCGAGGCTGGATTAATAATTGGCATACCATTCCACTTTTGGTAGAAATTGTTTTCATACATCAGGTAGTTGTTATCAACTACACAAAATTGTAGTAGGTCGAACATTTTTTGTGGTCTAATTTGTTTGTGTTCCTTTATGCTATCCCACTTTGTTTGTATGAGTCCTAGTGCAAGTTTAACGGGAATGTTTTTGAAAATTGACTTCATCAAACGACACAATAGCTTCATCATTGTCAATTTTAATATTTTGAATCTTTGATTTAAAATCCAATGAATCCTTACCATTATACTTAGAGTTATGTGTCAATTTCGTTAATATTGTGATGAGATATCGTAAAAGATTATAGCACGGATCAGTTCTTTTCGATTTATAATCATTCTTATACATAGCCACGGTAACGTTTTCTTTTGTCAGCTGGAATAATTACTAAGTCTTTATTATTTTAAAATGGGAAAAGGTCAAAATCCCGCAAGTAGAAATCCCGCCAAAAAAAAATACTCATTATGTATAATAATCCCGCCGATCAAAATCCCGCCGATCGAAATCCCGAGGCAAGAATCTTTTATTTTAGTACTATTTGGCGGGATTTGTCGAAAAAGTACTTGTTCGTAATTTTTAAGAAAAATAGTAACGAAGTTATGAAATTGATATTACATATATTTATGATAAATATTTTCAGCACAGGGTGATTCCAAAAAATGTCAATTTCATGTTCTTTGAGCGCTTTCAATGAAATTGACACAAGTTATAGCTGAGGAAGAATTATAAACGAAAAAGGGGAGTATATACAAAATTAAATCCATGTAGGTAGGGAAAATTTTATCATTGCAGTAATGTTAAATAGGATATACATATGAATATTTTTGGCGGTTTCTGTACAGTATTAAATTGATGTTTCAACTTAAACCGATGTCTTATTTTATATTTTGGTTTCGGTTGAATCGCATCAATCAAGATCCGAGAGCGATTTACATTTTGGAACTTATATATTATCATAATATATATTATCATAACAAAGCCTGGCCCTGGGCAAAATTTCCAGCTTAATGATTAAGAATTTTAATCTTGTTGGATATAGTTCACATTGGATTTTTGTCAAAAAGTTCATGTAAGTTGAACTGAACTTAATAAAAATTGCGTATTGACAAGGCACTCACTAGTCAACTGATGAGTCCAAGTGAGATCGCCGGGACGAAACGCCAATTTTTATGGACTAAAGGCCGATAAAAGCTATTTTGAATCAATAATTCAACAAGTCCAATTAAATAGTGCTAAGTCTTCTACTTGGCTGATGTATTTCAGTAGTATATAGAATTTGTATTATAAAAACCTTCATATAAAAACAAAGCCTGGCCCTGGGCAAAATTTCCAGCTTAATGATTAAGAATTTTAATCTTGTTGGATATAGTTCACATTGGATTTTTGTCAAAAAGTTCATGTAAGTTGAACTGAACTTAATAAAAATTGCGTATTGACAAGGCACTCACTAGTCAACTGATGAGTCCAAGTGAGATCGCCGGGACGAAACGCCAATTTTTATGGACTAAAGGCCGATAAAAGCTATTTTGAATCAATAATAAGTCTAGTTGTATGGAAATCCCGTTATATTAATTGATTGTGAAATTAATATAGAACTTAAATTTTGCTGTCAACGTGTAATTTAAATATGAATAAGTATATACCGTAGGAGTTGAGCGATTAGCAAGTGTATACAAAAAGTTAGTAAATAGTTGGACTAAGGCTCTATAAAAATTTATCACCTTGAATTGTGGAGAGAAATAAGAATAAACCGAACAAAAACATAAAGGGTTTTTCAACAAGGACGCTACAAAAGTAGAGCAACAGGGACAGCAAACGACGCCATATTTCTTGCCGCTCTTTTGACATTTCTTTTCAGTAAGGTTTGCCATTTCATGATGGAAAGATATACGAGCCAACAACGAGTCAAAATTATTAAAATTTACTACCGAAATTCGCAGTCAGTGGCCTCAACGTTAAGAGCGCTACGTCCAATTTATGGTCGTCATAATCGTCCTAGCAGATCAACAATTGAGCGTCTAGTGGAAAAATTTGAGTCCACATGCACAGTACAAAATGTTCCCGTGCCGCCGAGGCTTTAGTTGCAGAAAGCCCAAATGTGTCTCTCACACGTCGTTCTCAAGTGTTGGGCATCTCCTACATCCTTACAAGATTAAATTGACGCAAGAACTGAAGCCGCTTGACCACCAGAAGCGTCGTATGTTCGTGAATTGGGCTGAGCAACAACTTGAAAATGATTCGGATTTTCATCGAAAAATCATCTTCAGCGATGAGGCTCATTTCTGGCTGAATGGCTTCGTCAATAAACAAAATATGAGGTATTGGTCAGGCAGCAATCCACACTTACTCTATGAGTCATCATTGCATCCCAAAAAATTACGGTTTGGTGTGGTTTATGGATCTGCGGCGTCATTGGGCCGTACAGCCGTACTTCTTCCGTGATGATCAAGACCGGCACGTGACTGTGAATGGGGATCGCTACCGTTCAATGATAACCAAATATTTTTGGCCCCAATTGGATGATATGGACTTGGAGGACATGTGGTTCCAACAGGACAACGCCACAAGCTACACAGCGAATGTCACAATCAGTTTATTGGAAACCAAGTTTGGAGAACGTGTTATCTCACGAAATGGTCCAGTCGCTTGGCACCCTCGGTCGTGCGATTTGACGCCGTTATACTATTTCCTGTGGGGCTACGTCAAGTCTATGGTCTATGCACTGATGCCAGATGAGATTTTTAAAATCCCACCGTATTTGAAAAAAAATCCCACTGTTTTTGTACTGGAAGAAAAAAAAACCACCATACTTCTCTGCCACAATCCTTTCCTAGATATTAAACAAAAACAAAAAAATTAAATGTGAGATGTGAACTTCTTTTTTAAGAAAAAAGCTCCCGAATAAACAAAACACACTCTAAAAATATTTTTTTTTTATTTTCTAAATAAATAAAAATTAATTTCACTTCATATTTATTAAAAAAAAACTTCTTAGATTTCATTGCAAGAATTCAGTATTTTAAGTCAAATCTTTATAGGTAAAATTTGTACTTTCGTACATTTTCACAGTTTTTATATAAAAAAAATCTTATTTCAATAAAAAGCTAGGAACACATATTTTTAGTTTTGTTATAAAAAAAAATAAAGATATTTTTTGTAAAAAAAATAAATAAAAAAGACTTCAAAATATTTGATTTAAAAAATTAACTTAAAAGTATAAATAAGTAAAATGATTTTGTATTTATGTACATTATTTACATATTTACAAATTGTTATTGACGTTTAATTCATAGGCAAATGCCTCAAGAGTTTCTTCGTTTTCATCATCATGGTTACTGTCATGCGAAACAAAGAGGTTCTCTGAATTGAATTTAGCCAGCATTGCCTTTGAAGGTTCGAAACCGATGCAGCCTTTAGTTCCTAGGCTATAGCGAACTCGTAAAACTGAATCTGCTGTATCGATACTTAGTCGATTCCTGAGTTTATTTTTTACTATTTTAACAACTGAGAACGCTCTCTCGACTGAAGCATTGGAGAAGGGAAGACTTAAAAGTGCCAAAACGAGAGTGCAAATGCAAATGCTAGCCGAGAAAGAAGATCGCTATTGCAGCAGAAAACTGTAAACATATTGGGGCATATTCATTGTCACTTTTAAATAAACCCCAGTCTAAGATAAACTGGAGTTTAAAAGTGACTATGAATATGCACCATTGGCGCAAAATTTTAAACATTTAAAACCTACTCTAAATCAATTTTAAATTGGACGCCGACTCTAAAAATGAGTTTTAGAATGAGAGTCGACGCTATGATAATTTTAAACGATATAAAGCATACTTTAACGCTAAAGTCTAACTTTAAAAGCAGCAAAATGCTTCTCTATCTTTTTTAAAGTATACTTTATCCATTCAACGTTTGTAATTTCATAACAAAAATTTAAAGGAAAATGTTTGATGAAGATTTTAAGGATGTAAGTCAACAATCACGAAAACTGTCTTAGCTTTAATTTGTGGTGCATGCACCCCCAGTAACCATTAGCACGACAAAACAACACCATCTCTACCCCCCGATTCAATAGACTACGTTACCAAACAATATATAATGCGGTCGACCACCCCAACAAAAAGAAAAAAAAATGTGGTACATATAGTGTTGGACTACCATATCTGCTCACAAAATCGCCCGTGATCTTAGCTGGAAAGGTGAAATAGCTATAGGGGAGTTAAAAAAAGAAAAAAAAATTACAAACAAATTTAATTTTCAAAGGGGACACCCGGATTTGAACCGGAGACCTCTCGATCTGCAGTCGAATGCTCTACCAAAAATCATAACAAAACCCTACAAATGCGCTTAAAACCCTACAAATGCGCTAAGAACACTTCATTAGTTAGAAGAGTTGTTAAAAGTGTTTAAAATTAAGAAAAGGTTAGACAAGGACTCGCAACTAAACGACTGCGTTAACTAGAGTTGGTTTCATTCCTTAAACGAGAACTGTTTAAAAATTTGCGTCATTATTTTTTGTGTGGCGAAAGAAGAACGAAAAATTGTTCCTCTCTTATTGAGACATTTTCTGTGTCATTGGTGGTTCGGCCATAAAAAAGCATTTCAAATATTTTCCCACCATAAATCCCACCATCAATTTTTTCCCACCATTATTCCCACCAAAGAGATTTTTTCCCCCCATTTTGGTGGGAAAAACCACCAATCTGGGAACACTGGGTCTATGCCAACAAGCCAGTGACGATTGATGAACTTCGTACGAATATCGAACGTGAAATTGCAGCAGTATCGGCCGATTTATGCTTGAAAACCGTCGAAAATTGGGTTCAGCGTCTGGACTTCTGCAAGCGTATCCGTGGTGGCCATGAAAAAGAAATCGAGTTCCATACATAATGGTATCTAATTTCATTGATATCCAAAACCGTTTTTGTTTTATTTAAAAAAAAAAACTTTTGTAGCGCTCTTACTGAAAAACCCGATATAAACACAAACACTTCCAAGCCGTCACGAAGAATTAATTTTCAATCGACTGACATTTATCAAACCTGTTCTCGATTCGAAAGCGCCACCTTCCGAAAAACACATAAATCTCACAAAGTACCAGGGTTCGGCAAGTAAAACTAAGAAAGTACTTTTTATTGAATTAGTATTAAAATGGCCCTTAAGATCGATATTCTAAGACAACTTCTAAAAGAACAAAAAGATGAGATCGCGAAGGACAGGAAAATGTCAGAAGTTAAATACGACCAATAAGAGTAACTTTCGCAAAATACGAGAAAAAACAAGAAGTACTTTTATCAGAGGATCTTCCTAAAAACCTCATTGAGGCTAGGAAACCTCTTTTACAAACATTTTTAGAATTAAAAAAAAAAAAACAAGAAATAAAAGCGTTCTTTAGACTTGATGAGCTTATCGTTAAAGGAACAGTTTGGAAAGAAGAACCGGACCATCAACCCGAAAACCGATCAATTGAAAACCTTATTCACACACCAACACAAAAGGATGAAAACAAACAAAAAATAAAAACAACTTTTATTGGCACAACAACCAACATAAATTAAAAAACAAGCGGTTTTAATCCAATAAAAAAGTTTTTAATTTTTAATGTAATGTAACAAGGTATTTGATTTGCTTTGAAAAATAACTTTTAATAGGTGGCTGGTTGGTTAATATTTAAAATTTACGTACATACCTACCTACCAAATACATTCATACACTATGCAGGTTAGGTAGGTACCTATCTATAATTTTTTTAATGTTTAAAAAGTCAATGTCTTAATATACATAGGTACCACCGTGTGCATACACACCCACCCACCCACCTACATCCCTACATTGATATTTACATATATACCTAGGTATATACCTTCATAACTACCTAAACGTTAAAAAAATAATTATACCTAGTTACCGAATACCTACATAATTATTATTATTTTTGCTATTCAAAATTCCAATTACCTATCTTCTTTTTGAATAACAAACATAATAAAATGCCTACTGTGAAAAAAGCCTACCAAAAATCTATTAAATATATGTAGCTATAGCCATGTACCTACTGTACTTGAAAATTGGGTATACCTACCTATGCACCATAATTCAAAATGTAGCAACGTTGTATTGTATTCCACTAAGCTATAGTGAAATTTAACAACGTTACTTTGAAAATCAACGAAAATCATCACAACTGAAAATTTAAAAAAAAATTCAAATTGTGCTTAAAAATTAAATCATAAAGTTATTTTATTATATATAAACATATACCCATAACCTATAGAGAACAAAAAAATCTATTCTTCAAAGAGAAACGTTAAAATCGTTGAATAAGTCTAGACAAAAAAATTTTATTTGCTCCTCCTAATTGTTGTCGTTGTCATGACGCGAACAGCTGATTCAATTATCTCCCTTACTCCCTTTATTAATATAGGAATTGAAAATACAACAACCTTCCCTTTCTCGTTTACTCTCTTAACTGTGCTCGCAGTATTTTATTTAAAATATTTATATATATAATCTTCTCAGTCTGCAACTTCAATTTTCTCGACTACAACGCCACCAGCACAAACGAGGCCCAAGCAAAAAAATCTGTTCCATGAGAGTACTATAGAGTTTATAAGCAATGGTTGTTGTTCAAAAATTCAATAACTTAATTTTCGCCAAGTAAATTTTTTATTAAGTAATTATTGTTTAGTCAACATCAAAACCTTCAAATTTAAAAAAAATTTCAATAATTTTTTTTAGAATCACTTATTTTAAACAAAATTTTAAAGAAATATGTAAAGAAGCAATTTAAACATATGTGCCAATTTTTATTAAAATCCGTGCGTCCTCTCCAAACAAAATACAATGCACAACTGAGCTACGCCCCACTTCAGCCCTTTGATGTAGAACTTGAACAAACAAGCACAAACTTGAAAATCTTAAAATGTCCGTAGACATTCTGTGATTTTCTACTATGTTTATCCAAATCCAACTTCATTGGATATAGGACACACAAGTTTTCAATAATATCAATTCCAGCAAATAAGCATAAAATCCATAAAAAAAACGGGGTCTATAGATCAAAATAACATTTTCCTATCTCGAAAACTAAAAGAGATAGGACAATTCAGATTGCAATCGAAAGAGCGTGATCGAAGATATAAGATGGCATTCTTGGCTCATTTTTTGCAAAAATGGTCTGTAGGACAAATAAGAACTCACGTGATGAAGTGTTGGGGTGCTTTCATAAATGCATGATTGCGAAAGTCTGACAAATGCATAACTTTCATAAATGCAAATGATAAATGTCAGATTTTCATAAAAGCAAACCGCAAATATTTGCAGCGCAAATGTGCAACTATAAAACCTCACATGCAATCTGAATTTCTTTATTAAAGAAAGAGATAGGTATATAGTATAAACGATTTCCTTTTCTTTATTGTTCCATCAAATCAGAAAAAGTGTCCATAAATGCAGTGTAAAACACATGCGCAAATATTTTGTATGAAGTTATTATGATTGCAATTGATCGCATGTAAACAAAGCAACCATGCATTTATGAAAGCACCCTTGATTTTAAAGTATGGTATTCGGTTGGCTTTTGTTTTTTTTTTTTTGTTTTATCCCGGTAATTTTGTGGAACTCGTGACCTATTTTTAACGTAGGTTTCTGTGTCCGTTTTACTTCTTTACTTTCGAATTTTTCTTTATTTCATTTTTTCCATTCTTTTGATTGTTCTTAGAACAATAATTAATTTTATATTTTGTATCTTAGAAATTTGACATGGGAAAGTTGTAACTTGCCGTAAGAAAATTTACGCATGGAAATGTAAAATGAAATGAAAGAAAATTCAATTTTTATGAAAAATTAACAAAGAGTTCTGTAATGAAAATGTGGTGTCTTTTTATGTTTCATTGCGTTGGCACTGGAAAAGTCCATGGGTCACTTAACATCTTAGTTACGGTCTGAGCCAGTTTTGGCGAGAAAAGTTTACAATAATATACGGAAATACGCTCCCACGAAACTATTAACAAAAAAGCGTTAAATTTTAATGCTATAGGTACTGCCGCCACTAGAGTAGACATTTATATTTAAAGGTTTTCTGATTTTTATCTTATTAAGTGGATGGATTGAAATTTTGGAGGATGATGGTTTAAAATTATCATAATTACCTTTTTGATCGATTGAGTAGAATGTCGTTATTTTTTATAAAACTTCTTTTCTAATCGTGAAGGTTAAAATCTATATCAAACTATCTATGTCAACCTATATAAAAAGTATTGGGTAAAGGCGAAATCATGATTGATTTGAAGGATCAATTTTGCAGCTTTTAATGTACGCATCAAAAAACTCATCTACGCTCTATCCAAGTGTCCCCTTATAGTACAAGAGCCAACTGCACATTTTCATACTTAAAGAGTGGATGAATAGCAAATGTGTATGAGCATGTGTATGTGTCTTTATAAAACCCATTTGTATAATTTTTCGAAAATCTGAAATTTCTTATCAACTTTTGCATTTTTAAAAAGAAAATCAAATTAATACCACATGGTGAATGTCCTTAGTCCTTACATAACAATGTTTATAAATATATAGCCTGAAATTTCATCATAACCTTGAAGATCTGACAATTAGAAGCAAAGTTTATTATCAGTTGATTTTTTCGGTTTTTCATAAAAAAACTTTGTTAAATATACTTTTAACGAAAAATAAAAGCGAAACGTGGGTGGATTTCACTAACACTAATTTCTATATTTTTTCTCGCTCATGAGAAAAAAACTGAAAAATTCATCAAAATCATTAGGTAAAGCCGTTTCCCAAAAACTAAGAAAAAATTAAAGTGATCATTGCAGAGGCAGGTTTCAGGAATCATTTGATTTGTGTCCGAGAAATAGATCCGTTAACGAGAAACCAAGAAATAAGACAATTGGGCCGGTTTATACTAAATCTTGTTTTTAAACTTTTGTATCGTTCATTAGATAAAGTAGTTCATTACCGTTAAAGCAGTTTCTGATATACCGCCAATAAAGGAGAAAAGTGACACTGGGCGGATTTTACTAAAACCAGTTTCTTTATTTATTCTCGCTTACGGAATAAAACTGTAAATGTCATCCAAATCTTAAGTGCCGTTTCCAAGAAACCAAGATATCAAACAAGTCGGCGTGTGGTGGGTGAATTTTCCTAAATCAAACTTTTTCATTTTTTCTTCGTTCATAAAAAAAAAATCGGAAAATTTCATTAAAATAGTTTGAGTCGTTTCCGAAAAACTTGGAAATATGAAGTTCTTGCTCATGAAACCAAACTCTGAAATTTTCATTCAAATTATTAGAGCCGTTTCCGAAAAAAACAATAAATGATAAGAATGGGCGTGTGGGTGGATTTTAATAAAACCAATTTCATAATTTTTGCTCGCCGACGGAAACAAATTCTTGACATTGCAACCAAATCGTTAGAGCCGTTTCAGAGAAACCAAGAAATCATAAACCTTGGCGTGACAGTGGGCGGATTTTCCTAAATAATACTTTTTATTTTTTTTCTCGCTCATAAAAGTAAACTCTGAAAATTTTTATCCAAATCGTAAGTCTTACTAAGAAAAGTAGGCGTGTTTGTAAGCCGATCTAAATTATGACATATTAAAATGTTTTTTCTTGCTCGGTTAAAAAAACCGAAATTTTCATCCAAATCGTTAGAGCCTTATCTGAGAAACCAAGAAATGATAAAAATGGGCGTGGCAGTGGGTGGATTTTAGATAAAACCAATTTCACAATTATTTCGCGCCCACGGAAACAAAGTCTTAAAATTGCTCACAAATCGTTGAAGCCGTTTCAGAGAAACCAACAAATCATAAAAATGGGCGTGGCAGTGGGCGGATTTTACTAAGTCTTAAATTTTCATTTTGTTCTCGTTCATAAAAAGAAACTCTGAAAATCTCATTAAAATCGTCAAATTGTTTCCGAAAAAAAGTGGGCGTGGCAGTGGGTGGATGATGTTGTATTTCCTTCCATACCAACCAAAGGAAATCGTCGTGCATTGAACTCAGCACACTTCAATTGCCTTGCTCACTTTGATTTCCAACTCGATATCATCTTACGGATATTGTTTTGGGTCAATCAAAGTGCAATAAGACAATAATTGATTTGTGCTGACTCTTTAAACGTGCCGACGATTACCCAATGCGAATATTGGGGCTCGCGCTTAGCGGGATGACATGAGTGCAGAGAGTCCAATTTTGAATCCGAAAGAGGTCGTGTGTTTTATTGGAAGATTAAATCAAGGATAATATAATACAAGATGTCGCATCCAGTACAAGCAAAGTGAACCCAAAATAAAACCGTCCGTATCTGATATTGGATACGACAACATGTTGCGAAATGTTGCATTGGTCAATTTAAAGAGCGAGAGCGAAAAATCTCTCTGGAAACAATTTAAAATTTGAAATCTCTTCAAAATGCATATATCTCAAGGACAAACAAATGTTTTCGTTGTTTTTTTCTTTCGCTTTTTTTTTATTTTTTTGCTTATTATTTTTTGTGATGATGATGATGGTGGGTATCTGTATACCTAGATAGACATGCAGTAACATTTTTGTTCTTTCATCGCAAATCGCGATCTTCGTAAAAGGTAGCAGGGATTTTCTTTTGGTTTTATTTATTTTTGTGAGGTTGTTTTGTATTCCTTGAGAAATTAAAAAATCATTTTCATTAGTTTATTTAGGTACAGGTGAATTCATAACTTGTGAGGAAAGCTGATTTATAGTTAGGTAGGTATAGATAGGTTGGTGTGAAATGTGTATGCACCGATTTAATGAATACGTCCGTCGTAACAAGATACATTTTGCAATGGTTTTATAGGTATGTAGGTAGGTACCTAGGTACTTCTGGTTTTTTTTTTTCAATTTTTCATTCGTCTCGATCGTTGGCAAGAATTTTTGTTTTTATTCCTTGTGAGAATTTTTGTAGGGCAGCGAGATACATGTATGAAGGAAAGTTTCAAGGAAAAGTTTTATGATGTGTAAACATCTATGCTGGCGGTAGAGTGAAAAAAAAGACGTGAACGTTCGTGTGCAACTTTACGTCGTGCACTTTACGGTGTAGCACGTTACGTTACGAAATCTGATTTGCCCCGACCAAAACAAATTGATTTTAACGCGACCGGCAATTAGATTATACTTTATCTTGCCAACGACGAAAGCAAATTGTTTTTAGCGCGACCGACGATTTTATCATTTGTTGTAGGTATCTCAGATTAGCCATAAGAAGATGAGGATGTTTCGTATGTTTCACCCTCCAAAACCCATTCGTTTACATTGTTGTATTTGTAATTTCTTCCCGCGTCGATGAAAAGATGTGAATTGCAACAACAATTTAACCGGTGTCTGAAGATCCCTACTGTCTATGTGTGAGGTTTTTATACACACATTCTCATTTTTTATCTGATATCTGACAGCTCAAGCTTGTAGGCAAATTAAAATGGCTGCCGGGGATTCTCATCTTCATGTGGCTAATCTGTGGTAGGTATGGTAGGATATCAGGTGCGTTCAGTTATACAAATCTGAACTTAAATTCTACGTTTACATTATACTGGTTTTAAACGATGCAATTTCTTCTTGCAATTTGTAGGCTGTGATATACAAAATAGCTGAGGTTGAACAAATTGCAGAGTTATCGGCTACCTTTGTACTTGCACAAAGTTAACATTCATTAAAAATCACAGCGTCCAATTCCATAGGCGATTGATGGTGTCAATCGATTGAAACTGCGATTTTAGTGATTTCCACTGACAACAACTGCAACTAAATATTCTAAAAACTCAAGATATATAATTCGCCGGCTATCTTATAGTGACATTCATTTGAGGTTCGTTCAGTATAAAATTAAGATTGAACTTTTTGTAAGTTTTACTCGATGGAAAGATGGAGTTTCATAAGGGTTGCAAGTTCGTTGACAGTTCTAACTGGATATTTTAATTCGGCCCCTGTCAGTCAAAGCCTTAAGTTCCTTTGGAATTTGGGTAAGGTGTCATTTAATTGAAACCACGGTTTTAGTGCTCTCTGCTGACAGTTGTTGTTTGTCGATGCTCAGAGAGTGATTACCATAAACAATAACCATGTGTAATGTGAAGTCATCTTAAAGTTGAGAGTGAACTACGAAGCAGGACCTTTCAGTACCGAACCTCCACCAGCCTTTTAGTGCTTGGAAATTTCGTTACAGTGGTTCCCCCACTGGGTATTTCGCTGCCGTTCTTTCAACACTAATGCCCGATTTCATAAAGCCCTTTTAACTGTTTAACAGGCTTTTAAATATTTAAATGACGTTTGTTCCATACAAAAAAAGTCATTTAAAAATTTAAAAGCCTCTTAAATATTTGTGAAACAGAACATAAGCTTTTTAAGCACTGCCTAAAGATAGGTAATGTTGTGTTAGTTATCCAATATGTTTCTTTTGATGACGTTCAGTAACAAAAATCAGGCACTTGGACAAACGTTGATGTTTACACATATTTAACCGTGAGTCCCGGCACTCACATATTTTTTTTTTTTAAGGATTTCTCTATTTTCATGTTTGAGGGTGGAGAATATATTTTTTTTTATGGACGACTGTTTTGAAACAGGTAGACTTAATTGCATTCTTGCGTCCGTCTCGATCTTTTAATAATGGCAAGAATTTTCGTTTTTGGTAGTCTCGAGGAATTTTGGTTGGGATAAAAAATGTAGGTGGATATGAAGGAAATAGGTACCTATCTGTTGTTACTTTTTGGGATGGAGAATATTAGCCGCGTTTTGTTATAGCTTAAGATCCATACCAATCATCCCATAAAAATAAAACGATACGGATCTTGATGACAGCTGTGTTGTATACCTGTCCCTATTTTGCTTACGTTGGTTCATTTTCACGTATTCGTTGTCTTTTTTCATTACACTGCATTTCATACTACCTATCTTACCACGAGAAAACATCTACCCGCATTACTAACAAGTAATTTTCGGATCTTCAAAATGGATCCAGATAGAGAGCAGGATCCCAAGTTGTTGTTGTATTACGTGTTAGGTACATAGGTTAGGAGGGGTGAAAGTGCGGCGAGACGCATCATCGCACTCGGATCTCAATGGATCCATTATGCTCCCCAGGAAATAGTTGCGGTGAAGGAAGAGGATGGGTGGGAAAAGGAGTTAGAGGAGTTTGGGTGTGGGTATTGAGTGTTAAAAAATTATCCTGATCTAGGTCCGTAGATAATAAAACGTGGCTATTACCTACCTTTTTTTGTTTGAATTTTTTTTAATTTATTCGGTAAATAAAAACAATGAGCAATGCTTGGAAAAGCCAATTATATGACCTCATAAAGCCGGTCGATACAAAAACAAGAGTTGATTTTGAAATAAAATCCAGGAACTCTAGATAGGGAGTAATTTTTTCAAAGCTTAACCACAACTTGTGCAGCAATAGTTATTTCAGTCCAACTTGTCAGCTCTCAATTTCATCCCAAACAGGAGCGATCTTCCAGTAATTTGTGAACTTTGTAACCTGAGAGAAAAAGAGGATGTGCTTCACTTCCTAGGTAGGTGCCCTGTCTTGATGGAAATTAGAAGGAATGTGTACGGAAAAAAATCATCTTACAAACAACGAAATGTTGAATATATTAAATGGCCAAAATTGGGTGAACCTTTATAAATATATAAGCTGGGCTCTGCGATATAGAAAATCCATTGTTGATGAAATGTTCTAGATTAAATACATATACCGTAAAGCTATTTATTTATTTCTGAACTAGATATGTATATAATTTTAAATTTTGTTTCAACAAAAAGTTGTCACTCTGGCAGACGGCGTAAGCCATGCTATAAAATGAATTACTGTACCAACTTTTATAAAGAAACAAAAAGTTGAATAAAAGCCATTAATAATTGAAAATAAAAACAAATGCTTAGAAATATGTATACATGATAAATAGGTAAGTAGGTATCTCGGAAATTGGCTTTCACGACAATGTACCCCCTACACCGATTACTAAGCAGTTACATATCAAAAATCCATACCTACCTGGTTACCTTCCTAATCTTTATTTTTATATAAATGTAATTATGTATATTTATTTCGTTAAGAAGGATAATTTTCCTCTTGCAAATTATTATCTTCAAAATTAGGTATACCTACCTACACCTATATTTTTTAATTCTTTTAGTTTCCAAAAATAGTTTTTATTGAAGAATATGTAGGTACCTATAGGTATTCCTCCCGGTTAAAAGAAACAGCCCGTTAAAATTTGAAGAGTATGCAATCGCTATTTGAATTTGTGTAATATGTACTGATTTTTTTTAAACTTCCGTTGATTAAAAATCATTCTTTTTTTAATATTCCATTTCATAAAATAAAACTTCTCATTTCTTTAAATCGAAGTTTCTATAACTCGAATTTTTTTTCTCACATTTTGAGAGTTTGACTTATATGGAAGTTAAACTGTATTTGATTTTTATCTTTTTGAGCTATTTTGACTGATGATAGAAAATATTGATTCAAATATTAAATATTATGGAACTAAAATACAACCACAGATAGTCGAGTTACAAAGATATCGCATCCAGTACAAATAAAAATGACAATAATATGTGCTTGCAAGCTCTTTTCCTTTCTGTTTTAAAAATAGAGTCGGTTGACCAAACTACCTACTGATGACTGTTACGTCATGAACAAACCTAGTAAATCTGTCTGCAAATAAATTAATCTTTCTACCAATATCAAGATCAGGTAGGTAGGCATCTATTTTGTTTTTAACAAGTACGTATGTACATTGGTAGGTATAAACTTTTATTTTTTTTTTCAATCGTCGAAGAATAAAAAAGTAGGTAGTTAGAGTAAGAATAAGTATCTTCGCAAATGATGTGTAACATATCTTTGTATCGAGTAAAGTTATTGTATAGCTAAAATACTATTTATTGGATATTTAAAGCATAAACTAAGATTCACTATACCATAATAATGATACCTTTTATTTCTTAATATTTACTTTTTTTTATTGATTTTCTAGGCAAATTTGCTCGAAAATAGCGATATTTTTTCGCTGTATCAATTATCATTTATACATATTTCTAAGCATTTGTTTTTATTTACCGAATAAATAAATAAAAAGCACAAAAAAATAGGTAGGTAATAGCCACGTTTTATTATCTACGGACCTTGATAAGGATAATTTTTTAACATGTAATTTAACAACAACTTGGGATCCTGCTCTCTATCTGGATCTATTTTGAAGATAGGAAAATTACTTGTTACTAATGCGGGTAGATGTTTTCTCGTGGTAAGATAGGTAGTATGAAATGCAGTGTAATGAAAAAAGACAACGAATACGTGAAAATGAACCAACGTAAGCAAAATAGGGACAGGTATACAACACAGCTGTCATCAAGATCCATATCGTTTTATTTTTATGGGATGATCGGTATGGATCTTAAGCTATAACAAAACGCGGCTAATATTCTCCACCCCAAAAAGTAACAAGAGATAGGTACCTATTTCCTTCATATCCACCTACATTTTTTATCCCAACCAAAATTCCTCGAGACTACCAAAAACGAAAATTCTTGCCATTATTAAAAGATCGAGACGGACGCAAGAATGCAATTAAGTCTACCTGTTTCAAAACAGTCGTCCATAAAAAAAATATATTCTCCACCCTCAAACATGAAAATAGAGAAATCCTTAAAAAAAAAACTTTTCCTTGAAACTTTCCTTCATACATGTATCTCGCTGCCCTACAAAAATTCTCACAAGGAATAAAAACAAAAATTCTTGCCAACGATCGAGACGAATGAAAAATTGAAAAAAAAAACCAGAAGTACCTAGGTACCTACCTACATACCTATAAAACCATTGCAAAATGTATCTTGTTACGACGGACGTATTCATTAAATCGGTGCATACACATTTCACACCAACCTATCTATACCTACCTAACTATAAATCAGCTTTCCTCACAAGTTATGAATTCACCTGTACCTAAATAAACTAATGAAAATGATTTTTTAATTTCTCAAGGAATACAAAACAACCTCACAAAAATAAATAAAACCAAAAGAAAATCCCTGCTACCTCTTACGAAGATCGCGATTTGCGATGAAAGAACAAAAATGTTACTGCATGTCTATCTAGGTATACAGATACCCACCATCATCATCATCACAAAAAATAATAAGCAAAAAACTAAAAAAAAGCGAAAGAAAAAAAACAACGAAAACATTTGTTTATCCTTGAGATATATGCATTTTGAAGAGATTTCAAATTTTAAATTGTTTCCAGAGAGATTTTTCGCTCTCGCTCTTTAAATTGACCAATGCAACATTTCGCAACATGTTGTCGTATCCAATATCAGATACGGACGGTTTTATTTTGGGTTCACTTTGCTTGTACTGGATGCGACATCTTGGTATTATATTATCTTTGATTAAATATAACATTGGCGCAGCCGGTTCGCGAACCGTTACTAAAACAAAATACCCATCGTAAAAAAAATATATATATAATTATTAGTGATCAATTGTCAAAATACAATAAATTCAGTGTTTGAATTCTTCATACAAAATAATTTAAACATCCATAAAAAAAAAAAAACAATTTAGTATTGTGATATTGTGTTCGAAAACAACAATTTAGTGAAAACAAAAAAAAAAAAACAATAATAACACAAAAATAAAAGAAAAATTGTGCTGGGAAACTGAGACGACAGAGTAGACGAAGGGATGAATCGTTGATATTTTGAACAGGTACAACAAACAAGTATAGCAAATTTATTTTTTTTATCTTATTTTTCTGTTCTTGTTGTGTGAGCACGAAATTCGAGTTATAGTTTTTTTTGTTGGAGTTTTCATTCGCTGTTCGTGTATTTTGTTTTTGGTTTCATTTTTATGCGGTTATTGTGTCTGACCTACATCGGAAAATAGTTTTTGGGATAGGTTAAGAAATTGAATAAAAGTTGTGTAAATCTGAGTACTGTTTTAAGTTGGTGTTTGATTGATGGCCAAAAGGCAAGTTGAGGAAAAGCTACACGACTTAATAGAGGAATCAGAAATTCTGAAAAAAGATAAAAAAGAACAACAACGGCAAATAAAGCAATTGAATGAATCACTTCCTTCAGAGCTTAAGCTAAGTTTAAATCCTGAGGTTTATAGCCTAGTCAGTTTCCAGTTCAGCTCACAGTGGGGTAAATTTACGCGTCTTGAGTCATCTGACAAAGTCGCTTGAAAAAAGCGAACAATTTCGCAAAGAGGCTCAAAAGCGTCTCCAGCAAGCTACAGAAGAAGCTGACCAGGAAATAGAACAACTGACAAGTGAGGCAAGCAAAAGCTTGTAGGCGCAAAAAGAGCTCAGAGATAGAAGTAAAAATCTTCAAACATCTGATTGTTCTAAAAACCTACTGCCGTTATTTTCAGCATCATCAACTATAACAACAGCAGTTTCTTAAAGATTGGTTAGCAAGGGAGTTGAAACCCCAATTACTGTAGAAAATAATTTTTATTTAGATCAAGAACTGGTGCAGGTAGTTGAAGTACAAACAAAAGTAACTTTTCCTCTAGGTCTCGAGATTAAAAAACAAGTCATGCCGTAAGAGGGTATTTCAAAAGTCGTTGCCCGTGTTGTGCGTCAGTTCTCGGGCTTGCGGACGCCTGAACTGTCTACAAGAGTGTTCGAATTTTTAAATGCGTGTCAACTGGGTTTCAAGTGCATAAAAGAAACTAATGAAGATCTTTACGTTTCTTTGCTAACGACCAGATTGACACGTGATGCATTTGAACTAATTCGTAACAACACTCCGAAGGCACTCAAGGAATTGGAAATGATGATAAAGTATGCCTACTTGCCAATGACTACATTAGATTCTGTACTGATGGAAAGGAAACAGTCTCATCAACTTTCTACAGAGGACATTCAGTCATTTGCAAGGCGTCTTTTGTGCCTACAGACCAAGGCAAAAGATATTATCAATTCCAGGTATTCCTCCACAGAATCCGAGGGTCTGAGAAGAGAGTTGATGAGCTCAGCGGTAGTGGCGTTTAAGAGGGGTCTTCTTGATTCTTGTTTACGTCAGTACATGCTCACGACATCAGAAACTGAGATCGATAAACTTGCTGAACTGGCACAAAAAACATCTCTACTAACAACACCTACTCTCACATACGCAACATTTCCTCAACAACCACAACAAATGATTTCTAGTGTGCCACTGCAAGCACATTTTCAAAATTATTCCCCTCCAATTCATCAGCCTTATAATGATCACACACCTACACCACATTTCGCACCTCAATCTCAAGACTCCCCCCACTCCAGCAATAGAAGGCCAAATAGATCCGCAAATTCATTTTCAGCATGTGGATTTTGTGGAAAACGAAACCACACCTATGCAGACTGCCAAATACGGAAAAGAACACCATATTTTGACATTTGCGAAGACTATGGGCATAATCAAAGCAGTTGTCCCCACTCACAAATACGAGTGACGCGAACAACGCAAAAACCCAGAGTTAAGTGCAAGTGGTGCTCTAGGATGAGGCATGTGGAGGACGATTGTTTTTCCAAGAAAAATTATCTTAAAGAACAATCGGAAAACGGCCAGGGGGCCAGTTTAATTCGTTGAACTGTGCCCCACCAAATGTACTCTCCACTAATACAACACCGCCAGCAAGTGCCTTTTCAAAAAAGGTGATGTCACCAAAGCTGTGCAGTCAAGCTGTGCTTATGGCATCAGAAACCGAATTTGAAGACACTTCGAAAAAACAACAAGAACATAAGCCATCATCACACTCGTATAATAGGAAAAAACGTAAAAAGGTAAAAAGAAATCAGATAACTACTTCGCAAGAGTCAAATTTCTTCACTTTTCAGTCGATTCGAAAAACAAAGCAAAAGGGGAGCATACCTCCTGTATCTCGGGCAAAAATAAATCTAGGTCAGTTTGATATCTGGTTACTCATTATGAAAATTTGTTTTGTTTTGACTAAGTGTGGCGGGATGTTGCTCAAATTTTCTGCCGTTATGGTAAATATCTTCAAAAATTTAATTTTTTCATTTCCTTGTATCTATTGGACCCAATTTGCTATGTCGGGAAATAAAATATTGCACACATTTAAGAATCCTCGCAAGCATGACGTGTACGTTGAGCTGCCGATGCCTTATCGATACAGGGGCAGACTCGAGCTTGTTAAAACGAAGTTCTCTAGAAAATGCCATCAATATTAACACCCGGGAAATAAAGCAATTGGGTGGCATTTTCGGCGGTGTAGGGACAACATTAGGCACAATTAAAACAAATCTCCTTTTTCCTAAAAAATCTAAAAAATTCTGTACCAATGGAATATTGTTGATGGACTAGATAATATACCAGCCGACGGTATACTAGGTCGAGATATCAAAAAATCAGATTTTTAAAATAAAAAAAAAGAAGTTTTAATTGACTTATCCATGAAATGTTTGCCGTCGAGTCCCATGGTTATGTCTGCACTAAACGAAAAAGTTGATAAGTGGAAAATTGGAGCTCGGACAAAAACAATTGACGTATTCCAAATTCAAAATCAAAAGAACTGTTGATACATTCACAGGAAATTGATAGTGGAATTTATTTGGGTAACACAATCGTAAAAGCAAATGATAGTTACGCCCATATCCCTATACTTAAAAGCACAAATGATGATTATTTCATGGACAAACATTTTGTACCTACCCATTCCAATTTCAATAATTATAAAATTCTTGATAAGAATTCGGGAGGCAAAATTTTAGCAAATTTTCCAGTAGAATGCGACGGTGAACGGATTAGTAAACTCCTTAATTCTACCAGAAGTCGGTAGAGGAGTTATGCACCAGGTTTAATGACGTCTTTCTACTAAAGGGTGATCCTTTAAGCGACACACCCGTATTGGCACATAATATTCCCACCAAATCAGAACAAGCACCAATTAATACTAAACAATATAGAACGCCAGAGTTTCATAAAAAGGAAATTGAAAGGCAAGTGCAAGAAATGCTTGACCAAAATATAATTTCGGAAAGTAAATAAATCACCATGGAATTCCCCTCTTTTGGTCGTTCCTAAGAAACCAGGAACTGACGGACAAAAAAGGTGGAGAGTTGTAGTCGATTTCCGCAAATTGAACGAGGTGACAGTTAAAGACGTTTTTCCCCTGCCAAGAATAGAAGATATTCTTGACCAGTTAGGAAATTGTAGGTACTTTACTACCCTTGATTTGGCTAATGGATACCACCAAGTGCTTATAGACAAAAAGGATCGAGATAAAACAGCCTTCAGCACAAGACTTGGTCACTACGAATTTAACCGAATGCCTTTTGGGCTTTCAGGAGCACCCTCCACTTTTCAAAGAATAATGAATAATATCTTGACGGGGCTCCACGGTATTGACTGTTTCGTGTACCTTGATGACATCGTGATCCTTGTAGAGAAGTGGTATACCTGGGTCACATATGCTCTGAAGAAGGCGCGAGACCAGACCCATCCAAAACTAGTTGTGTGACCAATTTTCCGCCTCCCAAAAATATTAAGGAAGTTCAGTCCTTCTTGGGGTTTGTTAGTTACTACCGTAAGTTTGTACCTCATTTTACAACTATAGCTTATCCAATAAACAATCTCCTCCGAAATAACACACAGTTTAGATGGACGGACGAATGTCAACGGGCTTTTGAAGATCTAGAAAGGGCAGTAACATCCCCATCTGTTTTAATATATCCCGATTTTACGAAAACATTCATTCTTACAACCGATGCTAGTGGTGAAGCTTTGGGTGCGGTATTATCACAGAGGAAAGTGGGGGAGGATAGGCTGATTGCTTATGCTAGTAGATCCTTAAGTCCGACCGAAAGGAGGTATTCGACAATAGAAAGAGAACTTTTAGCTATTGTATGTGCGACTAGAAATTTCGGAACATATTTGCTAGGGCGACCATTTGTAGTTTACAGTGACCATCAACCACTGAAAGGGGTATTTAATGTGAAAGACCCAACAACTCGTCTTGTCAATTTTCACCATAAACTCTCTGAATACGACTACAAAATTGAGTACAAACCCGGTAAGATAAACACAAATGCGGACGCACTGAGTCGTATGCCTAGACCTGAAGATCGGTGCCTGGCAGTTACGAGGTTACAAGCAGCCAGAGAACGAGAGACAAATGTTAATAGCCAAGACTCACAAAGCGAAGTTAAAGGTACAGAGACTAAAGTAAGTGAAAGTAAAGTTTCAGGCAGTTGGACATTTCTATCCAACCCAGACGAAATTCAAACAATTATCAGCGATTTCCATGATTCCCCACTTGGAGGACATCAGGGAATGTCAAAAACCTTTGCGCGCATTCGTCGTCAGTTTAGGTGGAAAAATATGCAGAAAGACATTGCAAAATATATCCGTAACTGTGAAAAATGCCAAAAGAATAAGTCCGGTAAGTTGACAAAAATGCCAATGGAATTAACAGACACTCCATGTTCCCCTTTTGATAAAATATATATATGCGCATAGTAGGTCCCCTTTCACTTACGCATTCCGGTAATAGATATATTTTGACGTTCCAAGACGATCTGACCAAGTATATGGCAAGTGTGGCGATCCTGGATGCCGAAGCATCGACAGTTGCAAGAGCTTTTTACGAAGAGATTGTAACAAGGTCCCACATCCCTTAAGTACTTGTCACAGACAATGGAACAAACTTTACTTCAAAGCTTTTTTCTGAAACGTTTAAGCTTCTGGGAGTAAAGAAAATACACATTACCGCTTACCACCCACAAGCTAATGGCTCCCTGGAACGTAGTCACAGAAGCTTAGCGGAATATCTAAGGTGTTTTGTTGATAACGACGACAGGTGTTGGGACCAATGGTTAAGACAGGCAATGCACGTTCACAACAATACCGTTCACACATCCACCAAACTGACGCCATCAAAATGCCTGTATGGAGTAGAATTTGAAATGCCAACTAATTTGAAACGAAATCCTGCCCCTTTTTACAACACTGACAGTTACCCACATCAGTTAAAGTATCAATTGCAAAAGTCGCATGAACTGGCTAGAAAAAGCTTGGATATTTCAAATTCAAAATCAAAAAAGCATTACGATCGACAAGCTAATCCTACTGTATTTACTCCTGGAGAAAGTGTTATGTTAAAGAACCCTACTAAAAAGAATAAGTTCTCACCGATTTGGTTGGGTCCGTATGAGGTGATATCTGCGGATGGCAAAGTAAATACAAACCTTCTAGTAGGTAGAAAAAGAAAGAGAGTTCACAACAACTAAATTAAACATTTTAAATAATCAATTTTTGTCTTCAGTTATTATAATTTTCTCTCCTTCTACTTGCAGATAAGGCGTTTTGAATAAATACCAATAAATTGTCATTGTTTGTTAAAGTTATATTTATTTTTAATAAATATATTTCACAATCAAGTTAATGATGATGACCCAAAATAATTTTCACGAAAAACTTATTTTCTTATTTCTTTTATTTTAAAGTAAAATACCTTAGATAATATCATTTCTTTTAAATTTACAAAGAGGTTCAGCAATTTTTTTTTTCTTATTAAATTTAAAAATTTAAACTATAATTAAAAACAAAACAAAAAACTCCTAGCTTAAATATTGTTATATAAAAAAAAATATAATTAAAAACAAAACAAAAAAAAACTCCCAGCTAAAATATTGTTATTGTTGTTAAAATGTTTTTTTAACTAACTTGTACTTTACTTTTGATAAATGTACACTGAAACGGCGTCATCACCTCCGTACGTCATCGAAGACCTGCCAATAACTCCGGCACTATTTGAAGGCATTGGGGATGCAGTATTTAACCACAATAAATGGACAATCTTTACCAAAATGACACCGATGGACTTCTCTGAAGTGTTAAGCTTCGTCGACAAATGTGACGACAAGATCAAGCAGTTGTGCGAACCGTTGGAATCAACATTTAAAATAAATTGCAACCTGAGAACAAACGAGTAAGAAGTCATCATAGTGAATCTTCGGCAAAACAACATACGTCTAAAGCATATGGTTTCCAACCGGAAAAACAAATGGGCCATAGAATCCGTTGGACATTTTTTGAATTGGGCTTTCGGAACCATGGACAATGAAGATTCCAGGATGATTTACAATCGGCTTAATGTTTTGGATAGCAATGAAAATGAAGCGTTCAACGTTATTAAGAAACAAATAACTGTGGCAAGCTCCAACTTTGATAGACTCAGTAAAGCAATTAAAGTCTTAACGGTGGAGTTGGAAAAAATTGGGAAAAGGCTCGACAATATAACAATGGATCTGTAAAATTTCGCAACAACAACAATCAAAGAATTTACTGCAATGAAACTCAAAATGGAGATAAACGAGTTGGTCTCATTAGTAACCTCGAAATTACTTGAAGTTCAAAACCGCCAAACAATTGAATTATCCATCTTTAATAACTTGTACCAAAATAAGCTTCATCCCTTCATTTTGAACGCAAACAATATCACATCAGTGCTGAAAAATTCTACAAATGAAGGAGTTATCCTTAATCCAGGCTCTTTATTCCAAGCAGTTCAGTTGTTGACCTTTTCTCAAGGAGAGTCAATTGTTCTGAAGATCACCGCGCCACTACCGGAAGCCACCATGTTCTCTTTATACAAAATGTATCCAGTACGTTCAAAACTCGATCACCATTGGGACTTGGTTTTAGACATAAAAACCGAATATATTGCAGAAGCAGATGATCATGCTTTATTTGTGAGCATGTCCCTCACAGATTTGATGCAATGTTCCGATGTAATGTACAATTCATCAATAACGATAAAGGTATGCAGGCACAACAAACCCATACACACCAGTGGAAGCTCCGAATGCCTGGTAGAGCTCTTACAACACTCTGCTACGTCACAGACCAATTGTAACTACGTCGTGTCATCATCTACCAAGGGTGTTATCACGAAGATGTCAGCAACAAATCAGTGGCTCTACAATATTAAAGAACCATTTGTCCTAAACTTCAATTGTGATGGAGAACTATATGCTCCAGAGCTTAAAGGATTTGGAATTCTGCACATTTTAAATCCTTGCGAAATAAGTACGAAAGAATTGCAAACAATCTCCTCCGAAATAACACACAGTTTAGATGGACGGACGAATGTCAACGGGCTTTTCAAGATCTAGAAAGGGCAGTAACATCCCCACCTGTTTTAATATATCCCGATTTTACGAAAACATTCATTCTTACAACCGATGCTAGTGGTGAAGCTTTGGGTGCGGTATTATCACAGGGGAAAGTGGGGGAGGATAGGCCGATTGCTTATGCTAGTAGATCCTTAAGTCCGACCGAAAGGAGGTATTCGACAATAGAAAGAGAACTTTTAGCTATTGTATGTTCGACTAGAAATTTCAGAACATATTTGCTAGGGCGACCATTTGTAGTTTACAGTGACCATCAACCACTGAAAGGGGTATTTAATGTGAAAGACCCAACAACTCGTCTTGTCAATTTTCACCATAAACTCTCTGAATACGACTACAAAATTGAGTACAAACCCGGTAAGATAAACACAAATGCGGACGCACTGAGTCGTATGCCTAGACCTGAAGATCGGTGCCTGGCAGTTACGAGGTTACAAGCGGCCAGAGAACGAGAGACAAATGTTAATAGCCAAGACTCACAAAGCGAAGTTAAAGGTACAGAGACTAAAGAAAGTGAAAGTAAAGGTTCAGGCAGTTGGACATTTCTATCCAACCCAGACGAAATTCAAACAATTATCAGCGATTTCCATGATTCCCCACTTGGAGGACATCAGGGAATGTCAAAGACCTTTGCGCGCATTCGTCGTCAGTTTAGGTGGAAAAATATGCAGAAAGACATTGCAAAATATATCCGTAACTGTGAAAAATGCCAAAAGAATAAGTCCGGTAAGTTGACAAAAATGCCAATGGAATTAACAGACACTCCATGTTCCCCTTTTGCGCATAGTAGGTCCCCTTCCACTTACGCATTCCGGTAATAGATATATTTTGACGTTCCAAGACGATCTGACCAAGTATATGGCAAGTGTGGCGATCCTGGATGCCGAAGCATCGACAGTTGCAAGAGCTTTTTACGAAGAGATTGTAACAAGGTCCCACATCCCTTAAGTACTTGTCACAGACAATGGAACAAACTTTACTTCAAAGCTTTTTTCTGAAACGTTTAAGCTTCTGGGAGTAAAGAAAATTCACATTACCGCTTACCACCCACAAGCTAATGGCTCCCTGGAACGAAGTCACAGACGCTTAGCGGAATATCTAAGGTGTTTTGTTGATAACGACGACAGGTGTTGGGACCAATGGTTAAGACAGGCAATGCACGTTCACAACAATACCGTTCACACATCCACCAAACTGACGCCATCAAAATGCCTGTATGGAGTAGAATTTGAAATGCCAACTAATTTGAAACGAAATCCTGCCCCTTTTTACAACACTGACAGTTATCCACATCAGTTAAAGTATCAATTGCAAAAGTCGCATGAACTGGCTAGAAAAAGCTTGGATATTTCAAATTCAAAATCAAAAAAGCATTACGATCGACAAGCTAATCCTACTGTATTTACTCCTGGAGAAAGTGTTATGTTAAAGAACCCTACTAAAAAGAATAAGTTCTCACCGATTTGGTTGGGTCCGTATGAGGTGATATCTGCGGATGGCAAAGTAAATACAAACCTTCTAGTAGGTAGAAAAAGAAAGAGAGTTCACAACAACTAAATTAAACATTTTAAATAATCAATTTTTGTCTTCAGTTATAATAATTTTCTCTCCTTCTACTTGCAGATAAGGCGTTTTGAATAAATACCAATAAATTGTCATTGTTTGTTAAAGTTATATTTATTTTTAATAAATATATTTCACAATCAAGTTAATGATGATGACCCAAAATAATTTTCACGAAAAACTTATTTTCTTATTTTTTTTATTTTAAAGTAAAATACCTTAGATAATATCATTTCTTTTAAATTTACAAAGAGGGTCAGCAAGTTTTTTTTTCTTATTAAATTTAAAAATTTAAACTATAATTAAAAACAAAACAAAAAACTCCTAGCTTAAATATTGTTATATAAAAAAAAATATAATTAAAAACAAAACAAAAAAAAAAACTCCCAGCTAAAATATTGTTATTGTTGTTAAAATGTTTATTAAACTAACTTGTACTTTACTTTTGATAAATGTACTCACTGAAACGGCGTCATCACCTCCGTACGTCATCGAAGACCTGCCAATAACTCCGGCACTATTTGAAGGCATTGGGGATGCAGTATTTAACCACAATAAATGGACAATCTTTACCAAAATGACACCGATGGACTTCTCTGAAGTGTTAAGCTTCGTCGACAAATGTGACGACAAGATCAAGCAGTTGTGCGAACCGTTGGAATCAACATTTAAAATAAATTGCAACCTGAGAACAAACGAGTAAGAAGTCATCATAGTGAATCTTCGGCAAAACAACATACGTCTAAAGCATATGGTTTCCAACCGGAAAAACAAATGGGCCATAGAATCCGTTGGACATTTTTTGAATTGGGCTTTCGGAACCATGGACAATGAAGATTCCAGGATGATTTACAATAGGCTTAATGTTTTGGATAGCAATGAAAATGAAACGTTCAACGTTATTAAGAAACAAATAACTGTGGCAAGCTCCAACTTTGATAGACTCAGTAAAGCAATTAAAGTCTTAACAGTGGAGTTGGAAAAAATTGGGAAAAGGCTCGACAATATAACAATGGATCTGTAAAATTTCGCAACAACAACAATCAAAGAATTTACTGCAATGAAACTCAAAATGGAGATAAACGAGTTGGTCTCATTAGTAACCTCGAAATTACTTGAAGTTCAAAACCGCCAAACAATTGAATTATCCATCTTTAATAACTTGTACCAAAATAAGCTTCATCCCTTCATTTTGAACGCAAACAATATCACATCAGTGCTGAAAAATTCTACAAATGAAGGAGTTATCCTTAATCCAGGCTCTTTATTCCAAGCAGTTCAGTTGTTGACCTTTTCTCAAGGAGAGTCAATTGTTCTGAAGATCACCGCGCCACTACCGGAAGCCACCATGTTCTCTTTATACAAAATGTATCCAGTACGTTCAAAGCTCGATCACCATTGGGACTTGGTTTAAGACATAAAAACCGAATATATTGCAGAAGCAGATGATCATGCTTTATTTGTGAGCATGTCCCTCACAGATTTGATGCAATGTTCCGATGTAATGTACAATTCATCAATAACGATAAAGGTATGCAGGCACAACAAACCCATACACACCAGTGGAAGCTCCGAATGCCTGGTAGAGCTCTTACAACACTCTGCTACGTCACAGACCAATTGTAACTACGTCTTGTCACCATCTACCAAGGGGGTTATCACGAAGATGTCAGCAACAAATCAGTGGCTCTACAATATTAAAGAACCATTTGTCCTAAACTTCAATTGTGATGGAGAACTATATGCTCCAGAGCTTAAAGGATTTGGAATTCTGCACATTTTAAATCCTTGCGAAATAAGTACGAAAGAATTGCGAATACCGTACGAGCGGGCGTGGAGTTCCAACTTCAAAATCCATCAACCGAGAGTGAATCACTACGAACTAATTGAAGTGTTACGGACAAAATATGGTAATCTGACAGTCAGAACCCTTTCAAAGCGACCATTGTTGTCATTAGGCAGTCATAGCGATATGATCGCGAGCTTGGTAGAAGGGAAGAAGTCGTTGGACGATCTGAAACTGGAAGCGGACCAGATCGAAAACAGAAGAAGTGTGATCAGTCAGCGATTGGAAGTTGATATCCATCGATACTCAATCATGTCCATCAGTGTGCTTGTAATAGCACTAGTGTTGTTTAAATGGTACCATTCCAGAAATGTTAATAGAAGCGCCACCAGCAACCCAAACCATATCAAAACAAATATAACGAATGTTGTTCCCGAAAAATCTGATGCCATCCAAATAGATGCCGTCGAGATGGATGCTTTTCCAGTTCGTCAAGCTTCAACCAGGAAATCGACGAGAGGTGTAACATTTGCACGAGTCTAGGGAATAAGTATTTTCCATCTTATTTAACAAGACATAACTGTTTAAAAAAAAAAAATCTCATTTCAATACATTTTGTTGTTTATTTTAAATTAATCAATTACAATTTTGAATTATAAATTTAATCGTAAAACCAAAGTTAAAAATAAAAAGAAAAAAATGAGATTCTAATAAATACATAGAAAAAAAAAACATTTCAATTGAAACAAATAAGTTATCTTACAAAATTACAAAAACAAACATAAATAAAAATATATGTACAAAATCCTATATTGCAAATATAAAATTAAAATAACAAAACATAACTAAGGGAGCCAAAATTCTCATTTCAATATATTTTTGTTGTATATTTTAAATAAATCAAGTAGAAATTAATGTTTTGGATAAAACAACCAACTTCATTTAAATAAATTTAAATTAAAAAAAAAAACAAAAATGCAAAATTAAACTTAAAAATGTTAAATAAGGTCAATTTTTGGAACTTAATAAATGTGAATAACAGTAAATACTTTTTTAATAATTAAAAAAAAATATCATCGTAAATGCTTGTAATTGTTAAAAACCAACAAATTTTCATGTTATTTTCAACAAATACCTTTGTTGTATATTTTAAAAATTGTTACGTATTTTTAAGAAAAGGCTAAAATAAATATTGATTAATCCTGTCACCTGTCATCTGGCTAATCGCGACTTCCTTCGGGTGGTGAGGGATGTTGTATTTCCTTCCATACCAACCAAAGGAAATCGTCGTGCATTGAACTCAGCACACTTCAATTGCCTTGCTCACTTTGATTGCCAATTCGATATCATCTTACGGATATTGTTTTGGCTCAATCAAAGTGCAATAAGACAATAATTGATTTGTGCTGACTCTTTAAACGTGCCGACGATTATCCAATGCGAATATTGGGGCTCGCGCTTAGCGGGATGACATGAGTGCAGAGAGTCCGACTTTGAATCCGAAAGAGGTCGTGTGTTTTATTGGAAGATTAAATATAACATTGGCGCAGCCGGTTCGCGAACCGTTACTAAAACAAAATACCTATCGTAAAAAAAATATATATATAATTATTAGTGATCAATTGTCAAAATACAATAAATTCAGTGTTTGAATTCTTCATACAAAATAATTTAAACATCCATTGAAAAAAAAACCATTTAATATTGTGATATTGTGTTCGAAAACAACAATTTAGTGAAAACAAAAAAAAAACAATAATAACACAAAAATAAAAGAAAAATTGTGCTGGGAAACTGAGACGACAGTGTAGACGAAGGGGTGAATCGTTGATATCTTGAACAGGTAAGTATAGCAAATTTATTTTTTTTATCTTATTTTTCTGTTCTTGTTGTGTGAGCACGAAATTCGAGTTATAGTTTTTTCGTGTCACCATCTACCAAGGGGGTTATCAAGAAGATGTCAGCAACAAATCAGTGGCTCTACAATATTAAAGAACCATTTGTCCTAAACTTCAATTGTGATGGAGAACTATATGCTACAGAGCTTAAAGGATTTGGAATTCTGCACATTTTAAATCCTTGCGAAATAAGTACGAAAGAATTGCGAATACCGTACGAGCGGGCGTGGAGTTCCAACTTCAAAATCCATCAACCGAGAGTGAATCACTCCGAACTAATTGAAGTGTTACGGACAAAATATGGTAATCTGACAGTCATAACCCTTTCAAAGCGACCATTGTTGTCATTAGGCAGTCATAGCGATATGATCGCGAGCTTGGTAGAAGGGTAGAAGTCGTTGGACGATCTGAAACTGGAAGCGGACCAGATCGAAAACAGAAAAAGTGTGATCAGTCAGCGATTGGAAGTTGATATCTATCGATACTCAATCATGTCCATCAGTGTGCTTGTAATAGCACTAGTGTTGTTTAAATGGTACCATTCCAGAAATGTTAATAGAAGCGCCACCAGCAACCCAAACCATATCAAAACAAATATAACGAATGTTGTTCCCGAAAAATCTGATGCCATCCAAATAGATGCCGTCGAGATGGATGCTTTTCCAGTTCGTCAAGCTTCAACCAGGAAATCGACGAGAGGTGTAACATTTGCACGAGTCTAGGGAATAAGTATTTTCCATCTTATTTAACAAGACATAACTGTTTAAAAAAAAAATCTCATTTCAATACATTTTGTTGTATATTTTAAATTAATCAATTACAATTTAGAATTATAAATTTAATTGTAAAACAAAAGTTAAAAATAAAAAGAAAAAAATGAGATTCTAATAAATACATAGAAAAAAAAAACATTTCAATTGAAACAAATAAGTTATCTTACAAAATTACAAAAACAAACATAAATAAAAATATATGTACAAAATCCTATATTGCAAATATAAAATTAAAATAACAAAACATAACTAAGGGAGCTAAAATTCTCATTTCAATATATTTTTGTTGTATATTTTAAATAAATCAAGTAGAAATTAATGTTTTGGATAAAACAACCAACTTTATTTAAATAAATTTAAATTAAAAAAATAGTAAAAATGCAAAATTAAACTTAAAAATGTTAAAAAGGTCAATTTTTGGAACTTAATAAATGTGAATAAAAGTAAATACTTTTTGAATAATTAAAAAAAAATATCATCGTAAATGCTTGTAATTGTTAAAAACCAACAAATTTTCATGTTATTTTAAACAAATACCTTTGTTGTATATTTTAAAAATTGTTACGTATTTTTAAGAAAAGGCTAAAATAATATTAATTAATCCTGTCATCTGGCTAATCGCGACTTCCTTCGGGTGGGGAGGGATGTTGTATTTCCTTCCATACCAACCAAAGGAAATCGTCGTGCATTGAACTCAGCACACTTCAATTGCCTTGCTCACTTTGATTGCCAATTCGATATCATCTTACGGATATTGTTTTGCTCAATCAAAGTGCAATAAGACAATAATTGATTTGTGCTGACTCTTTAAACGTGCCGACGATTATCCAATACGAATATTGGGGCTCGCGCTTAGCGGGATGACATGAGTGCAGAGAGTCCGATTTTGAATCCGAAAGAGGTCGTGTGTTTTATTTTAAGATTAAATATAACATTGGCGCAGCCGGTTCGAGAACCGTTACTAAAACAAAATACCTATCGTAAAAAAAAATATATATAATTATTAGTGATCAATTGTCAAAATACAATAAATTTAGTCTTTGAATTCTTCATACAAAATAATTTAAACATCCATAGAAAAAAAAACAATTTAATATTGTGACATTGTGTTCGAAAACAACAATTTAGTGAAAACAAAAAAAAAACAATAATAACACAAAAATAAAAGAAAAATTGTGCTGGGAAACTGAGAGACGAAGGGATGAATCGTTGATATCTTGAACAGGTAAGTAGCTATAGCAAATTTATTTTTTTTATCTTATTTTTCTGTTCTTGTTGTGTGAGCACGAAATTCTAGTTATAGTTTTTTTTGTTGGAGTTTTCATTCGCTGTTCGTGTATTTTGTTTTTGGTTTCATTTTTATGCGGTTATTGTGTCTGACTTACATCGGAACATAGTTTTTGGGATAGGTTAAGAAATTGAATAAAAGTTGTGTAAATCTGAGTACTGTTTTAAGTTGGTGTTTGATTGATGGCCAAAAGGCAAGTTGAGGAAAAGCTACACGACCTAATAGAGGAATCAGAAATTCTGAAAAAAGAAAAAAAAGAACAACAACGGCAAATAAAGCAATTGAAATATTGAATGAATCACTTCTTTCAGAGCTTAAGCAAATTTTAAATCTTGAGGTTTATAGCCTAGTCAGTTTCCAGTTCAGCTCTCAGTGGGGTAAATTTACGCGTCTTGAGTCATCTGACAAAGTCGCTTGAAAAAAGCCAACAATTTCGCAAAGAGGCTCAAAAGCGTCTCCAGCAAGCTACAGAAGAAGCTGACAAGGAAATTGAACAACTGACAAATGAGCTAAGCAAAAGCTTGTCAGCGCAAAAAGAGCTCAGAGATAGAAGTAAATCTTCAAACATCTGATTGTTCTAAAAACCTACTGCCGTTGTTTTCAGCATCATCAACTATAACAACAGCAGTTTCTAAAAGATTGGTTAGCAAGGGAGTTCAAACCCCAATTACTGCAGAAAATAATTTTTATTTAGATCAAGAACTGGTGCAGGTAGTTGAAGTACCAACAAAAGTAACTTTTCCTCTAGGTCTCGAGATTAAAAAACAAGTCATGCCGTAAGAGGGTATTTCAAAAGTCGTTGCCCGTGTTGTGCCTCAGTTCTCGGGCTTAAAGAAACTAATGAAGATCTTTACGTTTCTTTGCTAACGACCAGATTGACAGGTGATGCATTTGAACTAATTCGTAACAACACTCCGAAGACACTCAAGGAATTGGAAATGGTGATTAAGAATGCCTACTTGCCAATGACTACATTAGATTCTGTACTGATGGAAAGGAAACAGTCTCATCAACTTTCTACAGAGGACATTCAGTCATTTGCAAGGCGTCTTTTGTGCCTACAGACCAAGGCAAAAGATATTATCAATTCCAGGTATTCCTCCACAGAATCCGAGGGTCTGAGAAGAGAGTTGATGAGCTCAGCGGTAGTGGCGTTTAAGAGGGGTCTTCTTGATTCTTGTTTACGTCAGTACATGCTCACGACATCAGAAACTGAGATCGATAAACTTGCTGAACTGGCACAAAAAACATCTCTACTAACAACACCTACTCTCACATACGCAACATTTCCTCAACAACCACAACAAATGATTTCTAGTGTGCCACTGCAAGCACATTTTCAAAATTATTCCCCTCCAATTCATCAGCCTTATAATGATCACACACCTACACCACATTTCGCACCTCAATCTCAAGACTCCCCCCACTCCAGCAATAGAAGGCCAAATAGATCCGCAAATCCATTTTCAACATGTGGATTTTGTGGAAAACGAAACCACACCTATGCAGACTGCCAAATACGGAAAAGAACACCATATTTTGACATTTGCGAAGACTATGGGCATAATCAAAGCAGTTGTCCCCACTCACAAATACGAGTGACGCGAACAACGCAAAAACCCAGAGTTAAGTGCAAGTGGTGCTCTAGGATGAGGCATGTCGAGGACGATTGTTTTTCCAAGAAAAATTATCTTAAAGAACAATCGGAAAACGGCCAGGGGGCCAGTTTAATTCGTTGAACTGTGCCCCACCAAATGTACTCTCCACTAATACAACACCGCCAGCAAGTGCCTTTTCAAAAAAGGTGATGTCACCAAAGCTGTGCAGTCAAGCTCTGCTTATGGCATCAGAAACCGAATTTGAAGACACTTCGAAAAAACAACAAGAACATAAGCCATCATCACACTCGTATAATAGGAAAAAACGTAAAAAGGTAAAAAGAAATCAGAAGACTACTTCGCAAGAGTCAAATTTCTTCACTTTTCAGTCGATTAAATAAATCTAGGTCAGTTTGATATCTGGTTACTCATTATGAAAATTTGTTTTGTTTTGACTGAGTGTGGCGTGATGTTGCTCAAATTTGCTGCCTTTATGGTAAATATGTTCAAAAATTAAATTTTTTCATTTCCTTGTATCTATTGGACCCAATTTGCTATGTCGGGAAATAAAATATTGCACACATTTAAGAATCTTCGCAAGCATGACGTGTACGTTGAGCTGCCGATCCCTTATCGATACAGGGGCAGACTCGAGCTTGTTAAAACGAAGTTCTCTAGAAAATGCCATCAATATTAACACCCGGGAAATAAAGCAATTGGGTGGCATTTTCGGCGGTGTAGGGAAAAGAAATCTCCTTTTTCCTAGAAAATCTAAAAAATTCTGTAGCAAATGGAATATTGTTGATGGACTAGATAATATACCAGCCGACGGTATACAAGGTCGTGATATCCTCTGGAATCATCGATACGATTTCCAAATAAAATCAGATTTTTAAATGAAAAAAAAAGAAGTTTTAATTGACTCATCCATGAAATGTTTGCCGTCGAGTCCCATGGTTATGTCTGCACTAAACGAAAAAGTTGATAAGTGGAAAATTGGGGCTCGGACAAAAACAATTGACGTATTCCAAATTCAAAATCAAAAGAACTGTTGATACATTCACAGGAAATTGATAGTGGAATTTATTTGGGTAACACAATCGTAAAAGCAAATGATAGTTACGCCCATATCCCTATACTTAAAAGCACAAATGATGATTATTTCATGGACAAACATTTTGTACCTACCCATTCCAATTTCAATAATTATAAAATTCTTGATAAGAATTCGGGAGGCAAAATTTTAGCAAATTTTCCAGTAGAATGCGACGGTGAACGGATTAGTAAACTCCTTAATTCTACCAGAAGTCGGTAGAGGAGTTATGCACCAGGTTTAATGACGTCTTTCTACTAAAGGGTGATCCTTTAAGCGACACACCCGTATTGGCACATAATATTCCCACCAAATCAGAACAAGCACCAATTAATACTAAACAATATAGAACGCCAGAGTTTCATAAAAAGGAAATTGAAAGGCAAGTGCAAGAAATGCTTGACCAAAATATAATTTCGGAAAGTAAATAAATCACCATGGAATTCCCCTCTTTTGGTCGTTCCTAAGAAACCAGGAACTGACGGACAAAAAAGGTGGAGAGTTGTAATCGATTTCCGCAAATTGAACGAGGTGACAGTTAAAGACGTTTTTCCCCTGCCAAGAATAGAAGATATTCTTGACCAGTTAGGAAATTGTAGGTACTTTACTACCCTTGATTTGGCTAATGGATACCACCAAGTGCTTATAGACAAAAAGGATCGAGATAAAACAGCCTTCAGCACAAGACTTGGTCACTACGAATTTAACCGAATGCCTTTTGGGCTTTCAGGAGCACCCTCCACTTTTCAAAGAATAATGAATAATATCTTGACGGGGCTCCACGGTATTGACTGTTTCGTGTACCTTGATGACATCGTGATCCTTGCAGAGTAGTGGTATACCTGGGTCACATATGCTCTGAAGAAGGCGCGAGACCAGACCCATCCAAAACTAGTTGTGTGACCAATTTTCCGCCTCCCAAAAATATTAAGGAAGTTCAGTCCTTCTTGGGGTTTGTTAGTTACTACCGTAAGTTTGTACCTCATTTTACAACTATAGCTTATCCAATAAACAATCTCCTCCGAAATAACACACAGCTTAGATGGAAGATCTAGAAAGGGCAGTAACATCCCCACCTGTTTTAATATATCCCGATCTTACGAAAACATTCATTCTTACAACCGATGCTAGTGGTGAAGCTTTGGGTGCGGTATTATCACAGGGGAAAGTGGGGGAGGATAGGCCGATTGCTTATGCTAGTAGATCCTTAAGTCCGACCGAAAGGAGGTATTCGACAATAGAAAGAGAACTTTAAGCTATTGTATGTGCGACTAGAAATTTCGGAACATATTTGCTAGGGCGACCATTTGTAGTTTACAGTGACCATCAACCACTGAACCAAGACAACTCGTCTTGTCAATTTTCACCATAAACTCTCTGAATACGACTACAAAATTGAGTACAAACCCGGTAAGATAAACACAAATGCGGACGCACTGAGTCGTATGCCTAGACCTGAAGATCGGTACCTGGCAGTTACGAGGTTACAAGCGGCCAGAGAACGAGAGACAAATGTTAATAGCCAAGACTCACAAAGCGAAGTTAAAGGTACAGAGACTAAAGAAAGTGAAAGTAAAGGTTCAGGCAGTTGGACATTTCTATCCAACCCAGACGAAATTCAAACAATTATCAGCGATTTCCATGATTCCCCACTTGGAGGACATCAGGGAATGTCAAAGACCTTTGCGCGCATTCGTCGTCAGTTTAGGTGGAAAAATATGCAGAAAGACATTGCAAAATATATCCGTAACTGTGAAAAATGCCAAAAGAATAAGTCCGGTAAGTTGACAAAATGTCAATGGAATTAACAGACACTCCATGTTCCCCTTTTGATAAATTATATATGGACATAGTAGGTCCCCTTCTACTTAGCAGTTGTGCGAACCGTTGGAATCAACATTTAAAATAAATTGCAACCTGAGAACAAACGAGTAAGAAGTCATCATAGTGAATCTTCGGCAAAACAACATACGTCTAAAGCATATGGTTTCCAACCGGAAAAACAAATGGGCCATAGAATCCGTTGGACATTTTTTGAATTGGGCTTTCGGAACCATGGACAATGAAGATTCCAGGATGATTTACAATAGGCTTAATGTTTTGGATAGCAATGAAAATGAAACGTTCAACGTTATTAAGAAACAAATAACTGTGGCAAGCTCCAACTTTGATAGACTCAGTAAAGCAATTAAAGTCTTAACAGTGGAGTTGGAAAAAATTGGGAAAAGGCTCGACAATATAACAATGGATCTGGAAAATTTCGCAACAACAACAATCAAAGAATTTACTGCAATGAAACTCAAAATGGAGATAAACGAGTTGGTCTCATTAGTAACCTCGAAATTACTTGAAGTTCAAAACCGCCAAACAATTGAATTATCCATCTTTAATAACTTGTACCAAAATAAGCTTCATCCCTTAATTTTGAACGCAAACAATATCACATCAGTGCTGAAAAATTCTACAAATGAAGGAGTTATCCTTAATCCAGGCTCTTTATTCCAAGCAGTTCAGTTGTTGACCTTTTCTCAAGGAGAGTCAATTGTTCTGAAGATCACCGCGCCACTACCGGAAGCCACCATGTTCTCTTTATACAAAATGTATCCAGTACGTTCAAAGCTCGATCACCATTGGGACTTGGTTTAAGACATAAAAACCGAATATATTGCAGAAGCAGATGATCATGCTTTATTTGTGAGCATGTCCCTCACAGATTTGATGCAATGTTCCGATGTAATGTACAATTCATCAATAACGATAAAGGTATGCAGGCACAACAAACCCATGCACACCAGTGGAAGCTCCGAATGCCTGGTAGAGCTCTTACAACACTCTGCTACGTCACAGACCAATTGTAACTACGTCGTCGTGTCACCATCTACCAAGGGGGTTATCACGAAGATGTCAGCAACAAATCAGTGGCTCTACAATATTAAAGAACCATTTGTCCTAAACTTCAATTGTGATGGAGAACTATATGCTCCAGAGCTTAAAGGATTTGCACATTTTAAATCCTTGCGAAATAAGTACTAAAGAATTGCGAATACCGTACGAGCGGGCGTGGAGTTCCAACTTCAAAATCCATCAACCGAGAGTGAATCACTCCGAACTAATTAAAGTGTTACGGACAAAATATGGTAATCTGACAGTCAGAACCCTTTCAAAGCGACCATTGTTGTCATTAGGCAGTCATAGCGATATGATCGCGAGCTTGGTAGAAGGGAAGAAGTCGTTGGACGATCTGAAACTGGAAGCGGACCAGATCGAAAACAGAAAAAGTGTGATCAGTCAGCGATTGGAAGTTGATATCCATCGATACTCATTCATGTCCATCAGTGTGCTTGTAATAGCACTAGTGTTGTTTAAATGGTACCATTCCAGAAATTTTAATAGAAGCGCCACCAGCAACCCAAACCATATCAAAACAAATATAACGAATGTTGTTTCCGAAAAATCTGATGCCGTCCAAATAGATGCCGTCGAGATGGATGCTTTTCCAGTTCGTCAAGCTTCAACCAGGAAATCGACGAGAGGTGTAACATTTGCACGAGTCTAGGAAATAAGTAATTTCCATCTTATTTAACAAGACATAACTGTTTAAAAAAAAAAAAAAATCTCATTTCAATACATTTTGTTGTATATTTTAAATTAATCAATTACAATTTAGAATTATAAATTTAATTGTAAAACCAAAGTTAAAAATAAAAAGAAAATAATGAGATTCTAATAAATACATAGACAAAAAAAACATTTCAATTGAAACAAATAAGTTATCTTACAAAATTACAAAAACAAACATAAATACAAATATATGTGCAAAATCCTATATTGCAAATATAAAATTAAAATAACAAAACATAACTAAGGGAGCCAAAATTCTCATTTCAATACATTTTTGTTGTATAAATAAATCAAGTAGAAATTAATGTTTTGGATAAAACAACCAAAAAAAGCAAAAATGCAAAATTAAACTTAAAAATGTTAAATAAGGTCAATTTTTGGAACTTAATAAATGTAAATGCTTGTAATTGTTAAAAACCAACAAATTTTCATGTTATTTTCAACAAATACCTTTGTTGTATATTTTAAAAATTGTTACGTATTTTTAAGAAAAGGCTAAAATAAATATTGATTAATCCTGTCACCTGTCATCTGGCTAATCGCGACTTCCTTCGGGTGGGGAGGGATGTTGTATTTCCTTCCATACCAACCAAAGGAAATCGTCGTGCATTGAGCTCAGCACACTTCAATTGTCTTGCTCACTTTGATTGCCAATTCGATATCATCTTACGGATATTGTTTTGGGTCAATCAAAGTGCAATAAGACAATAATTGATTTGTGCTGACTCTTTAAACGTGCCGACGATTATCCAATGCGAATATTGGGGCTCGCGCTTAGCGGGATGACATGAGTGCAGAGAGTCCGATTTTGAATCCGAAAGAGGTTGTGTGTTTTATTGGAAGATTAAATATAACAATGTGATTAAAATCTTTTTTTTTATTTTTTTCTCGTGCATTAGAGCAAACTGTGGAAATTTCATCAAAATCGTTAGAGCCGTTTTGAAGAAACCAGGAATATAAAGGGTGGTTAAATTTTAGGGGCCGATGTTGATTTCGAATTAAACCCAAATTATTTAGGAAATTATTGTCATTTCTTTTTATTATGATAATATTGGTATGGTTCAATTATGTATGGAACAAAATATCGGCCGAACGGCCGCCGCGACCTCGGCGACACACCTCCATCCAATGGTCCAAATTTTCGATGATGATGAGGCATAATTGAGGTTCTATGCCGTTAATGTGCCGAATTGTCTCATCTTTTAGCTCTTGAATTTGTGCTGGCTTATCGACGTACACCTTTTCTTTCAAATAACCCCAAAGAAAAAAGTTCAACGGTGTCAAATCACATGATCTTGGCGGCCAATTGACATCGCCACCATGTGAGATAACACGGCCATTGAATTTGTAGCGCAAAAGAGCCATTGTTTCGTTAGCTGTGTGGCAAGTAGCAGCGTCCTGTTGAAACCCCATATAGTCCACATTCATATCTTCCAATTCGGGCCATAAAAAGTTCGTTATGATCTCACGATAGCGAACACCATTTACAGTAACTGCCTGAACGGCCTCATTTTGGAAAAAATACGGCTCGATGATGCCGCCAGCTCATAAACCACACCAAACAGTCACTCTTTGTGGGTGCATTGGTTTTTAGACAATCACTCTTGGATTATCATTTGCCCAAATGCGGCAATTCTGCTTATTGACTGCAGACTGTACGCACATTTGGACGATTAAATTGACCGAATAAATCACGAAGTGCACTATATGCATTTTTATTTGAACGCCCATTTTCATAATAAGCTTGAATAAATTTAACGTTTTGCTCGATTGTGTTTCTGTCCATGGTTCAAATTGAGTTAGTCTGAAATTGAGAAATGTCAAATGAAATGCAGAAAAAAACTTGCATTTAGGTGTGGTTCACATTCAACATTGGTCATAAAATTTAACCACCCTTTATATGTAGGGTTTGGCTCACTTGCCAACAATTTAGTTCCAAAACCACTTTAAAATAAAATATTTGATATTTATTCAAACTTTAAAATTTATTAAAAGAATGCCCACTAGCGATAACGACCGGTCAGTACTGTTTGAATATTACTCTCAGACTCAAAACTAAATTACCTTTCGGAAATGGTTTAACTTGGAAGGGACGCTCCCTCCCTTTGTCGTGTCTTTCGTTTGATTGTAAGTAAATAGTGTGGTCAGTTTAGTCAGGTTCGTCGTCTGCTCCTCAATCCCACAATCATATATCCTGACGGATCATTCGCCCCGAATGAAGGATTCCAGGGTTTCATGTTTTCGGCTATGGTCGTTGTCTTATTCGGACCTTCGTGTTCGCCGACTTTCACTACATATCATATCTGCCATGTCCTTGTTTCTTTACGACCTAGTGCATTTGGCTCATATTCCCCCTCGGGCTTTCGGGCTCCGTCAAAACATTTCTTGTTTTTTCTCTGTACAGCTGCGATGTTCTGGCACATTTCCCTTCTTAATTCGTCTCGTTCTGCTTGTAAATCTTGGACTGCGGATTCATCTAACCACTCACGCATTTCTAGGTATTCAGGAATTCGCATCTCTAGCCCCGTCAAAATCTGAAAAGGACTAAACTTGGTACTTCTCCAAGGTGAGTTGTTCAATATTTGCTGTACCCACTGCACGTGCTTATACCAATTCGCTGAACTCCCCAAACAAGCTTTTGTCAACATCAGCAAGATGATCTTGTGGATCCTTTCCACCTGGCCATTTCCTCGGGGTACTCCTGTTGCAATCATCAGATGTTGGATGTTTTCATCTCTACAGTAGCTCTCAAACGCTGTTGAAGTGAAAGCTGTTAACCTGGATTACCAAACACACACGATTGCTTGCTCAAACGATCCAAGACTTCTGCTGTTGCCGTATTCTTTGTTGGATAGAGCCAAACAAATTTGGAGAAAGCATCTACTACGACCAAAATGTATTTGTACGCCTTATGTGCCTGCTCCATTGGTCCAACGTGGTCTATGTGGTAAGTTCCAAGCAGTTTGTCCTCTTTGTTAATTAGCCTCAATAATCCTTCTTTCTTGCCGGCTTGCGATTCAGCGATAATGCACTTGACACAACCTCTAACTGCCTCAGTGACCTTCTTCATGACGTTTGGAATTAAAAAATGTCTTCTCCAGTAGGTCTTGGGTTTTCTAGATGGAAAAATGCCCTTGTTGATGTGCGATTCCAATCAGCTCCTTCTCGATGGCCGTTGGTATCACGACGAGTTCCTTAATGGGATCCTTGCATAACACGTCCGGTTTTATGAAGTAGTCTTCATACACTTCCCTCTCGAGAATCTTCCGAATCGCTCTTATCCAGTCGTCTTTCAGCTGCGCCTCCTTAATCCGGTGACTAAGGGAATCTTTAATGAGTATACAAAACACTCTGTTTAAAGCGTTGACATGCTTCATCTTCGTGCTCGACCGATGTTCGATTACATATTGGAACTCTTGCATAAACATCGTCCATCGAGCTACTCTGAGTGGAACATCTTTTCAACAGCCTAGCACGTATACTCGCCACTTCTTTAGGGCTTCAATAATTGCCAATACCTCCAGCTCATAGGAATAAGACTACTCCTGAGACTTACCGGTCTTTCGGCTCATATATTGCACCGGATAAAACATCTAGTCCTCTGCATCTTTCGGCATTAAAACTGCACCGTATCCGTATTTGCATGTTTCAGTGTGGATTTCTGTCTCAGCTTTGGGGTTGAATAATCTAAGCACCGGCGCTTTAACTAGAGCCACTTCTAGTTGCTCAAAAGCTATCAGTTGTTCAGCTTTTAATTCGAACTTGTTTTATTTTCGTAATGAGTCGGATAAGGGTTTAGCAACCATTACATAACCCTCGACGAATCTTCGAAAATAGGACGTCAGTCCCAAGAAAAGTCGAAGGTCTTTTGGTCTCTCGGCACCAGGTATTCAGCGACAGCTCTAGTTTTCTCGTCGGATGCCTTGATAGTGTTGTTCTCAATTATATAACCCAGGAAATTCATCCTTGTCTTTAGGAATTGACATTTCTTCCAGTTCAGCTGTAACCCATATCTCTCATCTTTGCGATGCCCTCATCTTTGGATTGTATGATGAGATCGTCCATATTCGCCTCTACGACTCGATCTTTAATTAGTGTTCTATAAATCGCTTGTATATACCTGGTGAATACCGCTGGCGAATTTGATATTTCAAATGGAACGTAAAGGAATTCAAATTGTTCGTTTTGGGTATCGAACGTTGTATACTTTCTTGACTCGGGATCCATCGGAACATGTAAAAACTCGTTTTTCAAATCCAGCGTTGTGAACACCTTGGCACTCTGCAGACGCTCAAGTACCTCATCCATCTGCGGCATTGGGAAATTATCCCTTACTAGTATCGCCTGTCGAAATTCGACCATCTGTATTTATATATTAATATATATAGTATTGCCTGTGGTCGAAATTCGAACATCTGTATTTATATATTAATATATTGTAACGATTTAATAATTACCCAACTACTTTGAATTTGAAACAAAAGGGAAATCGCTGATGATAAAAGCGTCGATGATAAAAGGTTTTCCTGGAGTCGGATAGGTCAGCACAGGAGCGTTACATAAGCGCAGCTTCAGTTCCTGAAAGCTTTTCTCGCACTCACCTGACCATTTGAATGGCTTCCCTTTTTCAGTGAGCTGATGCAAGCTTTTGGCGATTCCAGCAAAATCCTTCACGAAACGCCGATAATATGTGGCTAAACCAAGAAAGCTTCGGAGTTGATGTTTGTCCTGTGGTGTTGGCCAATTCTTGACGGTGTCAACTTTCTCAGGGTCAGTCTTTACTCCTTGAGACGAGATGATATGTCCCAAGTATTTAACTTCGGTCTTAAAAAGCGCACATTTGTCTGGATTCAACTTTAGGTGTGCTTCTCGAAGTCTCTGGAATACAGCTTTAAGGTTGCCACAATGTTCCTCAAATGTTTTGCCATATACGATGACATCGTCCAAATAAACTAAGCAAGATTTCCAAGTAAGTCCATGTAGAACACATTCCATCAAACGCTCGAATGTTGCCGGAGCGTTACATAGTTCAAACGGCATCACTTTAAATTCCCACAGACAATTTCCTGTGGAGAAACCCGTCTTTTCTCGATCTTCTGGATGTATTTCTACCTGCCAATAGCCACTCTTCAAGTCCAATGTTGAAAACCATTGGGCTCCTTCCATTGCATCTAAAGTGTCGCTGATTCTGGGTAGAGGGTAGCTGTCTTTCTTTGTCACATCGTTAAGCCTTCTGTAGTCCACACAAAATCGAGTGCTTCCATCCTTCTTTTTGACAAGAACCACTGGGGATGCCCAAGGGCTTTTGGAATTTTCGATTAGCCCATCTTTCTTCATGGTGGATATCATCTCTTCAACTTCGGCTTGTTTGGCCAAAGGAAGACGTCTTGCTGGTTGACGAATCGGTCTTGCATCTCCTGTGTCGACTCGATGCTGCACCAGTTGTGTTCGACCATATTGCCCACTTGGTAAAGAGAAAATATCAGCATACTCGTGAAGAAGGCTTCTAGCGACATTTAGCTGATGTTGACTAAGATTGGATGACTTTAGAATCTCGGATTTTAATTTTTCGGAGTTCACAGACTTCTGTGTATCCATCTTGGTTATCGCAGAAACAGCTTCACATTGCCCAACTATTTCTCCTTTCCTGAGCTTAACTTCGTACGGTTTGATGTTGATTATCCGTACAGGCACCATGTTGTTCTTTGGCGCCACTAGAGTTTTCCCTACGATAATGTTTTGGGAATATTGCTCAGTGGCTGGTTCCACCATGAGGTACCGATGACTACCCAAATCACCCTTTATTTTTGTCCAAACGAACATTTCTGAAGAAGGAGGCAAGCTTATGTCTTCTTTGATGACAGTTCTTAGAGATGGCGATTTTTCATCACCATAAACCATTGGAATCTCTACATTTTTGTACTTAAGAACTTGCTTACCGATATCCAGGATTACTCCATGTTCTTTCATGAAGTCAATTCCGATGATGCATTCATCACATATGTCTGCTACCAGAAACACATGTGTAAACTCCAGCTCTGCCAAACGGATCGGAAAACGAACTTCTCCGTACACTTTTGCTGCTTCTCCTGTTGCCGTTTTCAGACGATAGCTATTGGTGTTATGTAGCCATGTCATCTTGACCAAGTCCCTTCGTAGAATAGAGGCTGTTGCACCGGTGTCAATTGTAGCCACGTGTTTCTTGTTGTTTAAAGTTGCCTCCGCTGTCAGACTTTTGTTGTCTCGTTTAGTCTGTGAGACTTGGATGGTGGTTCTGGGGCCATAGATACCAGAAACCAGCTTCTGCCCCTCGAAGTCGGTTCTTACTCGTTTCCCAACTGGGAAACAAGTCGATCAGGAGTGTTGGTGTTATTGCTTCTTTGTTCTGGAGTATTATTTCTGCTTCCACAATGTTGACATGCAGCTCTTCTCGGTGGCAGTCTGCACTGGCGCTGGAGGTGTCCGGTCTTGTTACAGTTCCAGCAACGAGCAGGTCACTCTCTCTGGTTTCTTTGGAATGCAACTCTTTGACATGAGCATTCTTCAACTTCCACTTCTCTTACTCGATGAACTCCTTGAGAAGCCTGTTCTGCTGCTTCCATAGTCAAAGCGAATGCTAATGCCTCCGGAAGCGTCCGTTTTCCAGCAGTTCGAATTGCTCGCTGTAAGTTGATGTCGGATACAGCACGGACAAAGGCTTCTGTTGCTAATTGACTTGTAATTTCGTCTCCTGCAGTTGGATATGCCAAATGGGCAAGCCTTTCGATATCTGCTTGCAATTGCTGCAGACTCTCTCCTCTTTTCTGAACTTTAGTATTGAGTTGGACGCGGAAGACTTCTTGCATATGGCCATCTCCAAAACGTTTGTCGATAGCCTGAACAAGAGCACTGAAGTTGCCATTCTTGTCTGCTGGTATGGTTTGCAATAGTTCAGCAGCAGATCCTGTAAGGGCAAGCGTCAGAGCTATATATTTGTCTTCGTCATCCCAGCCATTTGTTGCTGCGGCTGCCTCAAACTGCTTCTTGTAGATCGACCAAGAAGTTTGTCCATCAAAGGTTGGTGGATGCATTTCCTTTCGCTTTGGAAAGTCCCCAGAACTTTCTCGAACCTTCATTTTTCTTACATCATTTAATTCATTAGCAATGCTCTGAATTTTATTTTCAAACTTTTCTTGAACTTTGACATTTCTGTCAAATATCAGAAAATTTTGTTTTCACTTTGCTCCTGAGAAAAAAAGTTTAAAATTGCCAAATATTCAACATAAAATAAAGTATAAATTGTTTTAAAGTGATTATTGAAAGCAAATAAAATCACCTTTATAAATTCATGTGAGTCTTAGACCTATAAGAATTATTTTAAGCCTTGCACATCAGTGCCATCACCACCGATCGTAACTACACTCTACGAATACATTTATGTCAGCGACTAAAAAAAGAAATATATCTGAAACTTCTCCTGAAGCTTATAATTCGGAAAAAAAACCACATTAATACGATAAAATGGCTGATGAACTAGTTGGATCTATGAGCAAGAATGATCTTACAAAATTATTTTGTGAACTTCTCGACGCAAAAATGAGAAACACGGCTTCGAAGAGTGACATTGAAGCCATCACAATTGCAAACCAGAAAATTATGGAACTAAACCTACAAATGTCTACGAAAATAATCGCTTTGGAAAAAAGAAACGAGGTTCTAGAGAACCAGATAGATGAAATACAAAAAAAGAACACGGAAAACAATCTCATGCTAAGAATAACAACTGAGGAAGGTAGAGATGAAAATGATCTTATTAAAAACACATTGGCAAGACTTATTGAACCAACTTTGTCCATCGGAAATCAAAGTATTAGTGAAATAAGATCAAGCAATGTCAATATCAAGAACTTCATCGTAAAGCTGCAATCAAAACAACAAGTTATCACTGCACTTAAAGCATCCAAAACATTGCAAGGGACAGGTGTCACCATCTCCAAAGATCTTCCCCTATCAATACGACAAAAACGAAACAGACTTTTGAAGATGAGAACTGCTCTAATCGAAATAAATTCACAAATAAAAGTATTGGTACGTGATGATAGGATGTACATAGATAATAAAGCTTTTCGTTGGAGTTCCTCGATGGGACTTTTGCAAAACAACATTAATGGGGTTATGCTGCTTAATCAAATCTATCAAACCGATCTGAACAATCAGCTGTGTTTCAAAGTGGACGAGATGACAGATGACAACAGAATTGCGGTAGCAGCGCCACCTTCGCTTTCAACTACTAACTTCCTAGCAAGGACAAGCTCCAATTCAAATAATAGGTCATAGGGTGTAGATGCCGTCTGCCAAAATAAAAATAATAATAAAAATAAAACTATAAAATTAAATAAAACTATTAAATTAAATATACTAAAAATATTAAGTTACAATAAAGCAGGTCTGAGTAATAAGTCAATGTACGTAAGATTCTATGATTTAATAAATAGTTATGATATTGTTTTTCTGTATGCAACATTTTTAATAGAAGAAGATTATAAATTATATATAAATCGTTTTAAAAACTTTGAGTTTGTATGGGTACCCGCTCTAAAACAAAATACGAGAGGAAGAGCAATTGGTGGATGTTTCTTCGGTTATAAAAAACAAAATATAAGCCATATTGTATGCGAATTTGAATCGTTAGAAAACTTAAAACTTTTAAAAATATCACTGGACTCAACTAAATTAATTATAATTCCTACATATATAAACTGTAATCACTGGGAAAGAGATTTTGGAGAGTTATATGAGTTAATTGAACAAAGTCAATACGATAACATAATGGTTATTGGTGATCTCAATGCCAGAATTGGAAAAGAAGAGGGAAGAGAAAATAGTTTTGCAGGTAAAACAAGAAATTCAGAAGATGAAGTTAATAATGCAACAGGAGCTAGATTTTTGGAGTTATGTGATTCATTTGGATTTCGTATTCTGAATGGGACGAGTTTATCGGACACAAGCAGGGCTACCTTCGTGGCTCTAAAGAGCCAATTTGGCTCTTTTTTTCAGGTGTGACTCTTTGGCTCCACTTTTCTAAAATCATCCAAAATTGGCTCTTTTTGAGATTTTCGTGGCTCTTTTTACTCTTTTTCAGAATAATATATCTGCTTAAAGTTCCTTTTTCATAATATTTCAATTTTCCTTTAAGTAAAAACTCTTTGCGAAAAATTGTTTGAAATTTTTAATCTGAGTAAAAAATTCTCTGAAATGGAACACGTTAATTTTCATTAAAAAAATCAATTTCTTACATTTTATCTTTTCGGATAAATATTTCCCGAACGTAGCAAAGAGAAAGAATGAGATGAAAGTGGCATATTTTGGATTTAAATTAAAAATGGTTCAGCTGTTGTATTTATTTTTTTGCAACTGTTTTTTTCTTGTAAGTTTTCGTTATTTTTTCATTTCAATTTTGAAAAAGATTGACATATTTTTTTTGACAACTCGATATTTCAAAAACGACTTGATCGATTTTTATTAAACTTTGCAAAAAGATTTTTGTTTACATTATCTAGAAGATTTTAGACAATTTTTTTGTTTGTAATCAAAAATAACGGTAGCTCCCATACAAATACCGTTAAGGAAAATCTGTTATTGCTCAAAAACGACACCCACGATTTTGATATATTTTTTTTTGTATCAAAATTAGTAAGCTCTAGCATTTAAAATTGTTAAATTTTACATTGAACTATTATTAACAGTACCTGTATCATAGGACGGTTTTATTGATTTTCAACTTTCTCATTACCTGATTATCGATTAAAACTAAATTTTGTACACACAAGCTTGTAATAAATTTAAACAATATTGCATATCAAAACCTTCAAAAAAAAGTTTCAGAAGTATTTTAATCAATTTCTGTCTAATTTTGTTGATTTAAAACAATTTTCCAGTTAAAATAGTATAATTTCCTTGCATATGTGTAACACGGGGCTAATTGTTAATTTTTATATACTGACATAATACTGCCTGCAACTTTACTAAGTTTTGGCAAATGTATAAAATATAGGCTCCCATAACTAATTTATTTCAGACTTTAGAACCACAGTGTGATCGCACGTCGCACGTAAGAGCAAGTTCGTGCGACCCAGTCGTGCATATTTTGTATGTTGTGGACGTTTTCAGCGGTGGCTCTTTTTTCCTTAAAATACTCTTTTTATTGGCTCTTTCTCAAAATCTGGAAAGGTAGCCCTGGACACAAGTGGAAAATATACGTTCGTGGGAAAACAAGGCTGCTCAGTAATAGATTACTGTTTAGTACGAGGCTGCTGGATATCTTTGCTTAGTGATTTTGAAGTTTTATCTGAACAATATTCGGACCATATGCCTATTGTTGCACATTTTGGTACTGCTATGATGGAAAGAGAAGACACGAGAGAATTACAACTACCCCCTACATTACTGTGGAAAGAAGCCAATGGAACTGCTTATAGACTCAATCTCGACCTCAACTTGCAGATGGGAGCAGAGTGCAACATAACTGATATTGAAAATCTAATAAAAGCATCTTACCCGGTCTGCAGACAGGTACATAACAAAAAGTGTTGTTATAAAGAAAAATGGTTTGACATTGAATGTGAAAAAGCGAGGCGGAAATCGTTTGGATGGCTCAAGGTTTTCCGAAAATTTGGTGGCCAATATTTTAAAAATCTTTACATTCAAACAAACATAGCCTTTAAACAAATCTGCAAGGAAAAAAAGAAAAGACACTTAGAAAACGAAGCTCTCAAACTTACATGTTGTAAAGATACGAAACAATTCTGGCTTGCAATAAACAAATTTAACGGTAAAGCACCTAAAATTGGCACTCAACTAGACGCGAGGACACTGATAAACCATTTTCGAACGCTATTGAACCCAACAACTAATATACCACTAATTAACTATGCAACGCCACTTCATACAAATGAAATATTGGATGCACCTATAACACAAGAAGAAGTCGGTGAAGTTTTGAAAAAACTCAAAGACGGAAAGGCACCAGGACCTGATGGGATTCCCATAGAATTCCTTAAATATGCGACAGTCAACGTAATCAACAAATTATCGATATCTTTGAACGAAATGTTGAATACTGGTAACTTACCGATACAATTTAAACAAGCTATTATCTTTCCCATCCACAAAAAAGGTAATTCAGCTGATCCTTCAAATTATCGACGTATCTCGTTTTTGAATTCATCATATAAAATTTTTACTAAACTTTTAGATAATCGCATGTCAGAGTGGATTGAAAATAATAATCTGATTAAAGAATGTCATGCAGGATTTCGAAATGGTTATTCCACAGTTGACAATATATTCGTACTGCAAAACATCGCGGGTACATTTGTCGAACAAAAAAAGAAATTATTCGCCTTTTTCGTTGATTTCAAGGCAGCCTTCGACAACATTGATCGTAGAGCTTTAATATATAAGCTATATAATGTGGGAATGAGCCAAAAGTTTGGTAGGGTACTCGAAAACATTTATCAGGATAACCAATCGGCGGTATGGAACGGAATTGAAAGATCTGAATGGTTTGAGACAAAAATGGGAGTTAGGCAAGGATGCGCTCTAAGTCCATACCTATTCGCATGTACATCAACGACTTGACGGACTTTCTACCAGGGGGCATTGAGATGGATGGTGTTTTGATAAAAGCGCTTTTATTTGCAGATGATGTGGTTCTATTTGCATGTTCACCAGAGTCTTTGCAACTAATGATTAACCGTCTTCATTCGTACTGCCAATTATGGAATCTGACAGTTAATCTCTCCAAATCAAAAATAATGATTTTTAAAAAAGGAGCTGGTAGAACATGCAGAAACGAAAAATGGTATCTTAATCGACAACCCATTGATATCTTGGTGTAACAATTAGTAGTAATCTAAGTATGGAGCCTCACTTAAAAGAAAAATTAATAAAAGCCAAAAGTGCCATATGCGCAACCTGGAAGAGATGTTTTTCAAATCACCTAGTCGATCAAAATGTGAAATATAAAGTTTTTCAAGTTGTATCGGAATCGGTTATGTTGTACGCAGCACAATCCTGGGGGTACTGCCAGTACGAAACATTGGAGAAACTGCTGAGGCATTATGTTAAAAAATGTTTCAATCTGCCAAGTACGACGCCAAATTACATGATTAATATAGAAACTGGATTATCACCACTTTTTATAAAAACATTAAAACTGCATACGGACTATGTATTGAAAGTCCTAGAAATGCCGGATTATAGACTTCCAAAAATAATCGCAACTAGTACAATAGAAAGGAGAACACTTTGGTACAAAAAACTAGAAGATCTTGCAACATACTGTGGCATAGAATTCAACTCGGCGAATGAAAATGAAAGGTACTGCAATGATTTCATAAACAAACTAATTTCAAATGTAGATGAAAGATACAGAGCTGATTGTATAAATCTAGCTACTACGTCAGTACACAGGTCAACATACAGCATTTTAAAACATAATTTGTGCGAAAGAAATTATTTTCACATTGCAAACAGTAAGGAAATTATATCTTCTATTTTTTAAATGCGAGGTGAACTTATCAAACTTAATTACATCCCTCACCGTCCAGATTTACCAATTTACTGCAGCCTTTGCAACCTATCCGAGAGAGAAGATGTCATCCACTTTATTGGCAGGTGTCCTATTTTAAAAGAGATCCGAAGACAATTTTTTGGTCGCAACGTAATACCTAAAGAAGAAGTTTTAGCCCATCTCAACTGTGAACACGATATTAGACAACTTTGGTATTTCTATAAAATTGCTATAGGTTATCGTATTAAAATTATTAATGAGAATTTTTAAAACTGAAAAAAAAATGAAAAACATATATATTATTTTTTAAATTACACTTATAAAAAAAAAAAAACAAACTTGTCATTAAATGTTTAATTTTATGTCAATCAGGCAGACGGCAAAGCCATGCTTATCGATTTTTTGTAAATGAATTTATAAACTAAACAAGAAAAAGCAATAAATCTAATAATCTAATCTAATCTTGAACTTTTTGAACTTTCTCGAGCATTGCGTCTCCTTTAGAAAATTGTTTTTCGACACCCTCAACATGTTCGTTAAGAGTAACGAATTTGTTTTCAAATGCATCTAGCTTACCTTCGATAAGGTTTTTCTGTTCTTCTAGAAGGTTCTTTTGCTCGCTTCGTTGTTCTTCGAGAAGATTCTTTTGCTCACTGCGTTGTTCATCAAATCTTTCCAGAAGATTCTTTTGTTCATTGCGTTGTTCTTTTCTTTGCTCTCCAAACTGAGCAAGCAACATAGTCATCATATTACTCATGTCTAAGCTAGGACTTACTTGTTCTTCGGCCATTTCAATCTCAAAGATAAACGTGTCTGGGTTTTCTCCGTGTTGTCTTAACTCTTCTTGCAGATGAATAATAAGGTCATTTTTCGTTCCAGCAGTAGGAAGGCCTCTTTTGTTCAGTTCTGCTTTTAGTTCAACACAATTCAATTCATTCACTATCTTACCCATTGTCTCTTTTTGCACAAAACACTTCGTAATAATAGCAAAAACACCATCACTGTTTTTATTATTATTTTTCAAACACTTTTCACCATAAATATCTGAATGCACAGATGAAATAAGTTTTATTCCACTTTTCTGACACCAATGTAATGTTCTACCTAGGTTCGATAATAAAACTTATTTCCTTTAAATAATAACTTCTACGTATTTACTATTCAGAATAAACACACTTTATTTCAGTTCAAATCGTTTTTATTATTCTTCAATCTCAATAGTATGCAATCTAAAATTCACTTCCGGATACACTTTTACTGCTTACTTTTACGCTATCACATTCAAAATTAAACTGTGTCCACTCGCTTGAAAACATCCCCTTATATAGGGAATTAAATGGTTCTAGTCTGAACTAGTACGCACTAGAATATTCGAGCATCGCCTTCTAGCAATTTCCTTTCCAATCGCCGACTGGAACCGATATTCTGCTGAATGCTGAATGCTAAATGCTGAAGGTATGGTGTCTAGCTTTTCAAACAGATGGCGCTGGGAACAGTTAGAGGATTTCCCTTTTGTTTCAAATTCAAAGTAGTTGGGTAATTATTAAATCGTTACAATATATTATATTTTTTTGCAGCTTTTGGTGTTGCATGTGTGCGTAAAGTATCCCTACCAGCGTTAGAACCTTACTCCAGTCGGAGTAAATTTACTCCAATTTTGAGAAAATAAAGCTACTCCACCACTTCGTTTTTTTTTTGGGATCTACTCCTTTTTTCCCACACTAAATAAATCAAAAATTCTTTAGCCAAACTATATGAAAGGGCTGTGTTGTTCAGTTTTCTAACCAACTCTGGCTCTGAACGTTTAAATTTAAAATTCTATTCAGTTCTGAAAGTGAATTTGTGGTGTCAACCCAGCCCATCCCAAGACAACTGGTCCCAATACAGCCCATCCCCGACCATTCATCCCAAGACCCAACTAGTACCATTACACCTCATCCCGGGACAACTCATCCCTGGACGACTCATCCCAGAAATAAGAACTCATCCCTTGGATATGTTTTGTGCGAAACAAAGAAAAACAGCGCTTTGTTGTTGTGATTTAGTACTTTGCATACACCAACCTCGCACCTACCCCAAATCCTAAAGTGTGCCAAGCGGGGGGTTGCAGGCGGGCAGCATGCCCCCCCATACATACCTCATACTTTCCTTGGGATGAGTTGTACCGGTATGAGTTGTCCCGGTACCAGTTGGGTACTGGGATGAGTCGTCAGGGATGAGTTGTCTTGGTACCAGTGGTTCTGGGATGGGCTACACCCAACCCGAATTTGTGTATGTGGTTTATTTTGTTTTTGTTAAAAATAGAATTTTTGAAGGTTTTTTCTTTTCTTCAAATCTACCCCAGAAGTTTCCTATTTACTCCTGAAACTTCAATACTGAGGTTCTTACCCTCATTGTAAGTAGATGTAGAGTACATCATTCGGAACGAAACAATAAATATTGAGTCTAAGCTACATGAAACACGTTGGAAGTGAACTTTTGGTATGGTACACTACGCTCGGGTGTTGACAAACAGCCGTGTGTATCGTGAATTTGTTTTTTTTTTAGACTTTGTATGGGGAAACTATTATTTAAAATTTTAACATGTTAGTAGTCGACGGATTCACATAATCTCTTCTGACGGCACTTCTAATTAATAATAGCTTTCAAATGGTATATTCTTTATTGTCGGGCGTTCGGTTTAAATACATTAAAAAGGGAGTACAAAAAAATTGTTAACGTATTAATATAATGATGATTAATTCCTCGTTCAACCGCCGGTAGTCACAGCACCACCTCTTCGTTGCATCCTTCTTCCCTACCAGCACAATTGGGGATGCATATTCAGACCTTCTTCGTTGTTTAATTCCTTCCTCCAGCCATTCCTTCACTTGGTCTCTTACTTATATTTGTTCACCACAAGCCATTCGTCTCGGTCATTGGAAAACAGGTTTCTCATCTTTCAAAATCAACTTCATCGGATCAGGTGATAATTCTTTTCCAACCGGCGTGTACCCTTCTATGATTTGCAACAGCATTTCTTGTTTACTGACGTGTAGGTGACTAAGCTCTAAATCTCTGATAAACATACCCTCTTCCGCGGCCAAACTGATCTACTCAAATATTGCTGCCAACTCGAACACCTCCGATATCTGATCATTTGGTTCGTCAATATCTCGTCTTTGGTTCAGGTTTTCCTCTACGCCCTTAGCGCCTCTTCGTACCATGCTATCCGTACTCATTTCTGGTGACTTATCACCTCCGACTCCTCTTCCTTCTCAAACTCAACTCAACTCCACACTCCGATCCATTATCGTTAAATTTACTAGCTCTGAAGTATCGTTTTACCACATGAAAATTTATTGGCAGAAGGATACTGTCGATCTCCACATCTACATGAACGTTGTCCATTGTCGTCACCCTGTTTTGACCAATGCCCAAGAGATTTCTTTTTTTGATCCCCAACTCGAAGTATTTCATCAAAGTTAAGCAGTCATAACGTAGCAAACACAAATCACTTCCCGTATCAACGAGTGCGGTTATAGTAACACTTCCGACCTAGCTAAATTTGTCCTCGCTTCCGGCTATGAATTTCGGTTACCCTTTGTTGCAGGTTGTCCGTGTCGATTGTCGAGCCATCGTTGAAGCGGTGGCAATTCTGCTTTTCAATCGCGCGCCCTATGCCCTGGCTGGTTGAACTTGAAGCATTTGTTAGTTGATGCCACACGGCATTCCCTGGCATAATGTGTACTCTCACCACATCGATAGCATGCAAACCTATTTCTCTCATTGTTCACTTGGTGCTGGGCTGTAGCTTTATTATTTGGAGCATACGCATAGCGCTAGTTTCCTCTCGAGTTTAATGACTGCGAGACGGCCTTTTCGTATGCGCGAATCTGAACCTTGAGCTCTTCTATATTTGTGGCCTGATATAATGCCACCTTGTTTTGCTTGGAGTCCGGAATACCTTCAGTGAAATACTCTATGATGCTCTCGTCGTCGAGTCTGATGAGATTTCCTAGTTCCAAAGTAGCGTAAAGAAATTCGAGCAGCGACTCTGACGACTTCTTTTTTTTCGTCCTAAGCTTTCGATGGACTTCCGCCAACGAAAACTAAGTCCCAAGTTCTTTAGAGAGAATATTCTTTAAACCGTCCCAGCTCTTAGTGAAAAGCTGGCTCTTCACAAATAATTTAGCTGCACCTCTTAGCCATTGGTTGGAATAAATATATTTCTGGATTTCATCCCACCCTACTGCGACTGCATTCTCCTCGAAATCTTGGATACTCGGTCATTTCGCTTCCCCTTTACGATTTCTTTTTCTAATTCTTCGCCTAACCTGCCAGCAACTGCTTCTTCTTTTCTTCCTTCCAATTGGTTAGGCCACGCCTCTTTTCCTATATTTGCTCGTTGGGCACGAGTACGATAACTAGGGCGCAGCGAAATAATAACAGATTTTTGTAGAAGGGTAGAATACAAGCAATTTTTACTATGGGAGGGGGGGGGTCTATCTCCCACCGTTTAGACGGGAGGGGCAATTTTCTAAAAAATGACTCAAAGTAAAAATAAAGATTTAAAAAAAACGGAAACACTTACAATGCAAAATTATATGTTTTCTGAAAGCCAGAATCTTGTTCTATTATTATTTGTTTCAACCTAATTATTTGTAATAATAGTTTTTGAAAAAAATGCTTTAAACTCAAAATTTCTCAAAAAAAAACATAAAAATAAATGTTTACAGTTTTTTTTATTCAAAGTTGTGAAATTAAATACTGAATCGGCTTTATTTATTTGATGTCTCTATAAATTCTTAGTCGAACTCTGAAAACAAGAGAGTTGTATGTCTTCTAGTTTATGAGAGTCTAATTGGGAAAAGAGTCTATGCTTGGGAAAACTATAAGATTTGGGTTAGGTGCGAGGTTGGGTGTATGCAAAGTTTCTTTTGCATTTTTGTGTTTTTTTATTTACAGTTATGAAATTAAGTTCTGAATCGGCTTTAATTATTTGATGTCTCTATAAATTCTTAATCGAACTCTGAAAACAAGAGAGTTGTATGTCTTCTAGTTTATGAGAAAATTGAAAATTAGCAAAACTTCTTTTTTATTCAGTTTTGATTTTTTTTGTATTTATGTAAGTTTGCTTATGTAAGCTTGCTTACATAAATACAGTGCTAGCTCCCAGCATAACGGCGTATTAACAGTGAGGTGTGTATGGTATGCACCCCCCCTGCTTGGGCCCACTATAGGATTTGGGGTAGGTGCAAGGTTGGGTGTATGCAAAGTTTCTTTTTCATTTAAAGAATCTGAATTTAAAGAGACTTTGAATTTATCCTATATATCCGATGTCAACAGCTGTTTTCTAAATAAACATATAATAGGCCCAAAGTTGCACATTTAAAATTTTTAGACATGAAAATGTAATGCATTATAAAAAAAATCATATAACCTAGGTTCTACTACTGTACGACTGCAGCAAATTTATATAATTTCTTAATATGTATGTTTGTGTCTTACATACCTTTATAATGCAATTGTAATGTTTAAGGTATGCAACCATCAAAAAAAACGGACAAACATTTGAATTTTGTACCGTTGTTTTTCTTATGCAGATTTTTTAAATGCAAGAGAAACTTTTCATACACCCAACCTCGCATCTACCACAAATCCTATAGTGTGCCGAAGCAGGGGGGTTGCGGGAGAACAGCATGCCTCCCCCATACATACCTCACTGTTTAAACGCCGTTATGCTGGGTGCTAGCACTGTATTTATGTAAGAGAGCTTACACAAACACAAGTACCAACAAAATTAAAATTGAATAAAAAAGTCGTTTTGGTAATTTTCAATTTTCTCATAAACTAGAAGACATAAAACCATCTAGTTTTCAGTGTTCGACTAAGAATTTATAGGGACATCAAATAAATAAAGCCGATTCATTACTTAATTTCACAACATTGAATAAAAAAAACTGTAAACATTTAGTTTTTAAATTTTGAGTTTGAAAGATTTTGTTTTTAAAAAATATTGACACAAATAACTAGGTTGAAACAAATAATAATTGAACAAGTTTCTGGCTTTCAGAAAACATATCATTTTGCATTGTAAGTGTTGCCGTTGTTTTTCAATCTTTTTTTTTTTTACTTTAAGTCATTTTTTAAAAAATCGCCCATCCCGCCCAAGCCGAGGGAGATACACCCCCACCCCTGCCATAGTAAAAATTGCTGGTATTTTACCCTTCTACAAAAATCCGTTATTATTTTGCGGCGCCCTAGTTATCGTACTCTCCCCGCTCGTTGGAGCAAGCAACCACGATGGTCATTATGTGGCTAACCGGTTTTTTTGATTCACCACACTAGCACCGCTTTAGTTTGAAGCCCTTTATTTATTATTTTTGTTGCGCACAAGTGCAACGCACACACACAATGTTCTTTTTTTATATTTGAGGTTTTTAATGATATTTAAGTATATATATATATATATTTATTTATATATATATATATTATATATATTATATATATATTATATATTATATATATATATAAATTATAAATGCACTTTAGGTACAAATATTTTTAAAAAAGAATATCAAGAGCGGAGCTCTTGATTCTTGATCTTTATTAGTTGCGAGTATCTTAAGAACTAACTGGAACGTCGCAGACGACCAGTGTTTGAAATGTGTCTTTGTTTACATTACTGACTTGGAACGTCGCAGACGACCAGTGTTTGAAATGTATCTTTGTTTACATTACTGACTTCGTCAGCATTTTTGTTTCTTTGTTCTTTATTAAATTGATGACTGTAAGAGAATATGATACCACATGAATATTTGGAAGGAAATATGAATGTGATTTCATTTCCTTTGTTTATAAATAAAATAAAATCAAAAAATGGGTTTTGTTATTTTTGATGTTATAACCCCTCCCTCTTTCGAGTGTTCTAACGGTTGAAAAGCGACCGTTGGAAGGCTTATATTTGTAATAGATTTTTTGCTTTTTAATTTTATTTTTAAATACATGATTGCAAAAAGTATTATTGATATTACTATTACAATAGTTATTGCGTTATATGTTATATGCTTTTTGTGTATTTTTGATTCTAAAATTTCAATATTATTTATTGGTTGGAAATTTAATTCTTTAAAATAATCATCTGAAAAATTTTAATTTATTAATGGTATTATTTTATAGTTATTTTGATATAATTTTCTGTTGTATGTTACATTTTTTATCTTTAGTTTACAATTTTCAAATTCTAATATATAGTTTCCTTGTAGAGTATAATCTAAATTATTGCAATCTTGTTCCAACTTTACATTCTTTATATTTTTTAATATTAAATATTTTTCTTAATTGATTACAACATTTTCATCTTTGAAATCTTTAATATTACAGCTTAGTTTAGAATTATCTTTAAATAAGTTTTTAATACAATTGTCTTCAATTTGTATTAGATTTTTTATTTCTTTGCTTACATTATACATAGTTTTATTAAGTTCTATAAATTCGTCATTAGATATTGATATGATTTTATTTTTTACCGGAAGGGTATGTATAGATATTTTGTTATATAAATTTTCATTAAATTTTGGTATACTTAGAACAATAAGTAAGTTTAAGTTATAAATAGCTAATGTCAACTTTATTTCTTTTAGTTTTTCTAGGCTTAGCTCGAAGTCGTAAATTTCTTTTACAGTCAATATATCTTGCGTTAATATACCTGTCCTACTAGTCATTATTATATTGTCAATTTTTTCTATTGTTTGTTGTACTTCTACTAAGTTTCTGTTGAATTCCAATTCTATGCGTAAAGTATTTATTTCCGATTTGATGTCTTTGTATTTAGCTAATGTTTTTGAACTTTGTTTAAGTGTGTCTCGTAATTGAAAAAAATTGTTCATTGAATTGTTTGTTAATGGTAACTTGTTTGTTATTGTTTGTTAAAAGTTCTATGTTACTATCTTCTAAATTTTGTAGTCTTTCTTCTATGGCTTGTCTGTCGTCATCGTCCATAGTTCCATATATGAACTTCATTCCTTTACCTACAATATTTAATAATCCTCGCTTACGAATAATATGATGTGGAATGATTGTTTGGAGTTTTATTTCTAATGTATTTATTTTTTGTTCTTGTAGATCGTTAGGATTCGTTAGTAAAAGGTATTGAGATTTTAACTGATTTATTAATAAAGGGTTTTCCAATAAGAGGTGTTACTTTGAATAGCCCGCTATTTCGGTAGCTGTCACTTTTGAAGCTGCTATTTTTTGACATTTGACAAGTAGAAACTACGCTATTAATAAAAATGGAACGATACACGCTTCAACAACGCATTGAAATTATTAAAATTCACTATCAAAATAGTGAAAATTTGGCAGGGACGGTTCGTAAAACTAAAACATTTTTGGGTCGTCGTGAAGCACCTTGTCGGACCGCAATACAGAAATTGGTGGACAAATTCGAGCTGTTGGGACAAGTTAGTGATGTGAAGAATAAATCCGTGCACGTCGCTCAAGAACAACTGAGAATATTGCTGTTGTAGCCCAAAGTGTTGAAGAAAACCCAGGTTTGTCCATTCCTCGTCGTTCTTTGGAATTAGGCATTCCACAAACGTCATTACATTGTATTTTGCATAAAGACTTGGGTCTTAAGGCTTATAAAGTTCAGTTAACAGAAGAACTCAAGCCGGCTGATCATCAACAACGTCGTGTCTTTGCTGATTGGGTCCTTGAAATGCATGAAAATGATCCGGAATTTCATCGAAAAATCATCTTGACTGATGAGGCCCATTTCCACCTCGGAGGCTAAAAGATGGAATTCGTGAGGCTATCGAGGACATAGGGCAGCCACTTTCCGATTTGGTTATGGAAAATTTCATGAAAAGGATATGGTCCTGTAAGCGTGGTCGTGGCCATTTGGCTGATGTTGTGTTCCATTATTAACGGCATATCTTCCTCTTTATAATGAAATAAACATCCGATCATTTATCTAAAAAAATGTCATTTTTCTTTGAATATCAAAATAACACCTCTTATTGGAAAACCCTTTAGTTGGCATTCTGTAAGGTTAATTACATGTAAGAGAATGTCATAATTATTTATAAGTTTTATTTGTTCTTCCTGTATGATTAAAAATTCTCTGTCGATTTTTGTTATTTTTATATCCTTAGCTTTCACTGAAGTTGTTAATGAGAGAATCATTATCAAGATTGCTAATGTCTTGGTTGTCTTCATCTTGTATTCTTGTATATTTCTTTTTTTTCCTAAATTGATCTTTATGAAGTAACTGTTTTCTAAGATGAGGTTTAACTAATATCTTTTTATTGTTAATTCTAATTAATTTTACTTTTTTGTGTTTTGTCTTTAACTTATTAAAGTTTTCGGGGTTGTTAACCTTCGTAAAATTTGGGTTTATATCTGTATCTATTCTATTTTTATTAATTTTCTGTAAAATTTTGTTTTTTGTTTTTTCTATTCTTTCGAATATTGTTTTGTTATTTATTTTTCCTAAATGTATATCTATAGGTTTTTCTATGGTTGTCAGATGTATTGTTTTGTTATACGTGTTTACTGCTTTTGTTACTAAATCAAAAAGTTTTTCAGTTTTTTCTAGTAATCTAACGTGTTCATTTAGGGTGCTGTGCAGGCGTTCCACATCCGAATTTCCGGTGTGTCTATAGGGGGTAGTAAAGTGTACTAGTATATTCTTTTCTTTTAGATAGTTTTCTATAGAGTAAGTTTTAAAAGCAGGGTCATTGTCTATAGTTAATTTCTTGGGTTCAGGCATGTATGAGAATAGTTTTTCCATAGCATTTAAAATATCTTTTTGATTTTTTGTTTTGAGTTTTTCTACTGAGGCAAACTTGCTGAATTTGTCGATACAACTTAAATATTTGCTGCTATTGGGTAGGATCCATATGTCCATATGGTAGTGAATGTGTGGTTCTAGGGGTGTTTCTGTTTTTTCAAATGGTAATTTAACAGGGTTCCTTTCTATTTTCAAGTTGCAAATATGACAATTATTTATGATTTTAGTTATTTGTGTTTTAAGATTTGGGTAATAATACTTTCTTTTTAAATCTAAGTATAATTTTTCTATTCCTACGTGATTTAATTCCTTATGTTTTTTGCTTATGATTTCTTCTAGTTCAGTTATATCGTAAACATCTTCTAAGAATATATGAGTTCTGATTAGATTTTGATTGTTGTGGTGTGTTTTCCAATAAGTTTGGAATTGTAAAAATAGATTATCGTTATTACAATATAATATATTTTTATGATTTGTATCAATTTCTGATATGACTTTTTCGAAATCTGTTTCATTGAAACTTTTCTTAATTATTTTTATTCTTCTTTTGTTAAAAGGAAAGGTTATGGTTTCATCATCTTGTACTCCTATTTTTAAGATAATTTGTCTAATAGATGAATTCAAAGGTTTTTCTGTAATAGAGATTAGGTTAGAACTGTCTGACTCGTTTGAATGTTGAGTAGAGACTAATTCCATGGCATTTATTTCATTAAATTTTATTTGAGATAAAGCATCTGCTACTTTATTTTCTTTACCTGGGATGTACTCAATGTTGAAATCATATTCTTCCAACTTAATTTTCCATCTTTGTAATTTTGAATTTGGTTCTCGTATATTCTGTAACCATGCTAAAGGTCGGTGGTCCGTGGGTATTTTAAATTTTCTTCCGTATAGGTAGTGACGGAATTGTTTGGTTGCCCAAACGATTGCCAAGAGTTCTTTTTCTATGGTACTGTAGTTGCATTCATGTTTGTTGAGAGTTCGAGATGCGAAACAGAGTGGACCATGTGCTTGGCTTAGGACTGCTCCTATTGCGTAATTTGAAGCATCTGTGGTTAACAAAAATTCTTTTGTCAAATCTGGGTGCCTGTTTAGGAGGTCATCAGACATTGCTAATTTAAGTTTTTCGAACACTTCTTTGTAATCTTTATCGTTGATATCTATTTTCTTATCCTTTTTTAAACATATTGTCATAGGTTTTATTATTTTAGCATAATCTAGTATGAATTTTCTATAATAACCTGTCAATCCTAGGAATGACTGAATTTCTTTTATCGTTTTTGGAATTGGAAAATTCTTGATAGCTACTATTTTATGTGGATTTGGTTTGATTCCATTCTGGGTGACTATGTGTCCCAGGAATTCAGATTCCTTTTTTAAGAAGTCGCATTTATTGAGCGAAACTTTGAGATTTGCTTCATGGAGTGTTTTGAATATTTTGTCCAAGGAATCTAAATGTTCATCCAAGGATGTTGAAAATACTATTATGTCGCCAAGATAGACATAACAATTTTTTCCAACGTTTCTTCGTTCATCATCCTTTGAAAGGTCGTAGTGGCCAGACAACGTACTGAACGCAGTTTTTTCTCGATCTGCGGGATCGACTTCTATTTGGTGAAAACCTTTCGTAAGGTCTAAAGTGGTAAAATAATTAGCTTTACCTAGTTTATCTAGAATGTCATCGATTAAAGGGATTGGAAATTTATTCTCCTTTGTAACATTATTTAGTTTTCGGTAATCGATAACTATTCTCCAGTCTTTTTCGCCTGTTTTATCGGCTTTTTTAGGTACAACCCATATTGGGGCCTTGTACAGGGAGGCACTAGTCCTTATAATTTTTTGGTCTAGTAAGTTTTATTTGTCTATCTACTTCCTGTTTATGCATTTCAGGGTAGCGATAGATTCTAGTGAAGATGGGCTCTTCATTAGTGGTGGGGATTCTATGTTTCACGTGGCTTGTGAAAGTTAGATCATCACCTTTGTGATAAAAGACTCTTTTGTGTTTACTTAAGAGTTTCATTAATTTTGTATGTTCCTCGGAATTTAGATGATCGATTCTTTGTTGTTCCAAATTTTCGAACAGTGTGGAATCTGGTATCATATTTTCCAAGTGATTAATTTCTTTATGGTATTCTTGTTCATCTTCCTCGGAAAAGAACAGAGGAATTATTTCATTGTTTAATTTCAATGTTTTGTTCTTGAAATTAATTTCGGTATTGTTTGGATATAAAATATTATTTCCAATCAAACCATCAAAGTGGTTATTAAAATTGTGAATTTGAAAAACACAATCTGTTTGAGTTGGAAAAATGAATTTTCCTTTGGGGATGACTAATTCTTCATTTATGAATATAGGTGTTCCCACAGTTTTGATTTCTAAAGGGGTTGTTCTTTTTTTTATTAAGTGTGATGGTGCTTTTTCCCTATTTATCAAACTATTGGTTACACCAGTATCTATTAATAGTTTGACTGTTTGGTTTGCTTTTCTTAGCACAATAAAGGGGAGTTGTGGGTCTGGTCCGAGGCTACTTCCGGAAAACCCTGGTCTCTTTCATTATTGTTGTGATTTACCTGAACTTTCCTTAGTTGGCTTGACGTAGGATCTACATCCATGGGTTTGTATTGTTTGGATGGGGGTTTATAATTTGGATTAAAGTTAATACCTTTGTAGTTTGGATTTGGGTTATTATGATTAAAAGGGGGTTTAATATGTACAGGATTTTTAGGTATAAAGTTGTTTTGGTTGGGATAATATTTTTGATTGGGAATGAAGTTTTTATTATTATTTTTTGGTGTTTCGACCAATTTTCTAGGTGTTACTTCATTTTTTTCATCTATAAAACCAACTTGGGTTAGCTCGTGTAAAGCTGCTTGAAGATTAAGAGGTTTAAGTGCGAAGAGTACTGTTCGCATATGTATTGGTAATTTTTCTTTAAATATATTGAGAGCTGTTTTATTATTATGTTCTATTTCAGAACTTTTACCTTCTTGAATAGTTTTCTGATTTAATTCGCAGAGGCTTTTTTGGATATCGTTATAAAATGTTACAACATTTCCCTTGTACACTAGTTGCCTTAAATCATCGTATAATTGGAAAGAGGATTTGAATCCTCCAAAATTTGTAATTATTAATTCCTTTATTTCTGTCCAAGTATTTAAGTGTGCATGTATTTCTTTGCATCTTTTTGCTTTTCCTATTAATTTACTTTTTAATATGTTTATACACATTGTCTGACTTTGGCTGTCGTACTTGTTTAGTGTTGGAGTGATTCCATCCACATTCGTTATAAATGTGTATAGATCCTCACGTCGTCCGTCAAATGTATTTAGTTTTTCTATGTATTTTAGAGGGTCGAGTGTTAGTGTGAGAGACATTTTGATATTATTTTATTTAATTTTTCGAATATAGTAGACACTGTATCTAATTTAATATATGATAAATCTGTTTTTAAAGTATCACTAGATTCATTTAATTTAAGCTTAAAATTATTCTTACAATCGTTATTATTTTTGTTGCTTTTTGGATCCTGTGTTTCTTCTTCTGAGGATTCGTCTGTGTACTTTGGATAGGGATTCGGCTTCTTCTTCGAAAATCTTCTGCTAATAAAACTCATTTGTTGTTGTTGGACAATTAGTCTCTTCTATGGATTTCGTGACATTACCATATACGTTGGTTTGAGTCACTAACTAATTGATTTGGTTTAGATTTATAAAGTGTTCTAATAACTTGTAAATTCACTAAATCTTGTTTTGAGAGTCACTGAATTGCAATTGTGTCGTTCACTTTCTAAAAAGTATACCGTTTATTATTAGTTGTTATTTCGCGATGCTCTTTTGCGTAGAGTTTTCAAAGCGAGTATATTTCACTATTTAAACGGAGAAACGAGCGATAAAAAATGATTTTAATTTCGATACTAACTTTTCCTTTTTGTTTTTGTTGGTTTTTATTTACGGATACTTCACATATGAAAGAAGTATCCTACCGACTGCGCCAATTATAAATGCACTTTAGGTATAAATATTTTTAAAAAAGAATATCAAGAGCGGAGCTCTTGATTCTTGATCTTTATTAGTTGCGAGTATCTTAAGAACTAACTGGAACGTCGCAGACGACCAGTGTTTGAAATGTGTCTTTGTTTACATTACTGACTTGGAACGTCGCAGACGACCAGTGTTTGAAATGTATCTTTGTTTACATTACTGACTTCGTCAGCATTTTTGTTTCTTTGTTCTTTATTAAATTGATGACTGTAAGAGAATATGATACCACATGAATATTTGGAAGGAAATAGGAATGTGGTTTCATTTCCTTTGTTTATAAATAAAATAAAATCAAAAAATGGGTTTTGTTATTTTTGATGTTATAACCTATGTATATATATATATATATATATATACAAGAATAGCTCGTTTAGGCTCAATTTTTCAGTGGTGAGTTAAACCAGAATTAGTTAAATCTAGATGTAAATGACCCCACAGTTAACTGAGAAAGCAGTTTTTCGGTAGAAAATGCATGCGGAACGATTAAACAACCTCGGTGGATAAGACCTCAAAAGCATCTGTTCAGTTAATCCTGCGTTAGCTCAACTAATTTTATTAGTTAACTCGGTCTTAACTTTAATCTCGCACTGAAAAACTTGACCTTAGAGTAAGATTATATAGGAAAAAATATTTGTTTTAATCCAAGCGTAAGCCAAGGTTTCCCATATATTTTTAAATGAATTAACTTTCCATTGGAAATAAAAACATTTGCGTTTCCTTCATATTTTTGAAGACGAATTTCAGCCTCCCGGTTATAGCATACGACCCTCAAAAGTTTCCTTGCGCCCACCCTGTAGCGTAAGCACGCCCCTGTATTAACATTCCTATATTTTATTCGTTTAATTTTTTTATTATCAACAATAATTATTGTCCTTATTAATTCGACTCGAACTGTTCACTTTTTGTGTGTATATAATATATTCGTTCATTCCACGAAATATAAGTTAAGTCAACGGAAACCCAAAATCATAAAAAAATCTAAAAAGTTATGAAGCGTGGGTTATTATTTTAAGGGAATGTGTCCCTTGAACAAATAGTTTGGGGTTTTGAGCTTAACTGTTTAGAGTTCACAATTTTCCAAATAAAGGGGTTTTCAATAAGGGCGGGTAGAATAAAACAAGGTGTGCGTGAGGGTTAACAAAAATATATTTGTATTTGAAAGGCCCATGTATGTCATTATATATGAGATATGACATCGTTGTGGCAGTATTATTGTATTCTCTTTTATCTCTCGTCTTTGGTTGATCGTTTGACAATTCGTCAATTCGATCTTTTCTTGCGCTTGTGCCGGTTGCACAATTTTAACAATTTAATAAATAGAATTCGCATAATCCCTAGTCGCGGAATTTTAGTTTTTCGCCATCATAGTCTTCAATGAAAATTCGCAGTAATAATATTGCAACAAACTCTAATTTTAAAAAGACTTAGAGCCAGTTTTTAAGTTGTCTGATTCTTGGTACTTACTCTTACTCTAGCTTCTGTTAGGTTTGTCCACATCGCGATTTCTTCCCTTGTGGACATATCTGGATAGCGATTTCTACTAAACGTATGTTCTAACTCCTGAAGTTGTTGTGAAGTAAAATGAGTTCTCTGCCGGCGCTGCCTCTTGTTTTTCTTATCATTTTTAGAATCATCTTTTAACGATAAACTAGAATCATCGTGACCTATTGTCCTGGTATTTTCTGATTTAATTGTTGCATCCATAGTTAATCGGTTGCCTAAAAAGAAATGTTTAATTATATATTACATATTTATAATAGTTTCAACATGTAAATGAATTATCATCAACATATAATGGGTGATTTTTTAAGAGGTTTAGAACTTTTTTAAAAAAAAAAAACACAAAAAATTCGAAAAAAAAGAATGAAATATTTATTTGAATCGATAGTTTGAACCTTGCAATTTAATGTTTAAAGATAATTTCATGCAAATGTTGCCCGCGGCTGCGTCTCAGGTAGCCCATCCGCTGAGTCCAATTTTGGCATACTCTTTCACACATATCGGCCGGTATCTCACGAATGAATGCACGGATGTTGGCTTCCAGTGCGTCAATCGAAGCGGGCTTGTCCCTATAGACATTAGCCTTGACATACCCCCACAAAAAATAATCTAATGGTGTCAAATCGCACGATCTAGGCGGCCAATTGACCGGCCCGAAACGTGAAATTAACTGTTCACCAAACTCGCCTCGCAATTGCGCCATTGTTTCGCGTGCTGTGTGGCATGTGGCACCGTCTTGTTGAAACCACATATTATGCAAGTCAAGAACTTCCATTTCGGGCAAAAAAAAGTTTGTTATCATCGCTCGGTAGCGATTCGCATCATCTTTGAAGAAATATGGCCCAATAATGCCGCCGGCCCATAAACCGCACCAAACAGTGGCTTTTTCGGGATGCATTGGTAGCTGTTGCAATGCTTCTGGCTGATCTTCACTCCAAATGCGGCAATTTTGCTTATTTACGTACCCATCCAACCAAAACTGAGCCTCATCGCTGAACACAAGCAGCGCGCGATGAACATTTCGAACCGAGCACGAATTTTGATAGTAAAATTCAATAATTTGCAAGCGTTGTTCATTTGTAAGACGATCCATGGTTAAATTGCAAACCAAACTGAAGCTGTTTGACAGTGACACAAGGTACTAAACACACGTCAGCTGTCAAAACCAGTGTTGCCAAAACCAAACCAGCCAAAAAATCACCCGTTACATACATCATTTGCATATATATTATTAAGGTAGTAGTAGCAAATGTTCCTTTTGCAGCTCTGACACATTACACCCAACAATATTAGTTAAGTCAACGGAATCCCAAAATCATAAAATAAATCTTAAAAATTATGAAGCATGGATTATTTTTTTAAGGGAATGTGTCTCTGAACAAATAGTTTGGGGTTTTGCGCTAAACTGTATAAAGTTCACAGTTTTCAAAATAAAGGATTTTCCTATAAGGGTGGGTAGAATAAAATAAGCTGTGCGTAAGGTATTAACATAATTCTATTTGTATTTGAAAGGCCCATGTCTGCCAATATATATGAAATATGACATCGTTCAAATGCCCGCCTTGGCTTCTTACGGTGGCACGGATCCGAGTGGTTCAAATTTCAATGACTCTTCCCCATAGATCCGACTCAATGTGAGCGATAGCCTGTGTTATGTTAACCTTAAGGGAAACGGTCGATTGTGGTTTATTCGCATAGACCTGCGACTTCAGAAAACCTCACACAAAAAAGTCTAGCGGGGTCAAATCGCATGGCCTTGGTGGCAAATTCACGTCACCTCTGCGAGAGATAACCTTAGCCTCAAATCATTCATGCAGCATGATAATCGTGACGTCCGCTGTTTGGCACGTAGCATCGTCCTGATAGAACTACATATTGTTTAAGTCCATATGGTTCAATTTGGGCCGTTGGTTATCATCGTTTTGTTGCGCTCCCCATCGACGGTGACCGCCTCACCTACATCGTTTTCGCGAAAGTACGTGCTAAGGAAGGCGCCAGCCCAAAATCCACAACGGTAACTTTTTGATGATGTATTTTGTCACCTGAGCCCTATTGCACCAACAACTAATCACTTCTCAAATAGACAAATTAAACAAATTCTGATGATTGTAAGTGATAAGCGTTGCACGAATGCATTTTGCACTTCACTCAGTAACAAATAATAAATTAATCATATTCCTGCTTAGTGATAATGATAAGCGTTTCTCCAACTAAAAAGCTCTCTTTTCAAAATTGCTTCTTCTAAGCTGACCATTGATAAGTATTTTTTAACCTGATCGTTTGTTGACTTCGATCGTCTTTCAGTGGCGAATTTACCGTTCACACACATTTGGTGAAGAAAAAAAGTATTTAATTTTATTAAATCAATTGTTACTTTGGTAATAGTTATTGGATTTTTATGATTATGGTATCATAAGAAAGCAAGCAAGCTTACATAAATACCAAAAAAATAAAAATTTAATAAAAACGTAGTATTGGTAACTTTCAATTTTCTCATAAACTCCAAGACATAAAACCATCTAGATTTCAGTGTTTAAGAATTTAAGAATGTATAAGGTCGTCTAATAATTGTAAGTGTTGCAAGTTCAGTACTTAATTTCACAACTTTGAATAAAAAAAAGTTACTTTTTTTTTATTTTTTGTTTATAAATTCTAAGTTTGAAAGTATTTTTTTCAAAAACTATTAACAAAAACAACTACCTTAAGACAAATGATAAAAGAAAAAGTTTCTGGATTTCAGAAAACCTATAAATTTGTATTGTAAGTGCTGCCGTCGTTTATAATTTTTTTTTGTAATTTTAAGTAATTTTTTTCGAAAATTGTTCTCCCGCCTAAGCGGAGGGAGGTAGACCCATTCTCCTATCGCAAAAAATGCTTTTAATTAACCCTTCTACAAAAATCCGTAATTAATTTGGGGCACCCTAGTTATCGCACTGGTGCCATCACCGTAAATAAGAAAAAACAAAAATATCATAAAAAAGTAGTTTTAGAAATTTTCTATTTTCTTAAGAACTAGAAAACATAAAACCATTGGGGGTCTTGTGTTCGATTTAAAGTGAATATACGTATGGGTGTGACCTCAAAAAGCCAATTTAGCACTTCATTTCACAATTTTGAAAAAAAAATTGGTCTAAATTTTTTTTTATTTTTCTTATCAAAATTTTATGTTTGCATGCGAATTTTTCGAAAACTATTGACAGAAATAATTTAATTTAAATTAAGAATTAAAAAAAGATTTCTGGCTTTCAAAACCGGTATAAAACTTCATTGTAAGTATTCCCGTTTGTTTTTAATATTTTTTTTCATTTTAAATTACCCCTACCTCCTAAATGGGGTGAGATAGACCCCCCCTGTCTTAGTAAAAAAAAATGCTTGTTTTTGACGTAAATTTAACAACATAAAGTATACGTACATTACATAAAAAATAAGAGCGAAGAGTATTCAGCCCTATCACAGAATCCAAAGAATCGAGAGAACTTGATTGTAAAACTAAAACAAAGCCCAACAAAAACTTCTAATAAACAATTTCTAAGTAGAACTATATGTAAGTCAACCACATTGAGCCATAACTTGTTTCTTTACAGTGATGGTACATGTAGCAAAAAATTCCTAGCTCGTAGGGAATTTTCGCAAATAACACTGTAGGAAAAAATATTAATAAAGGTATAACGTTCTGTTTTTGGGTAATTTATAAAAAAATATTTTTCCAAAGTGATTTCTCATAGATTCGTATTCTTTTAATTTTTCAAATTATAAGTTAGCACGTTAAAGTATCCAATAGAAATTTGTTCTTAATGCGTTTTACTGATCTCTATAACCAACCCCTAACCTAAGAAAATATTCACAAATTATCAAAGATTCTCTTCTTAACTTGTGTTCATTTCGTTAGTATAGGGAAAAAATGGGGATTTTTCCAAATGGCCCAGGTATTTTTTTTCATTTCATGTATACTATCACTCTTTGTGTACTACTCTCATTGATTTGAGAGTGAGAACGATGAATGAGGCAATGCTTTTTTCGATTTCATTCGGATTCTGTGAAGACAATTTTTCGTGATTCGTAGCGCAGAAGTCCGTTTGGAGATTTGTTACGATGGATTCTGTGATAGGGCTGATTAATGTATGCGGTGGAACAAATTAGAACTTACTAATTCATAAAGCATAAAGTTTTGGCAAAGTAGGGTTCGACACAAGTTAGCTTAATCCTGATGAAAAATTTGATAGCTTTGACGTATGCTCTTTATTACCAAGCATTCCAGTCGATAAATCGTTGGAAAAACTTAAAAATCATCTTGATAATATCAATTATTGTAAGCGTGAAAAAACTTATTTACTTAAAAACGGCAAAATTCTTATGAGGCAACACTTTTTCAGTTTCGGAAAAAGATTTTTAAAGTGGAATTTGGAACAAACATGGGAAATTCACTAAGTCCACTAATAGCTGAATTGTTTATGGCTTATTTTGAAATGGTGTGAAAAGGAAAAATCAGCTTCCACGGTTCTGGGTGCGGTATGTGGATGACGCTTGTACAATTGTTAAAACGGAAAAAGTTTTTGAGACTTTAAATATTTTAAATGCGAATTTGAATCCATAGAACTTACGTGCATACTATAAAATAATGGAATATTACCATTTTCGGACCTCAAATTACAGCATGTAGGTAGCCTAATTGAAATCGGTGTTTATCATAAGCCTACCAGCACAATGCGCATAATCACCAACGATTTGTATTGCCCGATTGAACACAAAATGGCAGCTTATCACTCGATGCTCCACAGATTATGCCGTTTACCACTTTCATTTGCAAACTACAAAAAAGATCACGTAAAAGAAATTGCTCGAATAAACAGTTATAGAACAGAAATAATTGATAGACTCATTTAATAGCACCCTTTTTTCACAGAGTGTATCAAACCAAGAAAAGAACCAACGCGTATCTATGACTTTTGCTCCAAAAGTTACTAATAAATTGAAAAAAGTTTTCGAAGACCATAAACTAGAAATAGTTTATAGAAGTGATATCAAATTAGGCAATTAATTGGGTTCGGAAAAAGATAAAATTGAAAAATTAGAAAAATCGGGAATTAATTCAGTTCAATGTGACTTGATGGGTATGAGGCTTACTTCATACAGAAAGACAAAGAAGAGCTGAATTTAGATAATGGCAACGTTAGTTCTTATTTGTTCAACCGTATACATTAATAGTCGTCGCTCTTATTATTTATGTAATGTACGTTTACCTTGTTTTGTTAAATTTACTTAAAAACAAAAAATGAAAAACAAAAAAGGTAACTTCTCAATGCAGTCGTGAATGCTGATGATGTGATGCGAACGACCTGTTTTACCGAAACTCAGTTCCCCGTGGCACGGTTGCCCGATTTTTTTTCATTACTGTTCTAGTACGGTATTAAACTATTCGGGATTGCAAGTTCTTTTATAAAAGTATTAACTGGTAGTTTTGAAATCATATTTTTCGAAGCAAATATTTTTTGACAAAATATATATTTATTTTAAATATTTTTTGGCCAATCAGGAGAAATGGGAGGGGCGATTGAAAAAAACAACACATTTTACGCTGGAAAAAATTTAAAAAAATCCCGAAAAATGCCTTAATGTTAACAAAATTTTGTTCTCGCTTAGGTACAAATAATTTTAAGCGTTTTCATGATTTTTTACAGGATTTACATCTAATAATTGCCAAAACGCTTAAAACACATTTTAAGCGTTTTAGTGAATTTTCGTATAGAGAGTATTCCTGGTTTTGGCAATTTTTATGGACAAAATTGCCAAAACGATTAAAATACATTTTATGCTTGAAAAAATAAAACAAATTGAGAGATAAAAATTCTTAAAAATTGTTTTTTTTTTTCAAAAAACAAACGCTCAAAACGCATTTTAAGCTTGAAAAAAAAATCTGGATATGATCAGAACACTGAAAAAGCATCCTGGCTATCCAAACGTTTAAAATGAATCTTAAGCGTAAAATTAAAATTCCTCATCGCTTAAAACCCATTAAAAGCGTCCAAAAACTCACACAAAATGAAAGAAGGAAGGTATGGTGATATATGAAACTTTCCATAATGGGTATTTTGATTAAAAAAAACTACCTTAAGCGGAGCAACGGAGTTACGTGAGTGGGTGTGCCCCCGAAAAAGGGAGGTAAAATCCCTTTAACCCGCGCAGTGGGCCAGCCAAGGTACTTTTAATCAAAAAAACAGTTGACATTGGTGCCTGCCTGGCGACTGGACATACCCTGAGTGGAGCAACGGAGTTGCGTGAGTGGGTGTGCCCCCGAAAAAGGGAGTTAAAATCATTAAGACCTGCGGACCAATTGACACCATACATCATACATGATAAGAAAAAAACAATTTTTATCTTTAAACACGATTTGCGGCTAAACAGAGCTTCGTAGACCCCCCAAAGCTGACATCTTCAAACGTGATTTCTGGTTAATCAAGGCATCTAAGATAATTAAAAATTACATATTAGTGATCTAGGGAGTGCCACCTATCAATCGACGTATCGCATGAAACGAAAAACCATTTCTTAGTGGTTTTCAAAAAAATCCCTATTGAAATGATTTAGTATTTAGTCAATTTTGTATTGATACGACGGGATATCGTGATTCGAGATTTTGTGAATCGGGATTTTTAGTTGACTTGCACTATCATTAAAGGGTTTTTCATGCTTAAAAAGCGTTTTAGCGTAGGTAATTCACTAGCCCTAGAACAACCAAAACGCTTAAAATGCTTTTTAAGGGTGAAAGGAAAATACTTGAATGCTAAACAAACTTTTAAAGCGTTTTGGTAAAACGTGGCCACACAGACCAATGCCATCCTACCTATCGACCCATACCCCTCGGCAACACAAGCCAAGCCAACACATCTACCTACCTATCGACCCAAACCGGGAATGAAAATTCTTAGTGCGCTGTCGCCATAGTATCAAAAAGTAAGATTATTCTTGCAAACGTGGTACGGGCAAACGTGGCGCGGGAAAACGTAGCCAACCCCTCCAACACGACAACGAATTGCATACAGAAACCCCAATAAATAACAACAATTGAAAGTGTCACCAATTCAGAAAAACAAACACAAACGCAAAAAAAACACCGAAACGTTGAAAGGTATTCGACATAATTTAATAATAATCACGTGGGCGTTCAGCCACTGAAGCAGCATTGCCAATAATTTACTTCAAATTACTTTTTTTTTGTCTTAAATAGTCCTTAACAGTGGTGTGCTTTTCCGCATTATGTCATCTTCAAGAAATTGGAGTCACAAAAATTATACATTGTAGGAAATAATAATAATAATAAATATATTAAATAGATCAGTGCGAGCAAAGGTTATGGCGATAGTATTCTGCATTAAAGAGAAAATCAAAGTGTAAAAGACAAGAAATGTTTATCTGATTGGCAGTGTATTTGAAACCAAATACTAAATAGCTCGATGGTTCACACGGGGCTGGAGTTTGAGTTAAACATTTTAAATTACTAAATACTTTTGTGCTTAAATTCATTGCTCTTTTTCTAAATATTAATAATGCTTTTTGATAAAATTACAAAATAAATGAAATCACTTATGCTGGATTTACACGAGTGACAAATTGGCATTTTTCTGTCACTAAACTGCCAATTTGTCAGTCGTGTTAATGCAGCATTAGAATCTTAAGAATCCTCTTCTGCACAGTTAAATGTTTCAATTCGCCGAGGTTTCAACTTGCAGAAAGTTTTTACGACTTCATCTTCTGAAACTTCAATCTCTCTATTAACTTTGCCCAACGCTAAACCAATGAGTCTTGGTGCAGACATATTAACGCGTGAATATCTTTTCAACCTTTTTGGAAGAGAGAAAGTGCGCTCAGCTGTTGCAGACGTGACAGGTATTGTTGCCTACATTTGAAAAAGTATTGCAATATTTGGAAAGAAAAAAATTTTGCCTTCAGTTTGTATGATATGCAGTGCAGTTTCGGCTTTTTCTAACTCATTTTTCTTGCAATACTTTTGCCACATAATTATTTCTTATCTCTCTAAGCTCACTTGGTACAACCATTAAGATCGATTTCATATGTTTGGGCAGCTTCAATGATTGTGTCTAACTCATGTTTTGTCGAATAAAGTGGAATCAAACTCTCTAAAGCCATGATTTTCAAAAAGTTAAAATTAAGTACTGAATTTGTATCGTTGAACGCAATAAGCAAATTAAATATAAAATGTCAGCTATGTATAAAAACTCTAGATTTTACATTCAAGTTGTCAACTGAATTTTTATGTGAAAATTTCATGTGACTAAACGTCACTAAAAGTCTTTTTATGACAGCTGGTCAGTCAGAAGGTCGAAAAATTCCGAAATTTGAGTATTTAAAGACCTTACCTAGTCCTAGTGGGACTTTATCCCTATCACACGACGAAACTGAGTTTCCAGCAACTTTCAGTTTTTGGTCGAGAAGGGCACGAAGTAAAGGTAGTGATCAAAATTCGGAGATTTTTTTGACATTGCTTTTTACACTACGTAGCGTGCGTTCAACCAAGAGCATTCATAAGGAAACTACAGAAAATCTATAACGATTTTGTTTCGAATTAGAGTTTAGCTAGCTTATGCGCATTGCATTATATTTGAGTATTTACATAGACATTGCGCAGGAAGACAAAATTTCAGAGGTTTGTAAAGGGTGATTTTTAAGCTGGTTTGGTTTTGGCAACACTGGTTTTGACAGCTGACGTGTGTTTAGTACCTTGTGTCACTGTCAAACAGCTTCAGTTTGGTTTGCAATTTAACCATGGATCGTCTTACAAATGAACAACGCTTGCAAATTATTGAATTTTACTATCAAAATTCGTGCTCGGTTCGAAATGTTCATCGCGCGCTGCTTGTGTTCAGCGATGAGGCTCATTTTTGGTTGAATGGGTACGTAAATAAGCAAAATTGCCGCATTTGGAGTGAAAATCAGCCAGAAGCATTGCAACAGCTACCAATGCATCCCGAAAAAGCCACTGTTTGGTGCGGTTTATGGGCCGGCGGCATTATTGGGCCTATTTCTTCAAAGATGATGCGAATCGCAGCGTTACTGTCAATGGTGAACGCTACCGAGCGATGATAACAAACTTTTTTTTGCCCGAAATGGAAGTTCTTGACTTGCATGATATGTGGTTTCAACAAGACGGTGCCACATGCCACACAGCACGCGAAACAATGGCGCAATTGCGAGGCGAGTTTGGTGAACAGTAAATTTCACGTTTCGGGCCGGTCAATTGGCCGCCTAGATCGTGCGATTTGACACCATTAGATTATTTTTTGTGGGGGTATGTCAAGGCTAATGTCTATAGGGACAAGCCCGCTTCGATTGACGCACTGGAAGCCAACATCCATGCATTCATTCGTGAGATACCGGCCGATATGTGTGAAAGAGTATGCCAAAATTGGACTCAGCGGATGGGCTACCTGAGACGCAGCCGCGGTCAACATTTGAATGAAATTATCTTTAAACATTAAATTGTAAGGTTCAAACTTTCGATTCAAATAAATATTTCATTCATTTTTTCGAATTTTTTGTGTTTTTTTTTTTTAAAAAGTTCTAAGCCTCTTAAAAAATCACCCGTTATAACTTTTAAATAATTCCATTTCACAATGCTGCTGGAGTATGTTTTATTTACAACTCTGCATTTTCTCCAAATGAAGCGGATTGATAGGGAAGACTTCTTTTCACTTGAACAAAGTTAATAGTTCTGTTTGGGAACTTGAAATTTCTTACAAAATTTTCAGTTTGCTGCCAAAATCTTTTGGAAAAAATGGGTTTTGTGAAAAGCTACCCGTAACTAACAGTACAGCATTTTAAATTCCATTTGCAACTGGAAATAAATTAAAAAGGACACAAGTATTAAGCAAAATTAGAATGACTGAAAAGAATATGGAATTCAAAATATCTTTGAACTAACAAAAAAAGTAATCTGAAATTAAAACAACATATATTTTTTCTTTCTTTGTTTTATGTAATGTAAGTCCAATTTTATTTTATTATTAGCTGTGGGGGGCTAAAGGGGCTGTGGAAGGCTGTGGGGGGATCCGCTACTGGCCCCAAGTATGACCAACGGGGAGTGGGCCCTGACCATGCGGGGTGGCATAATCAGTACATTTATAACCGAAACTGTTATAATTGGGATAAAAGATTTAGATTAGATTATAATATCTATATACATAAGATAAAAGATATGGTAAAAATAAATTGTTTGTTTGCTTTTGAGGATAATTTAATGACGTTTTGTGGGCGGTTGTCTTAGACTTACACATTTTTAACAGAGAAGATGTGCAGAGTATTTCCATGTGACTAGCATATGGTTAATTTTATGTGCCTAAAACTTAATATCAGTAAGCAGATCATTCACATTTGTTTCATATACAGTAGAGTTGCGCAATTTAGTTCATTTGAGTGATCGATCAATTTAGTTCAAATCCCGCTACTGAACTAGTTCGTTCATTTTAGTTCAAAATAGTTAATTTTACAGAAAAATGCAAATAAAATTAATATCAACATCTTTAGAGGGAAAAAAAGTATTTATACGAACGTTTTTTTTTATAATAAAAGACTAAGCACTATTTAAAGAGTTTTGCCATCTGGGAAGTTCAAGTCCCAGCAAACGTCACGTCAGCGTGTCAATTTCTCGGAATATTTAAATTTAAATGTAGCTATTATGATCTGTCAGTGTTATGACTTGACTTTTTTAAAGTTTGAGTCTATGCACACAAATGTTATTGAAAAGAAATCATGTTTACTTCAGTTTATTGCCTTTGTATGAAAGTTAAAAACACAACGACTTCTTTCACACGTGGAAACCTAGTTATCGGCTGCAACTACAGGTCGCCCCGAGTCAACAATTTAAAGACCTTTTGTGTCTTTGTTTTTCACATTTCGAGAACTGTGCGTTCAACCAAAAGACTTAAAAAGAAAGCTCCAAAAAATCTGGCGATTATGTTTCCTCGTGTGAATACAATTAAAAGAAACGTCAAAAAAATATTAAGTGTGTGAACTAGGTTCACTAGTTCACTATAGTGAACTAGTTCATTGAACTAGTTTGTTCGCGAACTACACAAGCCTAATATACAGGAGCCCAAACTTAGACAGCAATATTACATCTAAATAATTTGATGCACTCTATTCTAAGAATTGTTTTGCATTTTCCTCGTGGTTAAACCACTTAACTCAGCTTGTGAATGAACCAACTAGAATACATGACGTTAAGGGTCACTCCGCCAACACGCTTGACCTGTTTCTTACATCTGATTCTGATAAATACATTATTAATGTCCTAGCACCTCTAGGCACGTCCGACCTCTGTATCATTTCAGCAAATTTCTCATACTCCACTAATCCAATTAAAGAAAATAATCCAAAGAGAACTTGTTGGCAATATGAGAAAGCCAACTGGACAGTTTGAACAATTTCTTTAGAAACTTTAACTCACACTATCACGGCTGTTGTGAATTCCGACCGAATTATAAAACCGAAACGAAAATTAAATACGTGCGGATTGAAAAAGGTTGTTCCAATTTTCGATCGAATTCAATGTTCAGTGCAAGCAACTTGAAATCAACAAAACATTCTCGAAATCAGCTGTCTGCACTCATGAACTGTCAGAAAAGTTTTAAGTTTTTTTAAAATTGTTTTGAGTAACTATACAAAGGCGATACAATATAAATTGATTTAAAAGATGGATGTACCTGTTTGGATTTTAGAAGAAGAAGTTATAGAAAGGCGAAATGTCCTCCGTGCAACACGAATGTGTAGTAGAATGCTAAGGGAACATTCGTATCCCTTACATATGGAAACACTTTTATAAGAATTTTGTTTTATGATCACAAGTGAGCTAAATGTTCATAATTTTTCTTTATTCCAAAAAGATTCATTCAAGCATTCAGATTAAATAATGAATCATTTGCAATACAAGCTATTTTTTGGCTCGTATAATAAAAACATAAGGCCCTATACAAATCATTTTGGCGCACATTACCGCAGCTATTTAACTCCCTTAACACTTTCAATCACAAGTGCTATGCAAGTAAATAGCTTTCCGTCAACAGTGTAATAAAGCCTTATAAAAACAAAATAAAGAAAGCAATAATCTGTTTAGAAATGCTATTGCTTCACTTTACAAGTTATTTGACTCCTATTAGACCTTCACTTGCAGGCCGAGAAATAGCTTGCATAGGATTTTCCATTCAGGCCTTATACAAACCATCTAAATTAAATTGTAAAAGAAAAATATTTCTTGGTCACAATTTAATTTTTATTATTTTTGTTTCTGTACTTTATACACCTTGGGGGGTTTGACTGCTATTCTGTTCGTTCTGAAATGTATAGAACTTAATTGAATTGGAAAAAAACAACTTTAACTAACATGAATTTTCCGATCGGGATTTGAACTCACGTTGTTCTGATTACTGGTCGCGCACTCAACCAACGACGCTAATCCGCAACACAGAATAGGTTGTTAAAATTTAAATGACTTGATACTTCAAGTATAAACTTCAGAATTTGAGCTTATTTAGGATACAAAATTGTATTTTCTCTTCTCTAATTGAATAAACTTTCTAAGTTAACAAGAGGACGTTCGTTTAAATAAATAAAATTGGTTGTACTGACTAGCTTTAAAAATTATGAGTGCAAAATAACTAAAGAATAGAACATTTTATTAAGATAAATACAACCTACCAACTATTATTATAGTTGCAAAATCGGTACAATATTGTTAGTTTGTTACTAACGAAATATATAGGCTATACACTTGCATACATTTGCTATTAGAAATTGCACAACTTGCATAAATAAGCTTTTAACAAAATGCAAAGGCTATACACTTGCATAAGTTTGCTATTAACAAAATGCAAAGGCTATCGCTTGCATAAGTTTGCTATTAACAAAATGCAAAGGCTATCGCTTGCATTTTTTTTACTGCCGAAAGCAATATTTTAGTCTGAACGTGATGATGGTAAGTTTGAGACATAATAGAAGCTAGTGCACATAAACATTATTTTAATCTTGAATGTTAAAGTTTGTGATGACCAAATGCGCATCATGGCAGAAGACTCAACCCATCCAGGATCCCGTCATGATTCGGCTGTGTGGAATGTAAGGGTAAATCATATTTAGAAAGAAAATACCACAATTAAATGAGAAATTCTTAGTTATTAGGGGATTCTGGCTACGGATTAGAACCTTTCTTGATGACGCCATACAGAAATACGACTTCCGAAAGTGCAGAGAGGCAGTTCAACACGAAACAAATAAAGTGCAGAAACATTGTCGAACGGGCGATTGGTGTTCTGAAAAGCCGATGTACTTTGCAGGATAAAACATTGCACCACGAGCCTGGAGAGGCTTCTGCAATAATAAAAATATGTGGCGCATTGCCCAACATATGCATCCACTGAAGCTTATGATTTCCAAAATGGAGACGACAGCGATTATGGCAATGAGGCTTTGGCTGAAATCGCAGCAGCACACAACCATGCCCTTGCAATAAGAAATCAACTAAGAGATAGCTTCCGGTAATAAAGGCGACATATTTTGTTTGATAAACTTTTATTTAAATGAAAACATAAATACATTAAATATGAGAAAATCAACACAAGGAAAACATAATACAAAATAAATAAAAATATGACTTCATGTTGTTATTACTCATAACATAGCTTGAGGGTTTGATACTACATACTACTAATTAAAGCAAGTTTATATTAATTACAACAAATTAATTTAAAATTAAAGACAGCTCAGAACGTTGCAGGATTAATAAGTAGAAATATCTTCAAATGTGTGGAACTTCTTACGCTCCTCTGAAGATTTTTTGAGATCTTTGATCTTCCACTACCAGCTTTTTTTTTTTAATTCAACTTTCTGCAATTCAAGCTCCTGCTTGATGTTTAAATAAACATATAGATAGCCGAATTTTAAACGTCAAACATTTGGCCTTTTTGAGATCCGTTCCTTTTGTAGAACACCCTTCAATCCTTAAAACGTCAAACAAAGCGGAAAATAGAACTGCGAAAATTCGAAAATGGGAGCTTTTGGTATTCGAACGATAATCAGAACAGCCGTGTATGCTTCCTCGATGGTGACATAGATTCTAGTGCTGATATGGTTAGAGGAATTATTGTCAATGGAATGAAGTCTTTTATCCCTAACATGCCCAAAAGTATAATTTCCAAAGAGAAATCTTGGTACGACTTGGCAGTAAAGAGGTTATTAGGGGTTGAGAGAGTTAAGTTTCCGATGCTACAAGAGAAACCCCACTGAGGAAAACCAGAAAAAATACAGGCAAGCTCGGCTTTCCTGCAATACTCATATTCAAAGAACTAAGTTTTTACATGATCAAAATGTACGGCAAAAATATTACAGTGTCCCAAGGGAATTAAAAACTTTTGGTCATATGTAAAATATATTAGAAATTCTTTTTCATCATCAGTTCCAAAAATCGTTCAGAATAACACTCCTGTTGTCACCTCGCAAGCAAAAGCGAATTAGCTTGCAGCTCAATTTGCTGCAAATTCGACTTTACCTCACAGTGTTATGACACCTCCTGTACTTGAGAACGTAAACAGTTTTATTTATTTATTTATTTATTTATTTCGTGAATGCTAAATAACTGTAAGATACAATATCTTATAAGATAGTTATAAGCTAATTTTACAAAGTAGAGCAAGCAAAGAGTTAAATTAAATAAAAATTGAATTTAATAATCAAACAATTTGTCATTAATCATTAATGAAGTATCTACAATTTCATTTACATATTTCCTGAAAAATGATTTTTTAAAGCCTTTTTAATGCTTGTTGCGTTTTGAATTTCTGTTATATTACGTGGTAAGGAGTTCCAAAGACGGACTGAATTTACGAAAAATGGACGCTCGGATGTTAAAAACGAATAGCGAGGATCAGTCAGTTGATGAGATCTATGCGAGGTAGCAAAACTAATTTTGTCAAAACAGTATTGTGGTTGGCGTGTTAGCAGTATATCAAAGAGCAAGATCAAGCTTCAAAGTTTAAGGTAACTTTCTAATGGCATATCCAGCAATAGAGTAGCAAACCGAGATAATCTGTCGTACCTTAGTAAGCCAAAGACATAACGAACAGTACTATAGAAGACCACATTAAGTTTACGCTTGCTAACAAAGTTACAGTTGCAGTAAATTTCACACCCATATATCAAAATGGGTATTATTAAAGTCTTGGCAAGAAGTAAACGTGTCTTTACTGGTGTAAAAGGCTGGGTTGCCCATAATGCACGTAGTGCACCATATACTTTGCCTACAAGTCCGTTTATATATTTGTCCCAAGTCAAGAAGCGGTTAAAAGTCACTTCGAGATTTTTGGCAGTTTCAACATATTTGACTGGATCATTGTTCAGCATAATCGGCGGAAAATAATCAAGATTTAGACTCTTTCTGGAAATAACTACACATTTTGATTTTTCGGGTTTAAAATAAGACCATAAGTTGACATTGAAAGCTCCATGCTCAATGAGTCCAAGGGAGCAGCTAAAGTAAAGCTGACCATCATCTGCATACATATGACAAGAGCAGTTTTTAATTAAAGATGGAAGTTCGTTGACATAAATAGAGAACAAAAGGGGACCAAGTATGGACCCCTGAGGAACACCGGTAACTATTGGCAGAAAATCAGACAACCTATTCCCAACTTGAACTGCTTGCCTTCTCTGGGTCAAATAAGAATATATAAGCTTTGTAGCACATGATGAGAAATTAAACTGTTGTAGAAGCTTATTACATAAATTTACGTGATTGACTGTGTCGAAAGCCTTTGAGAAATCAAGCAAAACCAAAAACGTTACTTCATTTTTATCCAACGCTTGCCTTATACCTTCAGTAACGTTCAAAAGTGCTGTGATACAACTGTGCTTCTTACGAAAACCAGATTGATTTGGGGTAAGCATAGAGTTCGCCATAAGATAATCATTGATTTGTTTCTGTAAAACTTTCTCAAAGACTTTAGACAAATAGGATAGGACTGAGATAGGCCTAAATTCAACCCCCTTAGGATTTTTTGGATGTGGTATGATTTTAGCTAGGATTTTAGGATCAGGATACACTCCTGGGGCATATAACACAGAACAACAAGTAAACTAGTCAACAATTTCTTGTTCAACTATGTTTGTCCAACAAGTAAGGATCATTTCTGTAACACAACAAAAACCGTAACAATTGTCAATAGCGAAAATTTCCCTCGACTTGTTAAACCAGTTAAATAAGTCTTACACGAAGAGTCGTAAACTTCCGCAAGGAAAAAAAATAAGCATTTTGTCTAAGATATGAGAAAACAAACATAATTCTGTTCGGTGCTTTCTCTGATTTATTGTCCAACAAAAGTGATAAATGGCGGGATATAATTTTGTTGTCAAAGAGTTTGAACATAGTTCCTGATGGAAGAGATGGGACCTACTAAAGTGATGTGTTTTGGAAAAACTGTGAGAAATATGCCATGGTAAGTATAGACGCAAAGAATATATTTCTAAAAAGTAAAAAAAAATGTTTGTGAAAGCCAAAGTAGATAACGCCAAAAAACAGTTCTGCAGGGGGTAAAGACAGGAAACTTAACTCGTGTGATAATCTCGTGTTTGATTTTATAGGTCGAGATCCAGATCCAGATCCAAACCAATGCAAAGCTATTCAATTGTTATTATTCTCCGAGACTTTTTGTTACGTGTTACACAAATTTTAAACAGTTGTTGAATTTCACTTGTTCAACAAACACTTTATGTATTGTGTTATAGGCCCCTGACATCAGAATTGTATTAAACACAAACGTAAGATAAGGTAACACGATTGGCAGAATCATATACAAAAATTTGGGGTGAATAGCATCCAGTCCAACGGCATTTGACTTAACAGAAAGCAAACTTTCAACAACATCAGTACTATCCACGGCGCGAAAGCCAAATCCAGGATGGTTTGACTGATCGATAAAAGATGATGTCACTGAGGCACTCGATGAAGGAACTAGTGTCGATGGTAAAGAAACAAAGGTTTTATTGAGAGCATTAACATCTACATCTTCAGCTGACAAGTTTCTTGACTTTCCAATACCAATGTTGCGTAAGTTCTTCCATAACTGTCGCCCGTTCAAGGAAGTACTAAGCCGATGAGAGAAAATTTCAGATTTAACTAAACGTATTTCAGCTACAACTTTGTTGCGAAGAGAATAGTACGAACGCCGCAACTCAATCAACCGATATCGTTTCCAGGTGTTATATGCATCGTCCCGTTGTTGCATTAAAAATCTTATATTACGCGTACACCAAGGCTTATTGATTGGTTTTAGAATTTTGGTTTTTAGAGGTACGTGTGTATCAAAAAGAAGTTTTATATTTTGCGTTAAAAACTGCATCTGTTCATTAGAGGATGGCATATAAAAAATAAGGTCACAATTAACGGCTCTTGTGTGCTCTTCTAAAAGTGGAGCATTTATATTGATAAAATCTATATGATATGTGATTTTCTTGATAGAATAATCAAAGCTAAATTTTATCGTTAGAAAAATCAAATCATGCTTTGAAAAAGCAGGCGCAGAAAGCTTATCGTACAAAGCTACATCGTCTATGTCACTAACCAAAAACAAGTCTAACAGTGTAGCATCCCCACCAAAGTAATGAGTTGGTGTGCTTGTGTTAACTGGTCTTAAATTAAACGTTCGCATGTTATCAGACAGAATATTAGGGTTCAGAATATTGCAATTAAAGTCTCCACACAGGACAATATTAGGGGAACCCACTTCTAAAAGTGAAAATAGGGGTGAAAAGCCAATATGCCGATTAGGCCTATAGATTGCCCCTAAAAGTAGATTACCCTCATTTCCCACTAGATCAAGGAACAAATACTCAATATTGCTGACAGCGTCAGATGATAGCTTAAACTTGCATTTTATAGTCGCTTTAACATATATTGCCACACCTCCCCCAACACGATCCTTTCTATTTAAGCGAAAAACATGGTAACCCTTTAAGCAACACGCCCCATCACTTAACTCATCCCTAAGCCATGTTTCCGTAACGCAAACAACATCTACATCCGATTCTACAAAGATATCACGAAATTCATCAATTTTTGGGAGCAAGCTTTGCGCATTGATGTGACAAACCCTGAGACCGCATTTTTGCTTGCTCAGAACTCTGACCATCGAACGCAAAGTTATTATATTAGTCATAACGGGTACGACAACAAGAAAAAAAAGGAAAAGAAAATAAATTTAAATCAAAAAAGAAAAGAATGAAAAGAAAATTTAAGAAATAATTAAAGAAAGTAAAGGGTCCGCCAAATAACTTCTTTTTTTTTTTTTTTTTGAAAATGGTGCAAAACATAGAGTGTAGCTTCGGCTGTGTGGCACTTAGCGCCGTCCTGTTGAAACCAAATGTTGCCAATATCCTCCTCTTCAATTTTTGTGAACAAAAATTCGTTCAACATGGCCCGATAACGATCGCCATTGACTGTAATGGCCACTCCTTGCTCATTTTCGAAAAATGGCCCAATTATACCTCTGGACCAAAATCCGCACCAAACAGTGACTCGTTTTGGGTGTATCGGCTTTTCAATGTATGCGTGCGGGTTTTCTGTGCCCCAAATTTAATTGGTATAATTTAATTGTAATATCAATATTCATATGCTGCTGATCTGGCAACGTCCTCAAGTCCCTCGATGCAGTCAACGAGCACAGCTGTGTCATCATTATGACGTTTGACATAAACTACCCCACGTGTGGTGCATACTGACGATATTTGTTTACTTTTTTTTAAAGCAGGCGCCCGCTGCATAATACTTTTGTTATGCTGGGTTAAGCTCTCGCGAATATATAGAAGGTGACGCGGAGGTGGTTGAAATATCCAGGGCAAAGTTAATGTCATTTAGGCAGAGCTGTTTATTGTTTATTTTTCGGTAATTCGCGATAGAAGTTAAAACATAATTTTTATCGTACGGAGAATTAAACCTTAACATTATCGCAGAGTTTTTTGTGTTAGATTTCGGGTGAGTGCGGTAAATATTGGTAAGAGTGGGTGGCTTTATATTAATTGTGCTGCATATCAAATTAAAGATGGACTTTAGATTTTAGTTGGGTATTCACGGAATAGCATCTCGCGCAATTAATCGATTTTCGTAGGAGTTTATAGATTGTTTAAGTTTATTTAATTCATCGGTGGTGAGATCAAAGTTATTGTTAACATTAGTGAGTTCAACAGATTTATCAGTTAATGAAGCTTTATTGATCATGCATTCAGAAGTTACATTGGCAAGTGAGGTTTTGAAATTTGTTATTTCGGTGTTGAGTGAATCAATATCACATTTTATATCGGTGTTCGAGGATTCTAATTGTACAACTCGATTATTTATGTCAATGATAGTGTTTTTAATGTCTTTTATTTCCCGGCCTAGCTCTTCGGTAATTTTCTTTTCCGACTCCTCTACTTTTTTTGATAAAAGAGAAACAATAAGCTCAGTTTGCTGGCGAAGCTTTTCATCCATCCAAGCTTTGTCCATGGTTTTGGTTAAACGTGTTTTGCAAGGGGAAGATGAAGCGCTTTGGGGCGAATCTAAGACAGAGTTGGAATTTTTGGTGCGAAGCCGTTTAGATAGATTTGACGACATAAGTGTGAGTCCTCGGTTATAATCACGGATTCGTTAAAGTATAGGTGGCAGTAAATGGGTGAGTTATATTTATGATTTAAAAGATGTGTGGGTTAATAGAACAGGGTAATAAACACTCAATGATTTGATCTTATGTAATTTACACAAAGGAAAATAAAATATATTTCACTATCAATTTGGTCAAATTTATTAAGAAAAATATCACTTTTTCCCGAAAAAAAAACTCTAAAATCAATAAAAGTCAGCTTATGGGAGACTGTGGAAGCAATTATGCACGATTGAATGCGTTTTACGATCAAAAATAAAAATAATATTTCACCAGAATCAGATACATGTCTACTCAGCTGCTCATAATGAGTAATAATCTAATCTATGGGAAAAATCTTCTTCCGCACTCGTACAGTGGATAGAATCCTAAAAAATCTGGAAATAGAGAAATCCTCTGGTCCAGATTGTATTTATATCCCATAGGTTTTGAAGAAGTGTTCTTTCCATTTATCATTATCTTCTAGAATCTTTCCGAGTGAATGGAATACGGCATTTATCCAGCCAGTTCCTAAAAAAGGCGAATCTTCCTCTCCTTCCAATTACCGACCAATTGCACTAATGTCGCTTCTTTGCAAGGTCATGAAAACGCTGGTTAATTATCAGCTTAGGAAATATTTTGAAGAACGGAAGCTCCTTAATGACTGGCAATACGGCTAGCGATGAGTCATTCCTTCGGTGGATTAGAAATTACCTTTCTGACAGTTTAATTCGAGTTGTTTTGGATGGTTTTAAGACTGATATTCACAAAATAAATGCTGGTGTGCCCCAAGGCTCCGTTTTGTCTCCGACTCTCTTCCTTTTTTTCATAAATCATCTCTTGACTTAAAGTTCTAATCCGCTACATTGTTTCATTTTCGTTTGCAGATCCACAACCCCATTCTTCGGCTATGGAACTGAAACGGCAGTGAATGATAAACTCATTAAATTCCGCCCTTGATAGCACTATACGATGGGGGATAAACACCCGCATGGAATTCAATGCTACGAAAACACAAAGCTGTTATCTGTCGGCCAAGCTAAATATTCAACCAATGCCATTTTAAATACATGAATGGCACTTTCATCGAAAAAACCGAAAATCTTTCAATTGTCGGTATGGTACTGACCTGACCATCTCTTATGAAATGATCATATGCTTAGGTTTTCTTAAGAGATGCAAGAAGTTTTTTCCCCTTCTGATCTGCCTACCATCTATAAGGCATAAATCCAACCAAATCTTGATATAACACATCTGAATCTGTTGAACAGACTTATAGGTGACACATCGATTACGGAAGCTTTTGTTTCCCTTGAAGACCGTCGAAATGTTTCCTGTCTCTCATTGTTTTATAGCTTTTCCTATTCCTACAGTATTCATATTAAATTGCAAGTTGCATTTCTCCCTTTAGACAATTCCGCCGTTATACTCGCCTAGCTACGAATGCTTATCCCTTGAGCCTAACTTCGGACGTACTGTTTCTTTAGCGCAGTCTAAATTATGGGTGACATTTTTTTTAAGGTATGGCTAAAACTGCCACAAAAATGAGAGCCTTTCTTATTATTAACCACCTCATATGAATACGAAGTAAAATTTCAATAAGAAAACGAAAAAAAGAAAAAAAACACCCTAGTTTTAAAATGAATTTTATTCATATTTTTTCTTTACAAATAGAGATATTTTTTAAAAACTTGTTGGGGATTACATCGATTTCTTTGTGAATATTCAAAAAAGCTAAAATGTTATTCATATTTAAATATATTCATGGATTTTTTTTTTTCTTTAAGGATGATCTTATAGTTATGTTTTATATGACAATTTAAAGTAGCGCAAGTTAGCTAATACAATGAAAAAAAATATGCACGACATGGGTCGCACGAACTTGCTCTTATGTGCGATCACATTGTGGCTTTATAGTATGAAATAAATTAGCTATGGGAGTCTTTATTTTATCCATTTGCCAAAACTTAGTTTAGTTGCAGGTGGTTTTATGTGGTATACAAAAATTAACAATATAGCCCAGTGTTGCACATAATGCAATATGCATGAAAGGAAATTATAACGGGTGATTTTTTAGCTGGTTTGGTTTTGGCAACACTGGTTTTGACAGCTGACGTGTGTTTAGTACCTTGTGTCACTGTCAAACAGCTTCAGTTTGGTTTGCAATTTAACCATGGATCGTCTTACAAATGAACAACGCTTGCGAATTATTGAATTTTACTATCAAAATTCGTGCTCGGTTCGAAATGTTCATCGCGCGCTGCTTGTGTTCAGCGATGAGGCTCATTTTTGGTTGAATGGGTACGTAAATAAGCAAAATTGCCGCATTTGGAGTGAAGAACAGCCAGAAGCATTGCAACAGCTACCAATTCATCCCGAAAAAGCCACTGTTTGGTGCGGTTTATGGGCCGGCGGCATTATTGGGCCTATTTCTTCAAAGATGATGCGAATCGCAGCGTTACTGTCAATGGTGAACGCTACCGAGCGATGATAACAAACTTTTTTTTGCCCGAAATGGAAGTTCTTGACTTGCATGATATGTGGTTTCAACAAGACGGTGCCACATGCCACACAGCACGCGAAACAATGGCGCAATTGCGAGGCGAGTTTGGTGAACAGTTAATTTCACGTTTCGGGCCGGTCAATTGGCCACCTAGATCGTGCGATTTGACACCATTAGATTATTTTTTGTGGGGGTATGTCAAGGCTAATGTCTATAGGGACAAGCCCGCTTCGATTGACGCACTGGAAGCCAACATCCATGCATTCATTCGTGAGATACCGGCCGATATGTGTGAAAGAGTATGCCAAAATTGGACTCAGCGGATGGGCTACCTGAGACGCAGCCGCGGTCAACATTTGCATGAAATTATCTTTAAACATTAAATTGCAAGGTTCAAACTATCGATTCAAATAAATATTTCATTCATTTTTTCGAATTTTTTGTGTTTTTTTTTTTTTAAAAAGTTCTAAACCTCTTAAAAAATCACCCATTATTATTTAAACTGGTAAATTGTTTTAAATCAACTTTGAATACTTTGAATCTGTTTTAACCCAACGCGATGTACACCATCTGATTTCTTATATAAATCTTAATTTATGAAAAAAAAATTTCAAAATCGTAGAACCGGTTTTAAAAATAATTAATTTTGTATACGTAAAATTTCGCTAACATTTTTGAGAAAAATAATTGGTACGCCAATTTCAAGTTTTTATTAATGTTGAGTTAAAAATTGAACTTCACAAAAAAATCTGCTACCAGTTTTCGAAATATCGAATTTCAAAAATTAATTTTGAATTTTTTTTTAAAAATCCAAAAATCGTTTTTTAGAAAACTTGTATACGCACTTTTATTTATATTTCATACAAGGTTTCTGTATACAAAAATCTAGTTTTATTTGGTTGATCAGATTGAGATAATCGAAAATCAAAGAAACCGTTCTATGAGAGGTACTGTTAATAAACGTAAAATATATAATTTAAAAATTTTAAACTGTAGATCGTACTAATTTCAACAGACGAAACAAAGTTTATCAAAATCGAAGGAGTCGTTTTTGAGAAAAAAAATATATTTCTTAACAGTTTATAAACATTTGTATGGGAGGCACCGTTATTTTTGGGTATTAGAATAAGTTTTTCCAAAAATCTTCTCGATAAAGTTAAAAAACTGCTTTTAACCAAGTTTAATAAATATCG
>OW026366.1:147997045-148319906 GCA_932273885.2 Leucozona laternaria
TGTTTTACCTTCACTTATGTGCAGCCCCAGATTTTGTGCCGCCTGCTTGATCTGGATGAAGGAATCATGTACAGCTTGCTCGGTTCTTCCGATGATGTCGATGTCGTCTGCGTAAGCCAGTATCTGGCTGGACCTGTTGACGATGGTCCCTCTTGTTGCCGTGCCAGAGTCACGGATTGCTTTCTCCAACGCCAGGTTGAAGAGGAGGCAGGCCAAACCATCCCCTTGTCGTAGTCCATTAAAGATGTTGATTGGTTTGGATAGCAATCCGGCTATTTTTACTTGGCTTGTTACGTTGGTCATGGTCAACCTACATAGTCGTGTCAATTTATTTGGAATGCCGAATTCTCTCATGGCTTTGTAAAGTTCTACCCTGGCTATACTATCGTAGGCGGCCCTAAAGTTTATAAAAAGATGGTATGTTGGGATGTTAAATTCTAGAAATTTTTCCATCGCCTGCCTAAGGGTAAAGATCTGATCAGTTGTTGATTTGCCTTGAATGAAACCACACTGATATTGTCCGATGATGGTTTTAGCGTATGGGGTTATCCGGTCTTGCAGGATAGAGGAGAGTATCTTATAGGCGGTACTCAACAACGTGATACCTCTATAATTGCTGCACGTTGTGACATCTCCCTTCTTATGTATGGGGCAAATTATACCTTTTCGCCAGTCTTCTGGAATTTCTTCATGCTCCCACACGTGCACTATAATCTCATGAATTGCTTGACGTAAAGCTGGTGTACCATCGGCTCCCGGGGCTTTGTTTTTCTTTAGCCGGCCTATAGCCTTCTCAACCTCTTCTATGCTTGGTGGCGGCAACATAGGGTACTCTTCTTGAAGTAGTGGAGCCTCCACTTCTGCAGTGAGCTGACCATTTAGCAATTCATTGAAGTACACTTCCCATCGCTCCAGTATGCTTTGAGGATCGGTGATCAGATTTCCCTCTCCGTCCTTGCAGTATATGCAGCGTGGTGTGTACTGCGTCATGTTTCGGACGGATTGGTAAAACTTCCGCGCCTGGTGCGGACCTCGCTCTCGGCTTTTCTCTATTTCACAGATTATGTTCTTCTCCCAGGCTGATTTTTTCTGTCTGTGAAGCCGTTTTTCAATTCTTCTGAGCTCTTTATATTCGTCTTCGCGTGCCCGCGTTCTATGAGATTGTTGCATTGCTCGGTACGCAACATTCTTAAGTTCAGTCGCTAGCTTGCATTCATCATCAAACCAGTCGTTCCGATTTCTACGACTGCTGCCTAAGATGGAGTTGGCAGTACTAATGACAGTATTCTTAAGGCGTGTCCACTTCTCATCTACGCCCAGCATACTGGCTCCAGGACTTACTCTACCCAGTTCTAGGGCGAGTCCTAACGCATTTCCAAAGGTGTTACTCGTGTTTTCATTGCGCAGAGCAGCCGTGTTGAATCGAACCTGATCGGCGGATGCAATACGTCTCCCCAAGGCAATCCGCCCTCGGAAAACCATACCAACAAGATAGTGATCCGAGTCGATATTGGCACCTCGGTATGTTCGTACCGTCATCAAGTTCGAGTAGCGGCGACGGTCTATCAACACGTGGTCAATTTGGTTACGAGTGACTCCATCAGGTGATACCCAGGTGGCTTTGTAGATATCTTTATGCGGGAACCTGGTACTCGCAACGACCATGTTTTTCGATGCTGCCAATTCTAAGACTCGAAGTCCATTGTCATTAGTGTTCTCATGCAAACTATGAGTGCCTGCGTAATGCCTGAATACCGGCTCCCGACCTGTTTTTGCATTCAAATCCCCAAGGATGATTTTTACGTCATACCTTGGACAGGAATTGAGGGCCCTCTCGACTTGTTCGTAGTAAGTCTCTTTTTCTTCGTCTGAGGACTCCTCCGTAGGTCCTTGAACGTTAATGAGGCTGATGTTCTTAAATTTGCCTCGCACGCGAAGAGTGCATAGCCTTTCGCTTATAGCGTTAAAGCCGATGATGGCAGACTTCATTTTTTCGCTGACTAGGAAGCCTACCCCAAGCACATGGTGTTTTGTATGACACCTGTAATATAAGTCATAATCTTTCTTCTGTAGAACACCATTTCCTGTCCATCTAATTTCTTGTAGTGCTGTTATGTCAGCTTTATATTTTGACAGGGCATCGGCTAGTTGCTGAACAGCTCGAGCTCTATAGAGCGATCGTACGTTGCATAAGAAAATTCGTAAATCGTTTTTCAGTTTTCTTTGCGTGGGTTGTCGTCGTGAGATCAGTCCGTTTCCGAGGCTTGTTGTAGGTCTCAGAATTCTTTTAGTTTTACGGAACAGGGAATTAACCTATTGCCAACCTGTGGAACCAGCCCGATCATATTAGCCAAACCTTTTTAAAGGCTTGTTTCTAGCGGCCGCCGCGAAGAGGCTATGATCACACTTCCACCAGTCCCGAATAGTTACGGCACGTGCATGTTTTCGTATGCTACAAGTTATTTCCCCTATTCGGCTGATGGCTGATGGCTGACGGCCAAGAGGATACTTTATGTCACATTTAATATCACACGCTACATTTTTGGACTACGCAGATTCGACCATATTTCAATTTTTTCTATGTGTGTACTGAATATGTCTTTTGAAAATTTTCTTAAGTATCGTCCCCTTACTACGCTCACTAACATTCTTCTATCCAACCAACCCCAGTATCTCAGCCATATGATAAGTATTGCATCATCGCAAAGAACTAGAATGATAGTCCACCCACGTTGTGCTTCTTTTGCGTCGAAGCGTCAATTTTTTGTCTATTTTACTCGTCTATGGAATTCCCTACCGCGCGATATAAGAAAAATTAATAACGCTGCGAGATTAAAGGATAAAATAAGAACTCATTTTTCTCAAATATAAAAAATAACAACCTATAAGTTAAATGCTATGCTAGTTTAATCTTCCCTTCTCTTACCCATTTTTATTCTCTTTTTGTTTCAATATGTACATATTTTTTTCAATAACTGGATTTTTTTTTTCTGTCTTCTTTTTTTCTAGTTATTTATTTATGATTCTTCTTTTGGAATTATATAAAATTTTCCTTTTTTAACCTCATACAAAATTGTCATATTCTAGCTTTCATATTAAAGCCAGGGTTCAGAAAGGCACGCTCATGAGCGGCTCGCAAGCGTGCCTTTCCAAAAGAGCGCATACCAGATACGCTCGCGCATGAGCCATCAGGTGTGACCACTTTTAGTTTAGCTCGCTCTCGCGAGCGTTCGATTTATAAACGCTCACGTCAAGAGCGCTCTCATTAAGAGCGAGCGATATCAAAACGCTCACGTCAAAAGCGCTCTCATTAAGAGCGTTAGAAAAACGCTCACGTCAAGAGCGCTCTCATTAAGAGCGATAGCAAACGCGCACGCTCATGAGCGTGAGACGAGAGCGAGCCAATTTAGAATTTAGAAAAAAAGAAAACAATTAAATGGTATTTTTAAATTTGAATTTTTAATATTAATGATAGTTATATAAATTAATGAATTAATTTCATGAAAAATGTCTTACATTCCCTCGTTTTCAAGTAAATCTAACGTAGAAGTTTCTATTAATTTGAAATTAAATTTATAGAGGAGAATATTAGAAAGACATTTTTTTGAAAGTTTTGTCCTCAGTTTTGTTAATATTGTTGAAAGTGCGCTAAATGCGCGTTCGACAGATACTTGTGTGGCAGGAACTGCTAGAGCAACTTCGGTAAGTTGAGATAGTTCCCTATCATGGCTATGATATTTTTCCCAGTCACTCAACACATTAGTTTCCAAAGGTTCCATCCTTCTTTCGCACAATAACGACAATTTTTGCTTTAAACTTCTTTTGGTTAGTGCTGGTGATTGTGCAGTGGCTAACATTTTTTGTATATGTTCTTGCAATTCGCCGAATTCATTTCCAGAAGATGTAGAATGCAAATCAGATCGTGTATTTACAGAGTTAACTGATTCATCGGAAGAGACTGGTGTTGTGTCCAGTAGTTGCAGCATTTCATATGTTTTCATCAGATGGTTGAGTGCAACTTGTTTCTTATGATCGGTCAGCAATAGGGAGGCATTAAAATTAAAACGGGAGTCTAGGTACAGGGCAGCAACAAAGGCATCGTTTTCGAAGAGTTTTTGTTTTCTAGTAGTCATTGCTTGATGTAGACGGGATGCATAAGTTAACACCCTGTAACTATTTTGCGAAACTGCCACAAAAAATTGTTTTTGCAAAAGTTCACAATTTGGTAAACAACGTACCGTTTTTAAAATGTATCAAAAGTGAAAAACAAAATACCGTTGACTACAAGAGAGAACAGTAGTTCTCTGGTATTCTTTTGCTGGCTGGTAAGCTGTCTACACTCTGCACCGGTTAACACTCACTGCTGGGAAGAGTCTTCAACGATCAACTTCGATTGAAAAAAAATTATTTAGTTTCTAATGTTAAAAAATAGATATGTTAAAATAAAAACTTTAAAAAGATATCTATTATATTTACTGGCGCCCAACGTGGGGCAACGCGAGTTTATCGATTCTTCTAAAAAAACGTATTAAATTATTAAAAAACCTAAAAGGTTAAAATAAATCGTTGCTTCTTGATCCCATCATCCAAAATTGTGTGTGAAAAAAACATAACTATAACAAAGGGATACGAAAAAAAGTAATCCATACTACATCGACGGCTGAAATTCCTATTAAGTATTTTATGGCAAACTAAGATTTTCAACATTAAATTGACAAACAAATTAAAAACTATCACCATCACCCAAAATTGTGTGTGCAAAAAAAATAGTTATAAGGTTATAACAAATTACTGGGATACTAAAAAAAAGTAATCCACTACATCGACAGCTGAAATTGCTATATTGAGTAATTTATGGCAAGTTTACAACTTCAATATTAAATTGACAAACAAATTAAAAAGAGTTCAAGAAATATAAAATCAGTTTAATGAAGTGCTTTTCCTAAAAATCATATACCTTCTTAAACCAAAAAAATTTACAGATTTAACACCAAAAATCCATTGAATATTTAAAATCGATATAGAAATTACTATTGCTTATAAGTGGAGTGCTTTCTTTCAAATAAAAATAATAAAAAGTTACACAGATCTATAAAATAATTAAAATTAAAGAAGATTTTTCTCTTTCTTATTTGTGTTAAGGTTTTTTTTACATAGCAGCTAAATCAATCAAATATTAATATTATTTTTCATTTATTATATTAAAATGTTCTAAATTACATAAATATATTACCTTATACATATATTACTTTCTATTATCACAGAGAAAAAAAATAATTTTCGACAAATTCATAATAAATTGTAAAGGGCAAACAAAATATATTGACTCATATTTGACATATAATGGATGACGTTCAAATACGTGCAATAATAAAAGTTGCGGTTCAGGCCACAGTTGAACAATCGCAACAAGCTTTTGAGTCTCGAATCAGTGAACTTACGAATAGACTTTCTGTTTTGGAAACACCATCGAAGGTTGTAGAATATAAAACGATAACTATTAACCGCCAAATTAGATGTGAAGAAACATTAGATCTTGTGAAATCTCTTCCAGAATTTCAAGGTGATCAGCTGAATTATGTCTCCTGGCGCCAAGCTGCATTTGCCGCCCATAAGATATTTGAAGGTTATGAAGGAAGTTCTAAGTATTACCAAGCAGTTGCTTTGATTAGAAATAAAATTATAGGATCTGCTGATTCAGTGTTGTCATCTTTTAACACTGTTCTAAATTTTCAGGCAATAATAAGCCGGTTAGATTTTACCTACGCAGACAAAAGACCGGTTTACCTTATCGAACAAGAAATGTCTACTTTGAAACAAGGAACATTGTCTATCGTTGAATTTTATGACGCAGTGGAAAAGAAACTAACGTTAATAATCAATAAAACTAAAATGACGCATGAAGGGAACACTGATTTAATTGCGTCTCTAAATCAAAAGTATAGACAAGATGCTCTTAGGACATTTATTTCTGGATTGCGAAAACCAATGTGTGACATTTTGTTCTCTTCAAGGCCTGTAGATATGCCCACTGCATTGGCACTTGCACGGGAATTAGAGGCCAATCAAACACGTTATACGTTCGCAAATTCTTTTTCTAACTATATTGAACGACCAAACAATGCACTGACACAACAAAGCTTTAAAAATGATTCATTGAATTCCCCTCATTCCAAACGTGAGTTAAATCAAATTCCTAGAGTACAGCCAATGGAAATAGACCCTTCAACTTCACACTACCGATCTCCGACTCAGAACCAAGTAAATTCGTGTCAAAGACCTTTTAATAGTGGCTTCAATAATAATAATAACTATTATAACAATAGATTACCAATAAAAAGGCCGGGAATCTCAGACAAATATTCTCGCAATAAACCGTTTATAAAAAATAACGAATCAATACAGCAACCGATTCCAAAAATTCAGAGAGTAAATAATTTAGTTCAGAATCGGCCAAATCAACATGAAGTGGTTCATTATGAGCAGCATTGTAGAGATGACACTTATTTTGACGACGAGCCACTTTCATGCAATTATGAAAGAAGTGAAAATGAAGAACTTGAAGCGATAGATGAAGTTAATTTTTTAGGGATAGGTCCCTCCTACCATACATAAGTAGAACACTAGGAGGGAAGAAAATCAAATTTTTGATTGATACAGGTGCCGCCAAAAATTATATCAAAAACATAACTTATCTTAGAGGTATCAAGCCGGTAGAAAATATTTTCACGGTTAAATCTTTGCATGGATCAGATGAAATTAAATTCAAATGTTTTATACATTTATTCAATAAAAACACTACTTTTTTCATTCTTCCTCACCTCGATAGTTTCGACAGCATCATTGGAAGCGATTTTTTGCATGAAATAGGAGCACATCTTGATTTAAAAAGAGGAGTTATTAAATATGATAGCAGAGAGGAGAAACTTTTATATTTTTTTTGTAGAAACGTTAACCACATTTGCATTGACAAAGAATTTGTACCACAAGATGTCCGCAAGCAATTTGAATATATAATAACAAACAGGCACAAAGTATTTGCTAATTCAAATGAATCTTTGCCGTTTAATACAAAAGTTGTTGCAACCATCAGAACAACGGACAATGAACCAGTATATTCAAGAGCTTACCCCTATCCAATGGCAGCAGTTCAATTTGTCAACCAAGAAGTTTCCGATCTTCGCAATGCCGGAATCATAAGGCCGTCAAGGTCACCCTACAACAACCCTATTTGGGTTGTTGATAAGAAGGGTTTCAATGTGGATGGCAGTCGGAAAATGCGACTTGTCGTTGATTTCAGAAAATTGAATGCCAAAACAATAAGTGATAAATATCCGATTCCGAATATGTCCGTTATTCTCGCTAGTTTAGGTCAGTCTTCTTTTTTCTCGACACTAGATTTAAAATCTGGGTTTCACCAAATTGAACTGTCTGAGAATGATAGAGAAAAAACAGCCTTTTCCATAAATAATGGCAAATTTGAATTCTGCAGACTTCCGTTTGGCCTAAAGAACGCTCCAGGCATTTTCCAAAGAGCTATTGATGATGTTCTGAGGGACGAAATTGGCAAGTGTTGCCATGTCTATATTGACGACGTGATTGTGTTCTCCAAAACAGAGCAACAGCATCTTCAAGATATAGACAGGATTTTGTTCAAGCTTTTTGAGGCCAACATGCGTGTTTCTTCCGAAAAGTCTAAATTTTTCAGGCAGGAAGTTGAATTTTTGGGCTTTGTAGCTTCGGCACGGGGTATTAAGACCTGCCCAGATAAAATCAAGTCCATTATTGAGTATGAAACTCCAAACACTTTGCGTAGCTTACGGTCATTTTTGGGATTGTCGGGTTACTATCGAAGATTTATTAGGGATTACGCTCAAATAACGAAGCCGTTAACAAAATTTTTGCGTGGAGAAAATGGTAATATTAGTGCCAGACAGTCAAAGAACATTTCAATTGAATTTGATACGGATGCCATTCAGGCTTTTAAGCGAATCAAACAAATTTTATCTTCAGAGGATGTTCTGCTTCTGTACCCTGATTTCACTAAGCCATTTGATCTAACCACTGATGCATCGTCACATGCGCTGGGGGCAGTTTTGTCACAAAGTGGAAGGCCAATTACTATGATTTCCAGGACATTGACTGAAACTGAAGAGAGCTATGCCACTAATGAGCGAGAGCTTCTCGCTATAGTTTGGTCATTGGGAAAACTTCGTAACTATTTGTATGGTGTCAGGCAGCTCAATATTTTTACAGATCACCAGCCGTTAACGTTTGCTGTCTCTGAAAAGAACCCAAACACAAAAATTAAAAGGTGGAAATCCTTTGTGGAAGAATTTTCGCCGACATTCCACTATAAGCCAGGAAAGGAAAATAATGTTGCAGATGCGTTATCCAGACAATATATTAATATGTTAGAGAGCTCAAATAAATCAAGGTCAATTACTGCCCATAGTGAAGAGTCCTTGACAAAAACTATTCGAACCGTGGAAAATCCTATTAACTGCTTTAGGAACCAGATTATTTTAACTAGAGGCCAAGAAGACAAAATAGTAAGGAAAATAATATTTAAAATGAAATCGAGACATGAAATAACATTTTGCAATATAAACTATTTGCTGAAAATGCTTAGAGACGTTATTAACCTTAACATCATCAATGGAATCCATTGCGAACTGAATATTTTAGCTTCGATTCAAAATGATGTACTTCTGACTTTTCCATCTACCAAATTTTTCCACACAGAAAAATTTGTGATAGATATTTTTAATGAAAACGACCAACAAGAAATTCTCGCTGTAGAACATAATCGAGCGCATCGATCTCTGCGCGAGAACACACAGCAAGTTCTCCAAGACTATTTCTTTCCTGATATTCGAAAAAAGTTAAATGTAATAATAAAAAACTGCAAAATATGTAACGAAGCGAAATATCAAAGACACCCACCCAGGGTAACCATAGGAAAAACTCCTATACCATCTTTTGTTGGGGAAATATTACATGTTGATATTTTTTCGACAGATAATCTGCATTTCCTCACATGTCTAGATAAATTTTCAAAATTTGCAGCTGTTTTCCCTATAAAATCTCGGTCCATAGTTGACATTAAAGAACCTTTAATCGAAATTCTCAATTTTTTTAAAAATACAAAAACAATAGTGTGTGACAATGAAAAGTCTCTAAATTCACAAACTATAAGAACCTTGCTAAGGATTATTTTAAAATAGAAATTTATACCATTCCACCATTCCACAGTACATCTAATGGACAGGTTGAAAGGTTCCACAGCACACTAACAGAAATAGCCAGATGTACTAAGTTGGAGCAAAACATTAATGACACAAACGAACTAATTTTAATATCAACAGTAAAGTACAATAGAACTATTCATTCAACCACAAATCAAAAACCAATAGATCTAATACATTCAACCTCATTAGAACTGCAAGATGACATACGAAATAAAATTATTCAAACACAAGAAAAAGATTTAAAGTTCCATAACCGAAACAGCCATATAAGATCATACCAACCTGGGGAAAAAGTTTATGTGCGAACAAATAAGCGAATAGGGAACAAATTTAGAAAACTTTATATTGAAAAAATAGTACAACAAGATCGAGGAACTACAGTTCTAATTGACAATCGACAAGTTCATAAAAGTAACCTCAGATAATTTATTCGTACGTTTACTGATGAGAGATGCATTACCTACATATAAAATATCTACGAATATTTTTAACTAACTTGAGTATTTTTTTGTTGGTCCTGGATAAAGGAATATTTGTTTCAGTTTAATATTCTATCTTTAAATAAAAATTATAAATTTAAATTTTTAACTTTAGATTCTCTGATAAAAGCTAAGGATTAGATAAAATTATTTTATAAAATATTTAAATTATCTAAAATTTAAAACCATTGTACATATATTTAAAAGGAGAACTATTGATTTCAAATAATTTTGTACTAAAAACATTGTATAAATATTTAAGCTCAATACAAATAAGGATAGAGGCATAATTGTTTTTTTTTTTCTCTTCTATGTTACATAATTAAATTCTTGTGTCGGTTTAAAATGCGTACCTATGTACTTCCTTTTATAACTCAATTGAGCAAATGTTGAATATTATTTGTAATTTCATAATAATCTATCCGAAACTATACCTATGTTTGTAACAAATAAAATATCAAAATAGTATAATCAAGAAAAAAATGTAAATACTAAAAATTATATATATAAAAAAATCTCATACATCTACCGAGGACAGCAGAATTTGAAGCGGGAGCAGTTAACACCCTGTAACTATTTTGCGAAACTGCCACAAAAAATTGTTTTTGCAAAAGTTCACAATTTGGTAAACAACGTACCGTTTTTAAAATGTATCAAAAGTGAAAAACAAAATACCGTTGACTACAAGAGAGAACAGTAGTTCTCTGGTATTCTTTTGCTGGCTGGTAAGCTGTCTACACTCTGCACCGGTTAACACTCACTGCTGGGAAGAGTCTTCAACGATCAACTTCGATTGAAAAAAAATTATTTAGTTTCTAATGTTAAAAAATAGATATGTTAAAATAAAAACTTTAAAAAGATATCTATTATATTTACTCATACGAATTTCCATCGGCAATATTTATCAGCTTGAGTTCGCAGGTCAACCAATCTCGATAGAAATCGCCTAAGGTATATTGCTCGCACTGTAATTTCAAAGTACAATCGGCAAGTGGTTTAAAAGCGTTGATAAAATTGTCAATGAAATTCCAATCGATATCAATGGTAGAATCGTCCAAATTGTCAATGTAATTCTTTTGAGATAAAATGGAATTGATCATGCAATATGTTGAATTCCACCTCGTCATATTATCATGAGTAGGCATGTTAATGTTTATGTCACCTGATCTTACTGATTTTCGCAGTTTGTTGACAAATTTCTGGCATTAATCGACCTCTATTTCAACTGTTTTTATTACATCATATGCTGCCAACTGTAGAGTATGAGCTGCACATTGAACTACTGAAAATACTGCAGCGATTTTGCTTTGTATATCTTCTTCATCTCTTTCGATGTTTTCGGGACTGTTGATGTTTTCCTCTTGAATTTATTGGAGTATTTTAGAAGCTTTGATAACGTTTGCACCATTGTCAGTTGTGTGTGAATATAACTGTGTGATATCTATTTTGAAATCTTGCAAGCATCTCAGAATCTCTTCCTTCAAAAATTGTACTGTATGTCTTATCGATATTTCAATCATACCTTCGAAAATGATATTCAAATATTACATATATTGATTTCATAAGATTGGGCTATTTATTCTTAAAATTCCAAAAATTTTCACTTACCTATTGTGTTAATGCATATTTTAAAATCCTACTGAATATTTATGCCTAGAACGCTTTTCTTCATACGAGTAGCAATGTCCACTTTCAAGGAAATCATTTTTTTCTCTACAAGTCTTGTAATAATTTCCTTAATTTCTTGACTTGCTTTCTCAACAGCATTACAGATATTTTTTTAATTAATGATAACACCAAATTTTTGTTCATAAGGTGCAATAATTATTTTAAAATAGTCGTGATCGTCAAAAATACGGAATGGAATATTTTTAACCGTAACAAAGCCCACAAAACATTTTAAAAATTCTTTTTTGTTCATTGTAATGTTAACAGTTATTTTTGATTTCTTGTTATCTTTTTGCAATCCTGATACCGTTGCCACAGGTTCATTGCTTTCATCATTTTCATCATCACTTATAATTTTTTTGTGTACCAACTTCTATGGCACTATGTTTTATATTTGATGATTTTTTCACACATAAGTCTTTATCGCAATGTTCAACTAAACACTTTGATTTTTTTGTTTCCGAATCAAATTTCACATATTTATCATTATGGAATATTTTTGGTGGTGCCATTATTTTTTTTTACTTTGGTTTTATAATTACTCAAACAATTCTTACTATCTTCTTGGTTATCAATCGAATGAGTTCATACAGCTCATTAATTCATAAGTGCAAACTGTGTTGGAAAAACTCATTTTCTATATTATCGCAAATGCACGAAAAAAAATAATTAAACAGAAGATCCTACTTTTAAGAAACTTCGAAAAATCTGATTTTTGAATGCTATAATTCGGGGTTTCCCTATGACCATGTTCCTTATAAGCGTATTCTACTGTATACACATGTACGGAAAAAAGGGTGCATATTCTAATTCCAAGAATAAAATGGAACTAATCCACTTGTGCTACCTACTATATTAAAAAACCATCCGATTACGAACAACTACGCAAAAAAACTGCTTATTTTTACCTAACTTTCAAAAAACTAGAACCTTTGTTTCTGAAACTGAATTTTTATAATCGTTTTTCTAAGAAGTGCGATCTACTTTAGATAGGTACTCCTGCTCATGTACCTATGAACAAGGAATGCAAAGGGTTTGTATTATGAATATCGGCTGTCCGAAGGCAAATCTCAATAAGTGTAGAAAAAAAATGCATTTAATTTTTTTAATCCGAAAAATTATTGCATTTCGCGAAGTATTGAAAGATTGCGGAAAGGCTTGCTCTATTTCCACTATGTCATAATATGTGTATTTTGTTAGTTAGTCACTTTTAAGTTTAAACTTTAACCGACGTTATTCTACTTCCGTAAAAAAAACGCCAATTCATTAACGCATGTTGTATAAATTGTATTAGGAAAGGAAAACCAATTATGTGCATCACTACTCATGAGCGCTCACAACCGCTCACAACCGCTCTCGCTCGCCCGCGAGCCATGGGCAAAATAATTTTTTCGGCTCTCGCCCATGAGCGGGCGTTTTGATATTTTGTTTTTGCGCTCGCGCTAGCGAGCCTTTGAACCCTGCCTACGCTCGTGGGCGAAATATGAGCTGAGAGCGTTTTATGAGCGCTCGTGGGCGAGCGTTTCCGTACCCTCTAAATTAAACGTTGTTGTAAATCATAGCTTAAATATATCTAAGTTAAAAGACATTTTGTCTTAATGTATACAAGCATTTCATGAATAAATAAATACAAAAAAAAATGTGATGTACAAGCATTCAAGACCGATGTTCATCGACATCTCCTATTGTATTCTCTCCACTTTTCCTAAACGCTCGCACTGTGTTACACCATAACACAATATGAGTAGTCATAAACCCTTGAATGCGTTAAAAAAAATGTGGTTTAGGCATTAAGTTGGAAAATGCGTTTGATGTCAGGTGGGGGGTTGAATGAAAAAAATTTGTTTCAGACTAACATATTCCTGTAGGAAATATGGGCTGAAAATTGAATGTGCATATTGTTATATATGAAAAGGTTTTTAGTTGAAAATGCATTTGAAAATACTTTAATGACGTCTGGCAGGCTTAAGGCTGAAAACGAAAAAAAAATTTTCTGAATTTTTGGAGTATTATTTATTTGGTTATACCACAAACAAAAAAAAGTTGATTTTCTTATAAACTAAAGAGTCGTCTGGCGGGGCGAAGTCTGAAAGCGAATCGTCTGAGAGATATGCAGGGTGATTTGCATAAGGTGTGACAAAATCTAGAGCGTGTAGGTTTTAATTTGACAAGAATAAAATCGTTTGAGAGGGGGGTCTTTTCCACCTGTTTAGCCAGGAGGGGCAATTCAAAAGAATAACTTAAAACATACAAAAATTAATAAAAAACAACGGTTGCACTCACAATGCCATGCTATACCTTTTTGTAAAGGCAGAAATCTCTTCTTTTATTTTATTTTTGTGAATAGAAAAATTAATTTTTAAACTCAAATTTTTAACTAAGAAAAACCAAATAAACAGGGCTGTTCATCCAAAACAAACAAAACATGTAAAAAAGTATACTAAATAATGAAATTCGGGTGGGGATATACCCCCAAGTGTCGGCATAAGTCACGACTGTCGGCGAGGCCTTGGCTTCGCAAGAGGCTTAATCGCCAGTAACATATACAAAAGTAAACCAAGGAACTTACAAGCCCGTTTTAACAAGACAACTGAACACCCTCAACCTTACAGCGGCTCTTCTTCCTGCTCTATGTACCTTAGGTAGGAGAGACCTTGACCAGACCTCCATCTATAGGAAGTCAAACCAAGGACGAGTTGCTGGAAGACTCGAGTCCCGAAGAGACTACGCTGAAGCCTATTGCACACCTTAAAGCTTCGAGGCAACGCAGTAACTACAGATCCTCTAAAAGGTTCGTGAGTGCTACGGAGAAAAAGGACCCAACTACTCTCAGTTCAACAGACAAGGCACTGTTGAAAAAGACATAGAAAGATGTTGAAAAACTGAGCGTCAGTTGGCAACGACTGACGAAATACGAATCTAGTGACCTCGAGCAAGAAACAGCAGACAAACGCTATATAAAACCTGAAAAATAACGAGAAAGTACAGCTAGGCAACTCAGTTAAGATTAAACCAGGATCATCTTATAAGGCAAGATCGGAGGAGGCAACCAAAACATACCCGGAAAAAACACAGCAAAAAATTGGTTACTTGTGGAAAACGAATTCCTCAAAGCCATGATGGCGACATCCGAGAATGTTAGTTCTGATGACTGCACTTTCGATGGAGCTGGATGGCGGAAAGGAGTAAATATGCTATGGGGACTAGAAATCCCTGGAGTTCCTCACACACGCAATCGCCAATATTGGCGCACTGTGGAAGGGCGCTTCTCTCGGGGTTCTTCCCGTCACAGCTCTACGACTTCTCTAAAAGGTTGAAATATGGATTCCTCCTCCTACCACGCACGAGGACTCATCCATAATTAAACTGCTGGAGAATCAGAATGAAGAGTTCTACGTATTAGAATGGGAGCTCCTGTATTCCAGGAAGAGTTTCAGCGGGGAAGGGAAGGACCTCTTGTTCGTAATTGACAAGAAATCTGACTTTCTCCTGAAAGAAAATATATAGACGTCTTGAGAAACGGTCTGGAAACCGTAAAAGTAAGGAGGCATGATGACAAAGGGGAGTCAAAAGCTGCTGGTGATGCAAATTAATTTGTATCACGCTAAAGCAGCAATGCACGATCTAATGCTCTAAATCACTCAGGAGACCGTGGGTGTGGTATTAATCCAAGAACCATGGATTCGAAAGAATCAGAAACGAGCATTGTGGTAAAAAAAACTACAACCTTTTCCACTCCACGTCAGAAATATAAAGTTGTATTCTAGCGAAAAAGTCAATTAATGCTTTCTTTTTATCAAGGTACAGCAACAGGGATAACGTGGTTAATTAGCGTTGAATCCAAGGAAGGCAACTTCGTCTTGGCGTGAAAAATACGGTCCGCGATTTTGTGCAATACACTACAGCACGCGGGACACCTTTAGTGATGGGATGTGATGCCAAAGCCCACCACACTCAATGGGCGGTAAGGAAATCAACAAAAAGGGTGAGTCAATTTATGAATACATCCTCTGTTCTAATCTTAGGTTATGTACTAAGGGTAATAACCGAACATTTCTTAACAAACAACAGGGAAGAAATTCTCGACCTCACTCTTATAAGTTACAATGATAAAATTTCTGTAGGGAATTGTAGAGCCTCACAGAGGAATCCTTCTCGGATCACTTTGGGATACTCTTTACTCTTACAGAAACCCAACTAGAACAAATTGGACAGAGTACACGACAGAGTACACAAAATGGTGAAACGATCTTACCGATCCACCAGAGGAGGAAACGCTTTCGATAACCTCAAACATTGTCACTGTTGTTCGAAACCTTACAAGTAAAATAAAAACGGCCTTCGAAAGATACTGCCCCATATCTAGTAACATTAAACCAATTAACCCACCATGGTGGAACAGTGAACTTGAGAAACTCGCCGCGCTGAGAAGAGCGAGCAACGGAGAGTCAAGACTACAAATAGAATTTGTATTATTTTTATTTTCTTTATTATAAGGCCCGCTGTCTTTAGCTTGACTTTTTCTTTTTATTTTTTTATTAGTCAACTCTATCTTAACTCTGACTCTTCAAATTTTTTCTTTATCGCACTCATTCCATAATGCGTTTGCCCTTGACTTTTGATTATGTGTATTCGTCATCGTTGGGAATGACGTATGGAGTACAGTACACATCAAGTGAATGCAAGGTATTTGGTTGTTTAGGAGAGGTAATGTGGCAACATGTAGTGCTATCACTACACACCAAAGAGTTAAGGAAGGCCAAACAGGATTCATGGGCCAGAAACTGTGAATGCATTGAGAACACAAGTGAGGCAGCTAGACTTCGAAAGATCCTTGTCTATAACCCCACGATGCTGGGTTATATTAAACATCCCGATGGATCATGGTCAAACTCGATCCAAGAAACACTTGAACTTTTTATGGAAACGCATTTCCCTGGCTGTAAGAGTCCTAAAGACTCAGGGTTTACATTACCAGGCTCTTTAGAAATTATTCAATCAGCCCCAGAATTGGAACAGGTTATCACAGAACAGAAGATTATGTGGACAATAAACTCGTTCAAACCCTATAAATCAGCTGGACCAGACGAGATTATTCCGGCATTTCATCAACATGCTCTACAGATAATCCTCATGGCTTAGGGTTATTTTCAAAAGTTGTATTGATCTAAGATACGTCCCTATCAGCTGGAAAAAGGTTAAAGTGGTCTTAATTCCGATAAGTCTCTCTTCGTTTCTCTTCAAGACACTGGAGAAAATAATTGATCTGCATGTCTGCAAATATCTGCAAATATCAACCCAATTACCTTAAGGGTAAGTCAGTGGAGACTGCGTTGCACGAAGTTGTTTCACAAACTAATAAAAGTCTCGAGTACAAAGAATAAACCCTAGCAGCATTTTTAGACATCGAAGGAGCGTTTAATAACGTAAAAACGGAGTCCATTAAATCTGCTTTGGAAGGGGTAGGAGTTTAATTTGCCATTGTGGACTGGATTTATACCATGCTCAATGGTAAAATCATAAACTCGCAACTTGGAGATACTATTGTCGAGAAAACAATTACAAGAGGCACACGACAGGAAATGGTAATCTCACCTCTACCTCTCCTCTGGGTCCTCGATGTTAATGAAATTCTTACAAGATTTAGGAATCAGGGTATTCAAATTGTGGCCTTTGCAGACGACATGGTAATTTTGATATCGGGCAAGTATCTTACCACAATCAAAGATATTATGGAATCTGCACTTAAAGATCTATCTTCTTGGGCAGCACAAAACGGACTCGGGGTCCACCCTACAAAAACTGAACTAGTTCTGTTTACGAAGAAAAGGAAATTAGAGGACTATAATCCTCCCTAAATTAAATTCCTATGAAACTTTCCCAAGAAGCTAAATATCTTGAAGTAATCCTTGATTCCAAGCTAACCTGGAAATGGAACACAGAGGAAAGAATGAAAAGAGCACTTGTGCTTTCTACACATGCAAAACAACAAGGTTTAAGCGAGGGCATGCGATATCAAGTCATCCAGTGGATGTACACGACGATTGTTCGTCCTAAACTTGCCTACGGTTCGAATGTGTGGTAGAAAGCTGTAGAAAAGGATAGCTATCTCAAAATTATTCTTAATCTTCCAGTCCTGGACTAGTACATAAGATGCACAGAAGCCAAAAGTGCACTTCGACTTACAGAAATGGGCTCTTGGAAGCACAGCACCTATGGTCATGGGTCTAAAAAAAAAGAAAAGAACGACATGGATGGGAACCTAACTCACTAATTAGTGAACAGGGTATCCCCTTCTACACTGATGGGTCAAAAATGAAAGAAGGAACTGGAGCTGGGGGTTCTATGAAGCTCTTAATATAAGAGAATCATATAAACTCCCAGAGTTAATTAGTTCACAAGAAAAAACTGAACTCGTCGGACTATAAGGTCCAAGACAGTAGCAAAATGGAGAGACACACTGAACAATATTTGCAACACCAACCAATTCAAACTCCGTGGGTAACATAGCAATATAGAAGGGAATGACATAGCAGATGAACTGGCAAGGAAGGGGTAAGAATGAAATAGGGTAAGTACTATATAATAATATAATATACAATAAGTAGATATGGGCCCAGACGTTCCGATTAGCATGATTTAAAGGAAGATAGACATAACAACGAAAAATCAAATCAATAACTCCTTGATGCCCAGGAATTGCGTTATCTCTAGATGCTTATGACCTAGAATTAATGAAATATAAACTCAGTATATTCTATCGCTGAGTAAAAAGAATATTAGAACCTTGATAGATGTACTAAGTAGGTGTAAATAGTAGCGAAGTAGATATGGGACCAGACGTCCCAATCAGCATGATTAAAAGGAAAATAGACCTAATAACGAAAGAGCAAATCAATAACTCCTGGATGTCCAGGAACGATTGCATTATCTCTAGAAGCAAGCATGAAACAGTATATATATAGCACGGGCTGGTTCGCAAGGACCAATAGGCCCCCGTGTATGCAACAGCCTCTGGGCTGTGCACGGCCATTTTAACCTAACCTAACATAAGTAGTACATATTTTTGTTTTTAATATTGAACGCTCTTATTAATTTTTAGTCAAACTCCAAAAACAAGCTAAAATCTCTTCTAGTTCTTTAGAAAATTGAAAACAACAGAAATAAAATTCCTTTAATTTGAATACAATTATTTTCAATTTTCGCAAAAAGAACAAAACATTTAAGCATCAGGTTTTCTAACAAAAAAGAGCTTTGAATTTTGAAAACAAAATAAGTACTCAAAATAGCTTTTTTTTCTTGTCTAGAGCCAACCTATGCGCTCTAGCTTCGTGTTACATATTATGCGAATCACCCTGTATATTTTAAATCAGTCTACAATCCTCTAGTGCTTATATATAAATTCAAGTGGTTATACCTCCGACACAAAAATCGGATAAAAATACTATTTTCGAACGCCCACCTTCGGTTGAAAAAAACATACCAGACGGTTGAATTTGGTTTAGTAGTGCATATACCTACGCAATATGCATTTGAATTTTGGTTAGGTATACCTCCAATCCCAAAATTTGCTACCGGCTTTAAGACTTTAAGGCAATAAAGCAAAAACGATTTTCTTTGCCTGCTAAAATGCAGAATAAACAGTATTTTTAATAACAAAACTCTTATAGATTGGCATGTCTAGAGTCACTTCCATTTCAATTTATATACATAAAAAACATAAAAAAAAACAGGTTTGTTTGTTTATTTTAATCAGTTTTGTTCTATCCCCAAGGCCTGAGCAATAACTTAATTTAATTATTGGCAGATTTGTAGGTATAATTAAATAAAGTATATGTTTCTACTTACCTTCTTTCCTATCTCTACTTCTGGTTCGCAACAATGATGACTGAAATCCTAATTGAGTAGTATCCAAGCTATTGGCAACAGCTGCCATTGAGCTATGTGTTGCTTCACGAAAGTCTCCGGTTTCGGCCCAAACTGAAAAAGATTAACAATTTTTGTATGTTGTTATTTGCCTACAAAATTTGTCTGGGGTTGGTATTTATAATATGTAATATACAACTGTATATACGAATATGTGTTGTAACATTTTTTTTGCTGTTCTTATTTCTGGATTGCGTTAGAAAATCAAACACTTGGTTAAATGAAATCTATTAAATTTAGTCCGTTAATTTACAAACGAGGTAGTTTGTTTTAAAATGAAATAAGAACATACTTAAAAATCGTTGTCAAAGCTTCTTTTATGCAAATTATTAAGTCGAAAGAATCTAAACCTAGGAGAGAGTAGGGCACAGTTTAAAACGGTGTGCATTTGCACACTGCTTACAAAATTTTGCTTTAATACTCTTTATTAAAAGTAATTCAATATTTTAACCTGGCAATACCATATCCGTAAACGTCATTGACTTTCCTTGGTGTTCACAAATGTCTCTTAGATTAAGGGGAGAAAAGTGCTTTTTATAGTGGTAGTTTATTATTTTAAATTGTTAGTTGTAAGAGTGTACACAAAATTACGTGCGTGATTATAAAACGGAAGAAAGGACAATGGGCAAAAATATATGGGGTTAGGTCCAAATTTCCACCACTAACGAGACCTACATATGGTACTGAATAGTCCATCAAATATGAAGTAATTTTTACTAAGGCACCTATATAAAAAAATGGGAGTGGAAAGTTATAGCTAGATAAATAAAACATATTTTAATGATTTTTTTTTTTATTAAAGGCTTTTTTCTGCATTTTCTTAGATGAAGTTATGTACGTTAAATACTAAAAAAATGTTACAAATTCTCGTCTACGTTTATATTATCAAGATCTGCAGCTGGTAACCTTATAACAGGTTGGCATCTCACCCATCCAAAATATGAAACAATAAGCATTACGTGGGCACAGCAACCTAAAGTTCGCATGCCGGATAGACAGGAACAATAATAATTGGAAATGGCTCCTCTTCCACTTAGGTTGCTGTTCACTCCTATATAAGTGTAGTACGTTCTTGCACGTGTGTGTTGGATTGAATTCTTGCCTGGAGCATGATTGCGTTGTCACGTTCGATACCAAAGTGTTCAATACCGTTTAAGGCGTCATCTCTTGCTGCTTTAATGCAATACACACCACTTCGTATGTGCTCGCTATAATAGCAACGCGCAAGCTTTATTTGGTAAGTTCCAAGCGCAAACAACTCCAAATCTGCGCAAGTTAGAATTGGAAATTCGTCTATTCCGATAACATCAGCTTAAATATTGTGAAAACTCGCCCGCTTTCTATTTAAATTCCTATCCCTAACATATGCACCTAAGCGATTGGGTTCATGAAGCATCTCCCTTATAATTCGCAAGAATTCTTTTGCATGTCTACTGTCTGGTAGAGATGAGCTCAACTGTGATTTTCCAATCACAGGTATAACTGTGACTGTGATTTCGGAATCACTGTGTGTTTAACCTGTGATTTTGATTGGCAAGTTTGGAATATCTTTGGAGGCCAAAAAAAAAATTCTCAGTTAAATATAAAGTAGGACAACAAATAAATAATTAAAAGTATGTAGTATCGAGTACTAAATAAAAGATATGTTTCTTGTTTGATATCTAAGAATTGAATGAGTTTTATTAAATATTAAATAAACACATAAATATATGGTTGCTTATGATTGCTTATACGACATCTTTCTTTTTTTTTAAACTATGAACAAAATCGATATTATAATTTAAATATCCTCAAAAAAAACTTTAAATAAGAAACAAAAATCAAAGAACAAAAACAATAAAAATAACAATGAATGATTCAAAATTATCAATAATAATAATCATAAAGTAATTTAAATATTCTACATATAAGAATGAATTAATAATCTGCTGGATCAAATCTTTCTGGTGGTCTTGTTATGCGTCCACTTTTTGTTCTCTGCTGAGAACCATCTTCATTTGAATTCGATGAAGTCTTTGTCGATGATAATGAATTATTTGATTCAATTATATTTTGAAAATCTTTTGTTACGGAGTTGTCATTTTGTATTGTTTCCGTTTCTTTTTCTGTAGCTTCAAGAAAATCAGAATCATCATCATCAGTATCAGCATTGCAGTTATAACGTTTTGTTTTTCTTAAGTGGTAATTATTTCTTCTTAATTTAGAACCATTGGCTGTTTTCACGATAACTGACCGAGGATATTCTGTATTTTCTATAACTTTAACTGCGTTCCATTGTCGATGTCCAGTTTGAATTCTCACTCTATCGCCAATCTTAAATGGCTCACGGGGTTTAGTGTGCAGGTCTGCTGTTTCATTTTGTTTCAAACGAGCTTTTTTTAATTCGTATGGAACGTTTGGAAAAATATGGGGTTTCAGATTCGTTATTTCGGTCGGAATAAGTGTACGAGTTGAACGGCTAAATAATCGCTGACATGGTGACTTAAGTGCTTCATTGCGTGAAGTGTTACGGAGCATCACCATTGCCTTAAAAACGTCGCTGTTGTCCAATTGGCCTTGTTTGATTAAATTTTTAATTGTTTGGACATTTCGTTCAGCAAAACCATTAGATTGGGGAAAATGTGGTGAAGAAATTACGTGTTTTAAATTCCAATCACTAACGAATTCTGCAAATATTTTTGAACTGAATACTGTGGACCACCATCTGTTTCAAAAATTTCTGGTATTCCATGTACTGAAAACAATTTTTTTAAATTTAAAATAATTTCAGATGATGTTGAAGTTTTTAGTTTACAAAAATCAGAAAATCCCGAATAGTGATCAGCAATAAGTAAATAGTCCTTTCCAGATATTTTAAATATGTCAGATGATACAATTTGGAATGGATATTATGGAATTGTCTTCAATATGATTGGTTCACGAATATTGCTTCTTTGCGTTTTTTGGCATACTGAACATCTTTCAACATAGTGTTTAATATCTGTTGTTTGACCATACCAATAGAGAGATTGACGAGCTCTTGATAAAGTCTTCACAATTCCTGCATGGCCAGCATGTAATTGCTTAGTTGTGGAAAGAATTTCGGATTTTGGAACTATAACTTTGCGTGCTTTGAATAACAATCCGTTATCCACTGATAATTCTTCCTTAAAAGTTGCATATCTCTTCATAGATATGGATAAATGTTTTTCATTACTAGGCCATCCTTCTTTAATTATTTCTTTTAGTAAACAAAGTTCTTTGTCATTGGTTGTGGCTAACACAAAACGTTTCTTGGCATTATCTGTTAGAGTTAATAATAAGTTGACTTGATATTGTGCCTCACTTTCAACTTCAATGCTTTCACAATCTCTGCTCAAAATATCTGCAATCGGTATATCTGTTCCTTTGACGTATTTCACATTTGGCGAGTATTGCAAAACATCCCATAAAATCTTTTGCAGTCGAATTGGTGCCTTTTCCATTGGTTTTTTTTTAAATATTGTTTCTAGAGGTTTGTGATCTGTCTCTATTAACAATTTGTTTCCATAAATGTATTCATGAAACTTCTTACAAGCAAATTTGATTGCCATTGCTTCTTTTTCAATCTGCGGATAGTTTTGTTGTGTATTAGAAAAAGCTCTGGTTGCGTATGCAACTGGTTGATCGTCTTGAAGTAAGCATGCACCCATTGCTTTAGAAGAAGCGCCAACTGATAATTTCACGTTTTTATCAACATCGTAATACTTAAGTACCAGAGTTGTTGAAATCATCTCTTTAAGTTTGCTAAGAGCTTTTTCTTGTTCAGCTTCCCAAAACCACGCGACACCTTTATGAAGTAGCTTACGCAATGCCTCAGTAAGTTCTGATAAATTTGGAATGAATTTTCCTAGGTAATTAACTATGCCTGCAATTCTTTAATATTAGTAGGTGATTTCAATTGTTTAATTGCTTCAACTTTGTCTGCATCAGCCTCGTATCCATTTAATGTAAATATATGACCTAAAAATTGTATTCGGTTCTTTTCGTATTTACACTAACATACGTTTAACTTGAAACCAGCTTCTTTCAAAGTATCTTTAACTCTTTTTGTGATAGCTCTCAGATGTTCTTTACTTTCGGCGTATATGAGTATATCATCCATTGCAATTTCGCAGTTTTCAATACCACTTAATGTTCGGTTCATAACTTCTGAAAATATTTCTGGAGCTGAACTTATTCCGAATGGTAAACGCAAATACCTATATCTTCCCCAAGGCGTTGAAAATGTTAAATACATTGAAGTTTTCTCACTGACCTTAATTTGCCAAAACCCTTTTTGACAATCCATTTTTGTAAACGATTTTGCTTTACCAATCGTGGCTGTAATTTCTTCTACTGTCTTTAATGGATAATGCCTACGTTTGATATTTTTGTTTAACTCAGTGGGGTCCATGCAAATCCGAATTTTATTATTTTTCTGAACAATAATCATAGGGCTTACTGCTGGTGTTGGTTCTATAACTTTTTGAATGACTCCCAATTTTTCCATATTCTCAAGCTCAACTTTAACTTTATCTTTCAAAGTGTGCTGTATTCGACGCGGTTGAATAATTTTGAATTTGGAATTATCAATAAAATCGATATCATAATCAAAAACCTAATTTTAAATTTTCATTTATATTGTCAACTCTAAGTATGAAACCCAATTTTTCACACATTCTCCTTTCCAAAATCGGCTGTAGATTTTGTTCAACTATTTTGAATAATATTTTTTGAATTTTGTCTTTTTTTGTTTTACACAGGATTTTTGCTTCTCCAATAACTTTGATTGAATCGTTATTATAGGCTATCAAACGTTTTGTTGGTGAATTTTTAATTATCGCGTTGAGTTCTGTTGCTGCTCTTTTTGATACGACATTACACTCGGCACCTGTATCTAATTTAAGAATAAGTTTTTTATTGCCAATACTCACTGTTTCAGACCACTTGTGTTCGTCGCCATTGTTCAATGCATTGACTTTCAATCTAATTGAACTTATAGTATATTCAGATCCAGAATCATCGCTGTCATCGCTGTTATCGGTAATTTCATCATGCTGACTTAAGTTGTTTATTTTATTTACTTTCTTGGAGGAGTTGTTCCATTTATTTGATTTATCGTTCTTATTTTTTCTTATTTCCATTTTATCTTGCTTAAATTTCGAGGGACACATTTGTTTGAAGTGTCCTTTGAAACCACATTTGCTGCAAACTTTGTTAAAAGCGGGGCAGCTTTTGAATCCATGCAATGTTCCACATCATTTACAGTCAAAATCTTCGTTCTTTACAACATGTACTCTAGACGTATGTTCTAAAGTCTTCATTTCTTTTTAAGCTCTTTCAGCTAATCTACACATTTTTTTTGCATTTTCTAGTGTAAGTTCTTCGGCAATCCAAAGTTTTTGTTTAAGATCTTGATTTCATACTCCCAAAACAATTTGATCCAAAATGAATTCGTCGATTTATTTCGAATCATACGAGCATTTTTGAATCTGGGCTTGCACTCGATGAAGAAAATCTTCGAAACATTCACCAGATTGTTGTTTTGTTTCATGGAAAATATATCGTTCGTACGTCTTATTTTTTGGTGGTGCGAACTGTGCGGTAAGCAAGTTTTTTATTTGTGTCAGATTTTTTTTATCTTCTGCAGATGCATTTAAATTATTCAATAATTACAGTGCTTCTCGACCAAGAGAGGTTAACAAATTTGCGGCTTGAACTGCTTCAGTCCTTTTCGATAGTTCAGTAGCGATTGAATATTTTTCGTACATCTCTATCCAATCATTCCATTCTTGAGACACATCCAGTTCATTAGTTATGGTCAACGGCTTCGGAAGTTTGAGCGACATATTCTTGATTTAACTTTTTGTTATATGTTTCGAAATGAGAATTTTAATTCAATTTTGTATTTATTTTCAATCTGACACCATGTAGTATCGAGTGCTAAATAAAAGATATGTTTCTTGTTTGATATCTAAGAATTATATGAGTTTTATTAAATATTAAACCGTATAGGTTGCTTATGATTGCTTATACGACACCTCGTAGGACATAACCATGAATACAAAAATGCTAAAAATCTCAAGTCTCGAATTCAAAATTATCGAATAGCAAAATCTCGAATGTCTAAAATATCGAATGGCCAAAATTTCCAATACATACATACGGCGGATCGAAAAACGGAGTACGGCAATCGATTTAGGAGGTGGAAATTACATTGTCTCGCCCAACTCTCTAGCTCCCGTGCAAACCCGAAAATTTTGGAAACCCGAAAATTTGCAATGTCAAAATTTTAGTTTTACTTTTCCTTGTCCTTGTGTACAAAATCACAACCAGGCCAGGACCTCAGTTCACAATTCAGTTCTACCTTCTGCGTCTAGATCCTTATCTAAAAATAAAAGAATTAATCTGTTCTTCATATTTTCATCATGAGTCCTGAGATTTTGTTTTTCTGTATTGTGATTTCGTTCAGTTGCTAAAATATAACTAAATCACGACTACAGATCTCGTTCTGATTCATTTTACTCATTGTTGTCTTTTCTCTCTTCGTGATTTTGTTCACAGTTCATAAAGTTCATTGTCCGATTGTCGTGATTTGTGAATCGTTTCTTTTTGTTGTGATTTTACTACAGTTGTGATTTTTAATCACATTTAGGGCACTCACAGGTTTATCAAAGAGTCCCATACAGGTAGTGATTGTGATTTTTGACTCACAGGTCGAAAATCACAGGTAGTGATTTTTTGCTCATCTCTACTGTCTGGAATTAATTCATGGAAGGCATTGATCAAGGCAGCAGCTTCTTTGAAATCATCCATCATGTGATCATGTGTGATGTGATGCATGGCGCCGATTTTTGTTAGTTTCTAAACTTGTCAACTGGTCTTCTTTGCGGTGTTTACTTATAGGTATATGTGCCTCATACCCGCGCGATTTAATTGCTGTTATACATCGCCGGGTTGAAAATGGAAGGCATTATCTTCATACTGATATCTACGATATAGCCATCACAACATACCAAAAGAAATGGCTTCAAAAGATTGCTGTTGTAATGTCACTGGCTCGACAGCACCAAACACGAACCGCACGCCACGACCTGTTTACTTCGAGTGAGAGTGACCTTCTTGTGTAATGTGCACGAGACAATGTTTAAGCAAAGATAATATAATACCAAGATGTCGCATCCACTACAAGCAAAGTGAACCCAAAATAAAACCGTCCGTATCTGATATTGGATACGACAACATGTTGCGAAATGTTGCATTGGTCAATTTAAAGAGCGAGAGCGCAAAATCTCTCTGGAAACAATTTCAAATTTGAAATCTCTTCAAAATGCATATCTCAAGGAAGAAAATATTTTTTTTGTTGTTTTTATCTTCGCTTTTTTTTTAGTTTTTTGCTTATTAGTTTTTGTGATCATGATGATGGTGGGTATCTGTATAGATAGGTAGACATGCAGTAACATTTTTGTTCTTTCGTCGCAAATCGCAATATTCGTAAAAGGTAGCAAGGATTTTTCTTTTGGTGTTATTTATTTTTGTGAGGTTGTTTTGTATTCCTTAAGAAATTAAAAAAATCATTTTCATTAATTTATTTAGGTACAGGTGAATCCATAACTTGTGAGGAAAGCTGATTTAGTAGTTAGGTAGGTATGGATAGGTTGGTGTGAAATGTGTGTGCACCGATTTAATGAATACGTCCGTCCCGTCGTAACAAGATACATTTTTGCAATGGTTTTATAGGCATGTACCTATTTATGTAGGTACCTAGGTACTTCTGGTTTTTTTTTTTTAATTTTTCATTTGTCTCGATCGTTGGCAAGAATTTTTGTTTTTATTCCTTCTGAGAATTTTTTAGGGCAGAGAGATACATGTATGAAGGAAAGTTTCAAGAAAAAGTTTTTTTTTAAGGATTTCTCTGTTTTCATGTTTGAGGGTGGAGAATATATTTTTGTATGGACGACTGTTTTGAAACAGGTAGACTTAATTGCATTCTCGCGTCCGTCTCGATCTTTTAATAGTCACAGGAATTTTCGTTTTTGCTAGTTTCGAGGAATTTTGGTTGGGATAAAAAATGTAGGTGGATATGAAGGAAATAGGTATCTCTTGTTACTTTTTGGGGTGGAGAATATTAGCCGCGTTTTGTTAAAGCTTAAGATCCATATCGATCATCCCATAAAAATAAAACGTTGGTTCATTTTCATGTATTCGTTGTCTTTTTTCTTTATACTGCATTTCATACTACCTTACCACGAGAAGACATCTACCCGCATTAGTAACAACTAATTTTCGGATCTTCAAAATAAATCCAGATAGAGAGCAGGATCGCAAGTTGTTGTTGTATTACGTGTTAAAAAATTATCCTGATCCAGGTCCGTAGATAATAAAACGTGGCTATTACCTACCTATTTTGTTTGTGTTTTTTATTTATTTATTCGGTAAATAAAAACAAATGCTTAGAAATATGTATAAATGATAAAAAGGTAAGTAGGTATCACGGAAATTGGCTTTTACGACAACGTACCTACCCCCTAAACCGATTACTAAGCAGTTACGTATCAAAAATCCATACCTACCTCGTTACCTTCCTAATCTTTATCTTTATATAAGGATAATTTATAATTAATAAGGATAATTTTCCTCTTGCAAATTATTATCTTCAAAATTAGGTACCTACCTACACCCACATATATTTTTTAATTCTTTCAGTTTCCAAAAATAATGTTTTTATTCAAGAATATGTACCTACCTATAGGTATTCCTCCCGGTTAAAAGAAACTGCTCGTTAAAATGAATGCCCATTTTGCTATGGAGCTTTGGCCCAGAGTGTACAGGAACGAGTGAAAGGTGACGTGAAGCCCGATGCATGAGTAAAATATTTTCAAAATCGTTCATGGGAAAGTCGAGATATTTGGGCTTGAAGTTGACGATTACAAAATGAGGATTTCAGATTTTGTTCCAAATAATTGTCCATGACGCGCGGAATAATTGACGTAGAAAAATGATATTGGTATTAAATGGAAGGTATTTTTCTTTAAAATAGTCCCAAGTTTATTTTGATATGTTAAACACATTTTGGATATTGAGTTTTAACTTCTTTTTTTTGCGGTCTTTGTCAAACCGATATTTCAAAAAATTGAGCTCCAGTGAAAAGCTTATTTTACTACCTTTTATTGTATGTAAAATATATTGTACTTTATCACATAAATACATAATAATAAACAAAACATTCCTCAAAAGGCACTAAATTATTATGTGATGACTATATATAATTTTATATTTAAGTTCTTCAAGACTCCAATACAATATTACGCCACCTGCTCACTTCTTGGACAATATTTTATTGATATATGATCAAAACCGTTAAATATAGTATTTCCTTCTTATATCCACTATTATTTATTTTAAGACCCGTCCGCCGGTCTGTGCGTCTTTGCGTCCAATGTAATTTGAGCTAGAGTCCAAAAGGGTCAACGGATTTGCTTCAAACTTGGTACAGAGCATTTTTATGTGATTCCCTTTTTAATTTTTTTTTCGAAAACGGCTGTAACGATTTTGATTAAACTTCGTACCTGTAATAACTAAGTCAATTGTAAGAAAACTGCGTGTCAGGTTTTTCTAAAAAGTCGCATAACGGAATTTGGTATTCCACGGTTTTTAGAAAATGGTCTTATTTTTAGCTTATTCAAGTATAACTTTTTGAAGGTTCCACTGATTTTGTTATAATTTTTCAATCTATTGCTTCTCAATAGTGTAAATAACATTGCATTTAAACATTTTGAAAAATATTCATTTATAAACAACAACATACCAAACAAAAAAATCAATTTTTTGGTGGTTACTTTTGACTCCCTTAATATTTTCTCGTTAAATATATAAACTATGCATCTTCACTGTGTGGTTACACACAGTTATTAACCACAAAAAAAAGTTCATGCGATCAAGTCGTGCATATTTTGTACCCTATAATCAATCTTTCCTAGTCCATAGGCATAATAAGATGCCTTTAGAATTTTTTTTTTATTTTTAGGTATTTATATAATTAAGTAGACTTCATTTTATATCAAATTAAAGGTAATAAAATAATCTTTTCACTAAAGCTAAAAAAAGGATATGTCATCACTGAATTTTTTGAAATATCGCTGTGACAACGACCGCAAAAAAAAGTTGCTTTTTCAGAATTTAAAACTCAATACCCCAAAATGTGTTTAACATAACAAAAAAAATTTGGTATTATTTTAAAGAAAAATACCTTCCATTTAATACCAATATCATTTTTCTACGTCAATTATTCCACCCGTTATGGACAATTATTTGGAACAAAATCTGAAATCCTCATTTTGTAATCATCAACTTCAAGCCCAAATATCTCGACTTTCCCATGAACGATTTTGAAAATATTTTACTCATGCATCGGGCTTCACGTCACCTTTCACTCGTTCCTGTACACTCTGGGCCAAAGCTCCATAGCAAAATGGGCATTCCCTTTAACGAGCAGTTTCTTTTAACCGGGAGGAATACCTATAGGTAGGTACATATTCTTGAATAAAAACATTATTTTTGGAAACTAAAAGAATTAAAAAATATATGTGGGTGTAGTTAGGTACCTAATTTTGAAGATAATAATTTGCAAGAGGAAAATTATCCTTATTAATTATAAATTATCCTTATATAAAGATAAAGATTAGGAAGGTAACCAGGTCGGTATGGACTTTTGATACGTAACTGCTTAGTAATCGGTTTAGGGGGTAGGTACATTTTCGTGAAAGACAATTTCCGTGATACCTACTTACCTATTTATCATTTATACATATTTCTAAGCATTTGTTTTTATTTACCGAATAAATAAATAAAAAACACAAACAAAATAGGTAGGTAATAGCCACGTTTTATTATCTACGGACCTGGATCAGGATAATTTTTTAACACGTAATACAACAACAACTTGGGATCCTGCTCTCTATCTGGATTTATTTTGAAGATCCGAAAATTAGTTGTTACTAATGCGGGTAGATGTCTTCTCGTGGTAAGGTAGTATGAAATGCAGTGTAAAGAAAAAAGACAACGAATACATGAAAATGAACCAACGTTTTATTTTTATGGGATGATCGATATGGATCTTAAGCTTTAACAAAACGCGGCTAATATTCTCCACCCCAAAAAGTAACAAGAGATACCTATTTCCTTCATATCCACCTACATTTTTTATCCCAACCGATATTCCTCGAAACTAGCAAAAACGAAAATTCCTGTGATTATTAAAAGATCGAGACGGACGCGAGAATGCAATTAAGTCTACCTGTTTCAAAACAGTCGTCCATACAAAAATATATTCTCCACCCTCAAACATGAAAACAGAGAAATCCTTAAAAAAAAACTTTTTCTTGAAACTTTCCTTCATACATGTATCTCTCTGCCCTAAAAAATTCTCAGAAGGAATAAAAACAAAAATTCTTGCCAACGATCGAGACAAATGAAAAATTAAAAAAAAAAACCAGAAGTACCTAGGTACCTACATAAATAGGTACATGCCTATAAAACCATTGCAAAAATGTATCTTGTTACGACGGGACGGACGTATTCATTAAATCGGTGCACACACATTTCACACCAACCTATCCATACCTACCTAACTAATAAATCAGCTTTCCTCACAAGTTATGGATTCACCTGTACCTAAATAAATTAATGAAAATGATTTTTTTAATTTCTTAAGGAATACAAAACAACCTCACAAAAATAAATAACACCAAAAGAAAAATCCTTGCTACCTTTTACGAATATCGCGATTTGCGACGAAAGAACAAAAATGTTACTGCATGTCTACCTATCTATACAGATATACCCACCATCATCATGATCACAAAAAATAATAAGCAAAAAACTAAAAAAAAAGCGAAGATAAAAACAACAAAAACATTATTTTCGTCCTTGAGATTGAGATATGCATTTTGAAGAGATTACAAATTTGAAATTGTTTCCAGAGAGATTTTTAGCTCTCGCTCTTATAATTGACCAATGCAACATTTCGCAACATGTTGTCGTATCCAATATCAGATACAGACGGTTTTATTTTGGGTTCACTTTGCTTGTAGTGGATGCGCATTCTTGGTATAATATTATCATTGGTTTAAGGTTGTTGTAGGTGTGTGCATACTTACATAGCGAGAGCATTCTTTAAGCTGATCGGTTTTCGGCTTATCTTCAATAAGTTAGTACATACACTACAACCCTTTCTTGTTTTATTTATTACAAAATAATAAACACTTCATGTTTTTGTATGTATTTTTATGCCGGTTACCATTCCCCTTCTATCTTCTTCAAATAAATTATATTTCTTCTCTGCGTCTCCACCTCGAAAATGTTCAACGGTATGAGTGGTGGGATGGAAATTTGAGCATAATTTGTTTTTCTTTTCCATATCTTTTAGATAAAATTTATCCCCTTCTACTAAAATAGTTTCAATTACTTTCCTCTTATTATATGCATATTCTTTCCCTTTCATTTTTTGTTCCTTATCTTTGTTACTTACTTCTGTATCAATAACTATTTTATTATTAATTTGTTCAAGTGATGGTATTTGTCCCTATTTTCCCTTTGGAAAAAAGTTCTGAGGGAGTTTTACCTGTCACTGAATGTGGTGTGCTATTTTACATCATAAGATACTCCCATAAACTTTCTTTTAAATCCTTTTTTTCAATTCGGCTAATTCTTAGGCGTTTGAGAATGTCACGATTTTGCCTTTCAACTTCTCCATTCTGCTGTGGCCAGTATGGAATGGTATTAAATAATAGAATATTGCACTCTCTGCAAAAAGCCATAAACTCATCGCTAACAAACTGTTTGACATTGTCACCCATTTAAGAGACTGTATATCCTAGCCTACTAAAAATTTCTCTGAGCATTTTTATTATATTTGAACTTGTTATACTTTTGCAACATTTAACCTCTTTGTATCTACTGTAATAGTCCACTACCACAAAAATGTAGTCATTACTTGGTAAAGGTCTTAAAAGATCAATTGCGATATCAACCCACGATGTAGTGGGCAGCCCACGTCTTTTCAAAGGAACTGGATGATTTGACAGTTTGACAGGATGATTTGTTCGTTTTTCCGGGTATGTAAATGATGTTATAATTATAAGATTGCACTATTAAAACTCACCGCTCAATCCGAGCACAAAGCTTTGATTTTGGTCCAAAAATGATTTCTAAAGGCTTATGGTCGGTTATTAGATCGAATTCTTTGTCGAAAAAGTAAATATTGAAATGCTCTACTACCCACACCAACGCAAGAGCTTCTTTCTTTGTTTGGCTATACCTCCTTTTGCAATCGGTTAGGGTTCTGTTTCCATATGCTATAATTCTTGGTCCCTTCAAATTGATCTGTATCAATACAGATCCAAGCCCTACCGGACTAGCATCGGCAATAACTTGGCTTTTATCTTTGACATTATAGTACCCCAACGATTGGATTTTTGTAAGAGATTTTTCAAATTCTCAAAGGCATTATTTTGTTCGTCTACCCAAACCTTAGTCAAACTAGTATTTTTTCCAAGCTTCTTCTTTAAAACTTGTTTCTGTGGATAGATTAGAAATCCATTTACCAATGAAATTCACAAGCCTTAAAAAACTTTAAAGCTCTTCAACTGCTTTAGGAATTCTTAATTTTGTTATGCTTTCGATATATTTTTGTAATGGTATAATGGCCGAGTTCAAGGCACATCTGAATATTCAGAATTCTGAATTTTTAAAGTTCTTGATTGGCCAGCTGTCAGAAAAAGTTCTGAAAATTCAGATGACTTCTGACAGCTGGCCAATCAAGAGCTTTAAGAATTCTGAATATTCAGATGTGCGTTGAACTCGGCCAATTCCATCTGATGTTAGCTCATGTCCTAGAAATTGTATTTTTTTTAACTTTATATACGCACTTTTCGTGGTTTAATAGGACATCATTTTCTTTCAAAGTCTGGACAACCTTCTTCATACGGATGTCGTGTTCTTCTTCTGTCATTGCAGAAATTAAAATATCGTCAATAAAAATAATATGTTTCAAGAATTGTTTGAAAGATTTCTGGAGCACAGGCTATGCCAAACATCAATCTTTTGTACCAGTATTATCCTTTCGGCGATATGAATGTTGTTATGTACCTAGAATTAGGGTGGATTTCAACCTGATGGAAAATCACTTTTAATATCTAACTTGGAGAAGAATTTGCCATTTCGGATGTGTGGCAAAAACTGATCCATTGTGGGCAAAGGGTGGTTTTCCCACATAATTGCAGCATTCGGCCTTCTCATGTCGACACATATTCGTATTTAACAATTAGTTTTTAAAATTGGGACCAAAGGAGACACCCATTTGGATGGTCGTTTTGCTTCTTCGATTATACCACATTCAAGTAGTTCTTTCAGTTTTATCTCCACCTTTTCTTCGAGAGGAATTGGTATTCTTCTACAGGGTTGTGAAATTGGTTTCACTCGGGTGTCTATCGGAATTTTTATTAGAATATTTTTAAACTTGGGGAATAAGTCTTTTTCAACTAAGTTAATGGAGGTACCAATTTTAAGTACTTTGAGCAAAGATGCTGTGATTTTTCTCAATAAAATTTTCGTTCCCCCATTTATTACATAAAAAAGAGCTCGATCTGTTTGTTTATTGACTTGAACTTCAGCTTCGAAAGAGCATCTAACATCTAAAGGAATTTTGCTACCATAAGCAAAAAATACTTTGTTCGAACTTGGAGTTTGATTATAAGCATTTATTTTACATCTTTTTAAAAAGGACCATGTCTCATCTGTTAGTAAACTAAACTTGTAGCCGGAATCTATCACCATTTCAATTTTATTTCCCCCTATCTTACATTCTACAAGAGCATCATCGTCAATATGAAAAACAAATTCTTTTTCTTCATCTTCTACATAATCAATTTCATCTCCTTAATTTCTTGCTCTTTTTCGTTTTTACCCATCACTCTCTTGTCTTTCTTGATTATATGGAAATTTCCTTTTAAGTACAGCTTAACTCTTACAATATTGTCGAAAATGTCCCAAAAGGCCGCAAGTATGACATTTTGTATCTCTTGCCCAACATTAAGGATCTTTAGAGGAATGCTTCCTGCTCCCACACCTACCACTTGTTTTCCCATCATCGTTTTGAAACATGTTTCGGTGGTATGTTTTATTTCTAAAATTGTTAGCAGTTTTGGTTCTTATTTCGTTAAAGTCATCTTTTTTGGATTCATTCCTTTATTCTTCTAATTGTCGATTTATTATTTCTAGCGTATTAGCTTCTGTAATAATTCTTTCTAAAGTAACATTATCACCAATGGTTAAAATTTTTGTACGGAGTTCATCTGATGTACATTTTTCGGCAACCTGGGCCCTATTGCTAATAATCACTTAGCAAATATCATGAATCTTGATACAATTTCCTTGCGGTGGGATGACATAATTTCTCCGTACATAAGGCCCACGGACATTATATCCGCAGAAATTATGTCATCGCACCGCCAGAAAATCGTGTCATAATTCATGATATTTGCTAAGTGATTAGTGATAAGTTGTTGGTTCCAAAGGGCCCTGGTCTATAATATGATCATCAATTTTGTCGAACCAACGTTTATCGGCTTAATTTTTTAATCTTATCAAACATTTTTCAAACTTTTCTCGTTTTAAATGTCTGAAAATGTGTCTTTCAGAAACCTCACTTTGTTTGGTTAGAAAGTAGCTGTCTAGTTTGGTAATGGCAACCTTAAACACGTCATATTCAAAGCTCTTTTCCATTTTTCTCACCTAACTCCGTAAACGTCATTGAATTTGATTTTCACAGTTGTCTCTCAGATTAAGAGGTGAAAAGTGCTTTTTATAGTGGTAGTGCATTATTTTAAATTGTTAGTTTTAAGAGTGTACACAAAATTTAGTGCGCGATTATAAAACGGAAGAAAGGACAATGGGCAAAAATATATGGGGTTTGGTCCAAATTTCCACCACTATCGAGACCTATATATGCTACTGAATAGTCCATCAAATATGAAGTAATTTTTACTGAGGCCCCTATTAAAAAAAAACTGGGAGTGGAAAGTTATAGCTGGATAGAAAGAAGAAGAACGAAAACAATAGAAAAAAAAAATTATGTTGTTTTTGTTTTAGTGGACTGTGATGAATTAAATTCAATTGGAAGTTTTTTTGCGACCTTTAGTCCAAAATGCGTTTCGCCCAGGTACGACATTTGGGCTCATCAGTTAGATGTTGTCGTACCCTTCTAAGACGCAAGATTTTAGTCGATGAATACCGACACAAATATATTTTGCAACACGGACATGATGCAAATTATATTTTTCTAGGGGAACTTGGTTAAGCTCTGACACCTATGTAGAAATGATTGTTTGCCCGTGGTCTGGCATGTTTTAAGAAAGAAGAAGAACGAAGAACGAAGCTGGATAAATAAAACATGTCTTAATGATTTTTCTTATTGAAGGCTTTTTTCTGCATTTTCTTAGATGAAGTTATGTACGTTAAAAACTAAAAAAATGTTACAAATTCTCGTCTACGATTATATTTATTATCAAGATCTGCAGCTGGTAACCTTATAACAGGTTGGCGTTTCACCCATCCAAAATATGAAACAATAAGCATTACGTGGGCACAGCAACATAAAGTTCGCATGTAGGATAATAATTGGAAATGGCTCCTCTTCCACTTAGGTTGCTGTTCACTACTATATAAGTGTAGTACGTTCTTGCACGTGTGTGTTGGATTGAATTCTTGCCCGGCGCATGATTGCGTTGTCACGTTCTATACCAAAGTGTTCAATATCGTTTGACAAACCGAGTTGCATCCCATCGCAACCACACGTGTGGGAGAGTGATTAATACCCCGTCGCTCGTTGCATAATTAATTTTTAAAAAACTTAATTGAAATAAAATAGTGTCCCATCTGCCCCTGAATCAAATCAAATAAAAAAAAAAATATAAACCAAAACAAATCAAAGTTCCCCAATAAAATAATTAAATCCACCAATTCCGTCGCGAAAAACAACAAAAAAAATAATAAATCACATAATACATATCAAAAAAAAAATCAAGTCTAAAGTGCGAGTGTCAGTGCGTGTGCTAAAAACAACAACAATAAAGCTCACCCATGCAGGGAAACAACTTGATTCTGCATCAAGCAATAAGCCATCACAGCACAGCGAGCGGTAATTTTCCTTTCTCTCCTTCCCACACTTCACACAGTTGCTTTAGCTTAACCATTCCATCAAATATGTTGGGCATCCAATTGTATTATTGTAATCGATTGAGCTAAGGCAATATCAGAAAAATTGCTGTTATTGGTTTTTTGGGTATCCAGGAGCGAATCAATACATTCCACTAGTTTGAAATCAATCGGGGAGTAAGGCAGGGCTGTAATCTTAGTCCATTACTATTTGCCTTGTTTCTTGATGATCTAGTGGAGTTTCTGCCTTGCGGTGTCAGGATTAGAAGCAACAATATAAAAGTGATCATGTATGCCGATGATATCGTAATTATATCGGAATCTCCTGCCTATCTTCAATTGATGATAAATAGGCTGGCAGAGTATTGCAAGATTTGGAGTTTAGAAGTCAATACTCAGAAATCTAAAATAATGATTTTTCAAAACGGGAGTGGAAGACTTTCGAAAGAAGAAAACTGGAAATATGACGGAAATATTTTAGATATAGTCAAAGAATACACTTATTTGGGAATGGTCTTCACATTTAACCTACGTTTAGGAAAGCACCTCAAGCTAAAAGCAAACAACGCTTAAACTGCCATCTGTACTAACTGGAACAAAATATTTAACAATAAACTGGTTTCAATTAAAACGAAATATAAAGTTTTTAACGCTACTGCAAGATCGATTCTTTTCTATGGGGCGCAGGCCTGGGGTCTAAGAAAATATGATGCTGTGGAAAATATACTGCTCTTCTTTTTAAAGAAAATATTTTGCTTACCGAAAAACTCTCCAAAGTACATGTACTACCTTGAAACAGGACTTTCTACTCTTTTCGTATCAACTTTAAAACTAAATGGAGACTATGTAGGTAGAATAACAGAAATGCATAACTCAAGGCTTCCAAAAGTGATCTGGAGGTATGGAGCGCAATACAAGAAAATCTGGTATGAGGATTGGTCGAGATTGGCGGCAGATTGTGGTTTAACCTTTGGCGTAGAAGAAAAAAATGGTGTGGAGATACGAAAATTGTTGTATGAAATAATTCAAATCACAGACGAAAACGAAAGATACACCTTTATAGAAAAAGCCAGATCATCTGTAGAGAGAAATTACTATTCTAAAGTAAATTACAATCTCTGTTCTCTCAATTACTTCAACACCAATCTTTCAAGCAAGTGGAGTAATTGGAGGGATTTTTAAAGTACGAGGGGAAATGTTATATCTTAACTTTATGCCGCATAGAAACGATTTGATGAATATTTGCAGCCTTTGCAATCTACAAGTTAGGGAAGATATTGGCCATTTCCTTGGGGTTTGCCCGGTTCTACAAGAAATCAGAAGAACTCTTTTTGGCAAAAACATCTTGGGAGAGAACGAGATTTTTAACCTGCTGAATGGTTCCAACTGGTTGCTGCTAAGTGAATTCTGTACAAATGCTTTGTTGTATCGGTCCAAAATAATTGATGAATGCTTTTAGTATTTTATAATATTTTCGTTTTAGCTAAACTCAAAGTCTTTTTATTTGTATTTAGTTATGTATGAAAAACTGTTCAAATTTTATTTTGCCACTTTAAAAAAAAAAAAAAAAAAAAAGATCTTAAACAATGTATCTATACATAATATTGAAGCCACTCAGGCTGACGGCATTTTTTGCCAAGTCTTTATTTATTCAAACTGTAAACTAGCTGGAAAATTTAAAATTAATATTTTTGGTTGAATAAAAATCTAATCTAAATCTAAATCTACATTCCACTATTAAGGCATAACCCTAGTAGTGTTTTGTATTGTGAAGCTATTTTGGGGCCCGATATTACCCGATAACTGCATAGTTAATTGTCTGATTTGTGTTTTATTTTTGCGTTTGTTTAATCGTTATGGTGGGTGAATTTAGGGTCGATTATGGCAACATTCGGGGGCTAAGGAAGAATTTCTGTGCTGCATACATCCATACTGCGAAAAACAGGCCAGCAGTTTTGGCACTAAGTGAAACCCAGGTAGGTGAAAATTCTGATTACTCGGAATTCAGTCTGCAAGGATATAGCTTAGTGCCTTTATTTTTCTCACACCATGGTCTCGAAATTTATGTACGTAACGATGTAGCTTATCAGTTTCAACCGCAATATGGCCCTTGTTTGAATACAAACTTTAATTTCATGTGGTTTAAATCCACCGTACATAAGCACATCATTTATACATGTTTTATTTATCGCAGCTCAAGTTTGGATGGTAATTCGACTTCAAACGAATTCGATGCGCTATCCGACTATATCCAGAGAAAAGTTTCCCACTATCCGCACAGTAAAATCGTTGTTACGGGCGATTTCAATGTACACAATTCATCGTGGCTGCGCTATTCTGGCCAGACAACACCCGAAGGAAGGTATGCCGAGATCTTTGCTGAGTTAAACAACACGCCAACACTCTAGACTTGTTTCTTAACTCTGACCCTGGTAAATACATTATCAGTGTATTATAGCTTCTAGGCACATCAGACCAATCGTGTCAACAAAGTCCAGTTAAAGAAAAAACCCCCAAGAGAACCGTTTGGCAATACGAGCAAGCCAACTGGGACGGCCTCAACGATTTCTTCAAAAACTTTAACTGGTCACTATGCTTCCTCGATAGTGACTTAGACTCCAGTGCAGATATGATTACAAAGTTAATTCTTCTCGGAATGAGAAATTTTATCCCGAACAGGGAAAAATCTATCAAACCGAAAGAAAACACATGGTTTGATTTGAGTTGTAAAGAGGCTATCAGGGTCAGAGAAGTAAGTTTACAAAGTTACAAGGCCAACCCCACTGAGGAAAATTGGAATAAGTTCAAACAAGCTAGAAAGTCATATTCGACGAACAAAATTTTTGCATGATCAAAAATTAAGGCAAAAAATACTGCAATGTCCCAAAGGCAGTAAAAATGTTTGGTCATTTGAAAAAATATTTCAACATTTCTTACTTCGTCTTCGGTTCCAACGCTCGTCTTCAACGACCCTCCTTTTGTCAGCTCACTAGATAAAGCCAATTTGCTTGCAGCACAGTTTGCTGTTAATTCGACGCTGCCAGAAAATGATATGACTCCTCCTGTACTCGAGAACGTAAACGTTTTCATGGGACCATTTTTCTTTCGTTTTCGTACAGTTGCAAGTGTGTTGAAGGATTTTGACATTCGCAAATCCGCTGGCCCGGATAGTATCCCTCCTATTGTTCTGAAGAGGTGTTTTTCCACGTAGGAAAAACCACTGCGTAAGCTTTTCCATCTGTCCTACTCTACTGGTCTCTTTCCGAGTGGATGGAAAACAGCATTTGTCCAGCCTGTCCCTAAAAAAGGCGAATCTTCTTCCCCCTCTAACTATCGTCCAATTGCACTTATTTCCCTTCTTTCCAAGGTCATGGAAAAGCTGATTAACCACCAGCTTAAGAAATATCTTGAGGAACGAAAGCTTCTTAATGACCGGCAATATTGCTTTCGTAGCAATAGGTCCACTGGTGATTTGATAGTATATCTCACCGAACAGTGGCACAAATCTTTACATCGTTTTGGCGAAAGTAAGATTATTGCACTTGATATTTCAAAAGCATTTGATAGAGTTTGGCATCAAGCTCTTTTATCGAAAATGCATGCATTTGGTATCGATGAATCTCTTCTTCGTCGGACTAGAAATTACCTTTCGGACCGATCAATATAAGTTGTATTGGACGATTTCAAGTCTGAAACTCATATAATAATCGCTGGTGTGCCCCAGGGCTCCCTTTTTTTCTCCGACTCTCTTCCTAATATTCATTAATGATCTCTTGCTGAAACTTCTAATCCTTTAAACTGTTTTGCTGACGACAGTACCCTCAGCTTTTCATATTCCTTTCTACAGTCACATCCTTGTCCTTCGGATGTGGATTTAGAACGGCAGCGTATGATAAGCTCATTAAATTCTGATCTTGATAGCATTGTGAAATGGGGAAATAAAAATCGCGTAGAATTTAATGCTTCAAAAACACAATGCTGCCTTCTGTCGTTAAAGCGTACCCCACCCCCAATTCCGCTATCCATGAGCGACACTTGCATCGAGGAAACTGAAAAACTTTCAGTTCTTGGTATGTGCATCACAGATCACCTTTTGTGGAATGATCACATATTCGATGTTGCCAAAAACGCTGCTTTGTGTCTAGGTTTTCTCCGTCGATGCAAGAAATTTTTCTCCCCCTCTGATCTGGCTGTAATTTATAAAGCCTTCATTCGTCCAAAAATGGAATACAATTTTCATATTTGGGCAGGTGCTCCAATAACCCACTTGAGTCTATTAGATAGAATTCAAAAGAGAGCTTTAAAAATGATAGGCGATAGAACTATAACGGAAGCAATTGAAACTCTCAAACACCGCCGCAATGTTTCATGCCTTTCACTATTTTATCGCTATTTTTATAAACATTGTTCTAGTGAAGTAGCCTGTTGCATTCCTCCCCTAAGACAATTCAACCGTAATTCTCGTACTTCTAGGAATGCGCATCAGTTTACCCTTGAGCCCAACTTCGGACGTACTGTTAAGTACAGAGATTCTTTCTTTAGTCGCACTAGAAGAATGTGGAATGCGTTACCCGGCTCAATTTTTCCTTGCCACTTCGATGTTCAAACATTTAAAACCAATGTGCATCGGTATCTACTTTCAAGTCCTCTCCCACTTTCCTAAACGCTCGTACTGTGTTTTATCATCATAAGGGTTGTCACAACCCCTTGAGTGCGCGAGTTACGGAGGGAGCAGCGGCGATTATTAAAAAAAAACAAATTTATATTTTTCTATGTTGGAAACTTTATTGAAACTGAACTACGTCTTACATATGAACATGGTTTTTATTATGTTTTTAGCTGACTCATTACTTTAATGTGTTCGTGGGAATGTTTGAAAATATAAAACAGTAAAACAGAAGGTTTAGAATTACTTTGGAAAGAATTTAAAATAAAATGCAAGTGACAAAGGTTTTACATTACTATGGGAAATTAAATGAAAATTAATATTATAAACTTATGCTATTGTTGCTGGTTGTTGCCGGATGTTGTTGCGGGGTACGTAACTCCTCCCCCCTCGGACTGAGTCTCGGTAGCTGAAGTTGGGTCATTGGCTCTGTGTAGATAAATGTATGCTGCTTTAGATATGTGACGATAATAATTACTATGATGATGATTATAAGTGTTGTTGATCCCAAAAATATGCTGGACTGATGTTTTGTTCTGAGGTTGAGGATGTCTATGGTTTTCTGGTTTTTCATGTTGTATTTTTCTAGTTTGTGTAGGCTTAATTTTTCGAGAGTTTTTGTACCATTTATTTGGATGAAAGATGATGGGATGATTTCGATTTTGTCCCAAAAGATGTGCGGTTTGCTGCTATATTGGATGTTGTTGATGATTATGTCGCAATTTTCATTATGAATTAATGAGTTTCCTGATATAATCTTTTGGTCGATTCCACATGTTGTTTTCAATTAAGTATTTGGGACGTCTATTAGAACGATGAAATGATCTTCTGGTTGGATGATTTGTGTTTGCCATTATTGTTCTTCTAATTTGCATGTTGCTTGATTGTTTTTCACTAGATTCGGGATGCAGTCATCTTTGCTGATCTTCTTTAGATTTGTTTTCTTGCAGTAATATACCTCATTTATCATTAGACATGGTTTATCAAGATATTGCATAAAAAGGTTACTTAGTAGGACATAAGGTTTAGGCAAATGGATGGTATGAGTTTTGTTAATGGGAAGCGGAATTAGATGATGTAGTGAAAATATTTCTTGGGATGGAATTGGCATTTTTATATTAAATATTATTTTTGAGTAATTATAATATGCTTGCAACTCCAAAAGACTATAAACCTCTTCAAAAGATGTGGTTGTTATATTATTTTTTTCTAGGTTGTTAAAAATATAAGTGAGTTCAAGAGGATTGAGTATCTGTTTAGAAATTATGTTGAGTTTTGCCAATTGTATTGATTCAGCAATATCCTGAAGATGAGATTTTAGTGTGTCTATATTGAAATTTGTTTGATATATATATTGCATGTACTGAATAGTATCTTGTTCTGTACGGACTTTATTAGATAGAGCCATTTGGTATTTGTTGAGAAAATTTTCGAGAATCTCTTGTTGGTCATTTATTTATATGCTTGGTAATATTTTCGAATCTTTGGGTGACTTCTTTATTAATCATTATTTGCTGTGCATTTTCTGTCCTTAGAATGTCTTGATTTTCCTTAAGAGTTTCTAATTGTTTATTAATAAGAATTGCATAACTATCATCCATATTACCGGTTATGCTTTTTATAATTGTGCCTAGTCCATTAATAATTCCTCTTCTATTTCTATTTCTAGGTAAAATGACATTTAATTGGCGTTCTAGTTCTCTATATTTGAAATTTGTTATTTCATTCAATGACATAAGGTTTTTATTTTTATTAATTGTATCTACAGATTTATGTATTTTTTCGACATTGGCTATATAAAGTTCTAGGTCGATGATATGAACTATATTTGTGTAATCTTCTATGATTTTTGCCGATCCCAATTTTAAAGATAAAAGTCCTTTTGTGTTACTCAGATCTTGGATTTCTATTTTCTGGGTCGTTGTTAGAAGAAACCTGAAATTTTCGTTTTTTTTAGTTTTGGATTTATGTAACTTTTTGTTTTTTATGGTAACTAATGTTGCTTTATTATTTTTCTTAAAAATTTTATAACTAAATCTTGGTGTTAGTTTATTTCTTCTACATTCTTTCCTAAAAATTACAGTTCCTTCTTTAACGCTTTTAGGGCTTTCCCTATTTTTATTTAGTTTTTCTATATTATTTGTTACGTCTTGGCCTACCTGTTCTTTAATAGATGAATATAAATGTTCTTGAAATTCGTTTAGTTTTTCTAAATAATCATGGATATTATTGTAACTTACATTTTTGAATTTATATGTACGACCGTAAAAGAGTTCGAAAGGGGTAAGCTTAGTTTGAGAATGTATAGCATTATTATATGTTATTAATGTTTCATGCAGAATATCTTCATGGTTTCTAGTTTTATTCTTATCGAAAATAATTCTATATATTTCGGTGAGGGTCGAATGCATTCTTTCGACCGGTGCATTTCTAGAACTTTGCTGAAAGGATGTTATATGATGTTCTATGTTAAATTGTTTGCAAAAGTCACTGAATATGAGAGAGGTAAACTCTGGGCCTTGGTCTGTTACTAATTTTCTATTTATACCGTGGAGGCTCATGAAATGTTTAAGAGAATTAATGGCGGTTATGCTATTTCTATCGGACAATGTGTAAGCAGCTCGATATTTCGAAAATTTATCAATGACTGTCAGAACTAGTGTTTTATTTACAGTATAAATGTCGGAATGAACAATATAGAGAGGATGAGAAGGGTTTTCCGGTATTTCGTATTTAATTTTTTGCGGATTTCTGTCATATTTCAAAGTTTGGCATTTATCGCAATTATTAATTATTTTTGTGATTTTAATTTTCATAAAGGGGAAAAAATAGTTTCTTTTGAGGTGTTGCAAAGATTCATTTATGCCTCTATGGTTTGAATTTATATGATAATCATTTATAAGTTTATCCTGGTCGTCATCTGTTGTGACATCTTGTAGCATCTCAGTGCATCGAACTAATTTAAAAAGTTTTGATTGTGAAAAATATTTTGAATAGGCTGCTTGAACAATTCGGAATATATCATTGTCTGTTGTATATACTGCGGTTAACTTTTTTGGAGGTAAATATTGTTTAAAAATACTTGTTACATTTTCATTTCATTTATTTCATTTATTTCGAAGAAGGATTCAATTTACAATGATACATTAAGATTTAAATCTTTTAGAGTATCAATAATTAAGTAACAAAGTTTTAAAAATTCAAAAATATGAAGCATAATTCTTAAGGCTAGAAAAAATCTAATAGTTACAGAAAAATAATTTAGTTAGACTTTGAATTTGTGGCAAAAACTAGGCGAAAAAAAAAATATAAGAAAATTTAAGTTTAAATCTAAGAAGAAAAGAAAAGGACATAGTACGTAGGTATTTAGAAAAGAGAAGAAAAAAAAGAAAAAGGCATCTGTAAATTCCTAAGTTTGAATTTTAAAGTGCAAAAATAGTTTCCTCTTAAATGCAGTGGGCGTGGCAGTTCTTTGCAACTCATTTGGGAGAGCATTCCACAAACGAATTGCAGTTATGTAAAATGAACGCTCTGCTATGCTGTATGCAAAACGCGGTAAAATTAGTTTCAAACCTCTTTGGGAATGGGCAAAATTAAGAATTTCACTAAGATAATTAGGACACCTGTTGTGGATGATATTGTGGAGCTTCAAAACCAGTCTGAACTTCAGGTACTCATCAAGTCTCATTCCAAAGAGCGTGTCACTCAAATGCGAGACACTGGAATATCTAGGCACATTATTACATTATTACATTCCGTAAAATTGGGTTGTCGTATAATGCGTCTTTGTTTATTTCTGAATGGTGTTATTAGAGAAATAGGTGGGGTCCTATTTGATTTTTCGAGAATTAATTGAAAGTTAAATGAATTTAATGGTTGTACCGATACAGGGATTCCATCATTAAGATCTTCTTGAGCTGAATGAATTGCTGTTCCTGCTGTTGCTTGGGTGGAATTCGATTCGTTAATATTGATTTCAATTTCGCTTTTATCGTCTAGTTTTATTCTACTAAGAGCATCAGCGTTCGTGTTCTCCTTACCTTTTTTATATATTACCTCGTAATCAAATTCTTCAAGTTTAAGACGCCATCTTATCAGCTTAGAGTTTGGATCTTTGAGTGAAAATAGCCACGTAAGTGGTTTATGATCAGTTACTATTTTGAATTTTCGTCCAAAGAGATATGGACGGAAATATTTGGTTGCCCAAACAATGGCTAAGAGTTCCTTCTCTGTTGTGCTGTAACTTATTTCAGAGTCGGATAATGTTCTTGATGCATAGCAAATAGGTTTATCTGAACCTAAAGGTCCTTGACTAAGAACAGCACCTATAGCGTAATCGCTTGCATCTGTTGTTAAGTTAAAAGTTTTTGCAAAGTCAGGGTATTGTAACAGTGGATCATTTATAAGGATGTTCTTACAGTGATCAAAACATTTTACATAGTTATCATATAATTTAATACTACGACCCTTTTTTAAACATTCTGTCAGGGGTTTGGTAATTTTTGCAAAGTCTCTTATGAACTTTCGGTAATATCCCAAAAGTCCTAAAAATGATTTGATTTGCCTAATTGTTTCTGGCATGGGGTAATTCTTTATGGCACATATTTTTTCACGGTTAGGTTATACACCAAAAGGGGTTACAATATGACCTAGGAATTGTACTTACTTCCTAAGGAATTCTGATTTGTCTAGTTCGATCTTTAGATTTGAGTCCTGTAGTCTCGCAAAGATTTTTCTTAAATTTTCAATGTGCTCTTGTAGAGAGCTTGAAAAGACGATTATGTCGTCCATATAAACAAGGCAAGATTTTCCTTGCAGGTCTCTCAAGACGTTATCCATGACCCTTTGGAAGCTCGATGGAGCGTTTTTGAGCCCGAAGGGCATCCTTATGAACTCGTAGTGTCCATTATTTACCGTAACGGCTGTTTTATTTATGTCCCTAGGGTCTATTTCGATTTGTTGGAACCCAGACGCAAGGTCTAGGGTTGTAAAATAGTTGCAACGCCCAAGTTTATCGAGAATATCTGATATGTTAGGAAGAGGATGACGATCACCAACAGTTTTATCATTCAACTTTCGATAATCAGTTACCATCCTCCACTTCTGTTTACCAGAAGCGTCTCTTTTCTTTGGAACAATCCAAATTGGGCTGCTCCAAGGAGAATAGCTTGGACAAATTATTCCTTGTTTTAATAGTTCTTGAATTTGTGATTGTATTTCCTCTTTGTGTATTTCCGGATATCTGTACGATTTTGTGTATACAGGTATATCATCTGTTGTTCTAATTCTATGTTTAACCTCATTAGTAAAAGTAAGGACCTGTCCTTGTTTAAAAAATATGTCATCAAATTCCAAGCTCAGACAACTCCAAATCTGCTCAAGTTAGAATTGGAAATTCGTCTTTTCCGATAACATCAGCTTAAATATTGCAAAAAATCGCCCGCCTTCTATTTAAATCCCTATCCGTGACATATGCACCTAAGCGATTGGGTTCATGAAGCATCTCCATTATAATTTGCAAGAATTCTTTTGCATGTTTACTGTCTGGAATTAATTCATGGAAGGCATTGATCAAGGCAGCAGCTACTTTGAAATCATCCATCATGAAATGCATGGCGCGATTAAAAAATTCTTGCCTGAACAGCTTAAAGTCACGTTTGAAACGTCCGTTTACGACTTCGATGACCCAGCGGCAAATCGTAATTTGCCGATTTTTGTTAGCTTCTAAACTTGATAACTGGTCTTCTTTGCGGTGTTTACTTATAGGTATATGTGCCTCATACCCGCGCGATTAAATTGCTGTTACATATATTTAATGGCTTCAAAAGATTGCTGTTGTAATGTCACTGGCTCGACAGCACCACACACGATCCGCACGCCACGACTTGTTTACTTCAAGTGAACCTCTTGTGTAATGTGCACGAGGCAATGTTCAAGGTTGTTGTAGGTATGTGTATACTTACATAGCGAGAGCTGATCGGCTTTCGGCTTATCTTCAATAAGTTAGTACATACACTGCAACCCTTTCTTGTGTTATTTATGCTTTAATATTTTCTTCATTTTATTAACAAAAGATATTACAAAATAATAAACACTTCATGTTTTTGTATGTAACTTTATGCCGGTTTCTTCTATAGGTATTCCCGGTTTCATTGTTTCTTACCATTGCGTCTCCACCTTGAAGATGTTCAACGGTATGAGTGGTGGGATGGAAATTTGAGCATAATTTGTTTTTCTTTTCCATATCTTTTAGATAAACTTTATCCCCTTCTACTAAACTAGTTTCAATTGTTTTCCTCTTATTATCTGCATATTCTTCCCCTTTCATTTTTTGTTCCTTATCTTTGTTACTTACTTCTGTATCAAAAACTATTTTATTATCAATTTGTTCAAGTGATGGTATTTGTCCCTATTTTCCCTTTGGAAAAAAGTTCTGATGGAGTTTTACCGATCACTGAATGTGGTGTGCTATTTTACATCATAAGATACTCCCATAAACTTTCTTTTTAAATCCTTTTTTTCAATTGGGCTAATTCTTAGGCGTTTGAGAATGTCACGATTTTGCCTTTCAACTTCTTAATTCTACTATGGGCAGTATGGAATGGTATTAAATAATAGAATATTGCACTCTCTGCAAAAAGCCATAAACTCATCGCTAACAAACTGTTTGACATTGTCACCCGTTAAAGAGACTGTATATCCTAGCCTACTAAAAATTTCTCTGAGCATTTTTATTATATTTGAACTTGTTATACTTTTGCAACATTTAACCTCTTTGTATCTACTGTAATAGTCCACTACCACAAAAATGTAGTCATTACTTGGTAAAGGTCCTAAAAGATCAATTGCGATATCAACCCACGATATAATGGGCAGCTCACGTCTTTTCAAAGGAACTGGATGATTTTTCCGGGTATGTAAATGATGTTATAATTATAAGATTGCACTATTAGAACTCATCGCTCAATCCGAGCACAAAGCTTTGATTTTGGTCCAAAAATGATTTCTAAAGGCTTATGGTCGGTTATTAGATCGAATTCTTTGTCGAAAAAGTAAATATTGAAATGCTCTACTACCCACACCAACGCAAGAGCTTCTTTCTTTGTTTGGCTATTCCTCCTTTTGCAATCGGTTAGGGTTCTGTTTCCATATGCTATAATTCTTGGTCCCTTCAAATTGATCTGTATCAATACAGATCCAAGCCCTACCGGACTAGCATCGGCAATAACTTAGCTTTTATCTTTGACATTATAGTACCCCAACGATTGGATTTTTGTAAGAGATTTTTCAAATTCTCAAAGGCATTATTTTGTTCGTCTACCCAAACCTTAGTCAAACTAGTATTTTTTCCAAGCTTCTTCTTTAAAACTTGTTTCAATGGTTCAGTTTCTGTGGATAGATTAAGAATCCATTTACCAATGAAATTCACAAGCCCTAAAAAACTTTGAAGCTCTGCAACTGTTTTAGGAATTTTTAATTTTGTTATGCTTTCGATATATTTTTGTGATGGTATAATTCCATCTGATGTTAGCTCATGTCCTAGAAATTGTATTTTTTTTTACTTTATATACGCACTTTTCATGGTTTAATAGGATATCATTATCTTTCAAAGTCTGGACAACCTTCTTCAGACGGATGTCGTGATCTTCTTCTGTCATTGCAAAAATTAAAATATCGTCAATAAAATTAATAACACCTTCACAATGGATTAGCATTTTTCAAGAATTTTTTGAGAGATTTCTGGAGCACAGGCTATGCCAAACATTAATCTTTTGTACCAGTATAATCCTTTCGGCAATATGAATGTTGTTATATACCTAGAATTAGGGTGAATTTCAACCTGATGGAAAGCATTTTTAATGGCCGAGTTCAACGCACATCTGAATATTCAAAATTCTGAATTTTTGAAGCTCTTGATTGGCCAGCTGTCAGAAAAAGTTCTGAAAATTCAGATGACTTCTGACAGCTGGCCAATCAAGAGCTTCAAATATTCAGAATTCTGAATATTCAGATGTGCGTTGAACTCGTCCATTATCTAACTTTTAGAAGAATTCGCCGTTTTGGATGTGTGGTAAAAACTGATCCATTATTTTGGGCAAAGGGTGGTTTTCCCGCATAATTGCAGCATTTTCCCTTCTCATGTCGACACATATTCGTATTTCACCATTAGTTTTCAAAATTGGGACCAAAGGAGACACCCATTTGGTCGTTTTGCTTTTTCGATTATACCACATTCAAGTAGTTCTTTCAGTTTTATGTCCACCTTTTCTTCCAGAGGAATTGGTATTGTTCTACAGGGTTGTGAAATAGGTCTCACTCGGGTATCTATCGGAATTTCTATTAGAATATAGAATTTTAAACTTGGGGAATAAGTCTTTTTCAACTATGTTAATGGAGGTACCAATTTTAAGTACTTTGAGCAAAGATGCTGTGATTTTTCCCAATAACATTTTTGTTCCCCCATTTATTACATAAAAAAGAGCTCGATCTGTTTGTTTATTGACTTGAACTTCAGCTCCGAAAGAGCCTATAACATCTAACGGAATTTTGCTACCATAAGCAAAAAATACTTTGTTCGGCCTTGGAGTTTGTTTATAAGCATTTATTTTACATCTTTTTAAAAAGGACCCTGTGTTATCTGTTAGTAAATTATACTTGCAGCCGGAATCTATCACCATTTCAATTTTAATTCCCCCTATCTTACATTCTACAAGAGCATCATTGTTATTATGAGAAACAAATTCTTTTTCTTCATCTTCTACATACTCAATTTCATCTCCTTAATTTCTTGCTCTTTTTCGTTTTGACCCATCACTCTCTTGTCTTTCTTGATTAAATGGAAATTTCCTTTTAAGTACAGCTTTACTCTTACAATATTGTCGAAAATTTCCCAAAAGGCCGCAATTATGACATTTTTTATCTCTTGCCCAATATTAAGGATCTTGAGAGGAATGCTTCCTGCTCCCACACATACCACATGTTTTCCCATCATTGTTTTGAAACATGTTTCGGTGGTATGTTTTCCGTCTAAAATTGTTAGCAGTTTTGGTTCTTATTTCGTTAACGTCATCTGTTTTGGATTCATTCCTTTATTCTTCTAATTGTCGATTTACTATTTCTAGCGTATTAGCGTATTAACCACCAATGGTTACGGAGTTCATCTGATGTACATTTTTCGGCAAACTGGTCTATAATATGATCGTCAATTTTGTCGAACCAACATTTATAGGCTTGATTTCTTAATCTTATCAAACATTTTTCAAACTTTTCTGTACTTTCTTGTTTTAAAAGTCTGAAAATGTGTCTTTCATAAACCTTACTTTGTTTGGTTAGAAAGAAGCTATATAGTTTGGTAATGGCAACCTTAAACACGTCATATTCAAAGCTCTTTTCCATTTTTCCTACCAAACTCCGTAAACGTCATTGATTTTCCTTGATTTTCACAGTTGTCTCTCAGATTAAGAGGTGAAAAGTGCTTTTTATAGTGGTAGTGCATTATTTTAAATTGAAAGAGTGTACACAAAATTTAGTGCGCGATTAAAAAACGGAAGAAAGGACAATGGGCAAAAATATATGGGGTTTGGTCCACATTTCCACCACTAATGAGACCTACCCATGTTACTGAATAGTCCATCTAATATGAAGTAATTTTTACTATACCACCTATCATCTTTAAAAAAAAACGGGGAGTGGAAAGTTATAGCTAGATAAATAAAACATATTTTAATGATTTTTTTAATTTTATTATTATTATTATTATTTATTAATCTTAACATAAATGTAACAGATTAATCTTAAAACTAACAGCACGAGCTCCATGGCTTTAGGCTGGGATCTTACATTGTTTTTTTTTTCTTAAAAATTTTGTGATTATAACTAGATTTCGGGGGAGTGGACGAGAATGAAAAGAGTGGGCTCTGTATAGTGCGCGCTCTCGTCATTCGCGGCCACTCCCCCGTTTAAGGAGAAAATAATATGTTTAAATTCTTGTATCTAATTTTAGGTCTTTTAATACTTTATATACACTTTTTATGTTTTTTTCTGATGGAATTAATAAAAGGTTTAAAAGAGTTGTATTATATAAATTGTTACAAATTTGATTAATTCATACGCATTCGGTAGTAAGGTGTTTAGTTGAAAGTATACTATTTGTTTGGCAAATGTGGCAATTGGGTGGAGGTTCCTTCTTGAGTAGTAAGCTGTTTGTTAACCAGGTATGACCAAGTCGTAGACATATAAAGCACCTGTTCATTGCGGCGGTGGTGTTAAATGCATAGGTTGTTGGCAATCCTTCTGGGTTGATTTTTTATTTATTCAAACTCCAATGTAGGTCCATGAGTGGGTAAGTGGGGTATTGGGACATATAGAAATAGCTTTAGCTTCACGATCAGCTGATTCATTGCCTTTTATGTCGACATGCCCTGGAATCCAGATCAGCTCCAACTTTGTTCTTAGGGATATAATGTTGTCCCTGATTTTGTTTAAGTATGGTGTCCGGTGTTTGATGTTTTGAATTGCGGTTAGCGTGGAAAGACTATCGGTAAAGATAACGGTTTTCTTGTTTGTTGAACTGGCTAAGTTGGTTGCTTCAAGTATAGCCAAAGCTTCTGCAGAGAAGATGCAGAAATACGATGGTAGCTTCTCAGCCTTATAAAGTTGTCCATAACTGTCAACAATGGCAAAATCAGTACCTGCACGGCTTTTTGAACCATCAGTGTATATTATGTCCCAAATGTTATTGGGATAGCTGTTCAGTAGTTCCAGAAAAAGTTGGGAGTACTTTTCTTTAGGTGTCGTATCTTTAGGATGTTATGAAAAGCTGGTGTTGATTGCATTTAGTGGTAGCATCCAAGGAGGGTGTTTTTCGATTGGTATACTTTTTGCGATGGGGTCGATTCCAATGTCTTTCCCGTAGGATAATGCCTTGTAAAGTGTTGAGTGTTTTTTAGGTATCTTTTTACGACTCATTATTTTTTCTGCGTCTTTATGAATTGGGGAGCTACATGATTCACAAATCTTCGGGAGCAGTCGGGAAGTCTTCGATTGTGTAAAAGCCGCCTTCCGTCATCATGTTTTTGATAGGAGTAGTTCGAAACGATTTAAGACTTGCTCTGATTGCTGCGTGGTAGAAAGGATGCAGGATTCTCAAGTTAGATTGCCCACTTTTGCCATAAATGGTTAGACCATATTCAACTTTAGAACAAAAAATTGTTTTCGTTATATTGATAAGTGTATTAGTGTGAACATAGCTATTATGTGATGACAAATATTTTACAACGTTTAATCTTGGGGCTAATTTCTTTTTTAAATCAATACAGTGACTCCTAAAATTAAATTTATTATCAAATAATATTCCCAATATACTTAAACTATTAACAATATACTTAAACTATTAACAGTAGATATTGTTTGAGTTAATATCAAAACTATTACAATTATGCTTTCTACAAATATGCAGATGTTTGTTTTTGTTTAAGGATATCATTGCCCCTGACTGGGTGCACCAATTATTTATACATTTAATGACTTCTGTAAATAAATTTGATGTACATGTTACTTGAGTGTAATTCAAAGCGAACAGACGTGTTTTTTTTGGCTAGTGACAGTTTGATAATTAATTTAAAGGGAAAGTATCGTGAAATTAATAATTATATAACTTTAGCTTAATCGGAAGAGTTTTTAATTCTCTATAAGATGAGCTAATTGCTATAGTAAAGTTCAGATCCGTTTATAAATCATAAGAAAATTATTTCTTCAAATTTGTTCTGAGTGAAAGTAAAACTGCATAATATAAGAGTGAATACTAAAACAAAGGACAAACAAAGAAAAAATAAAAAAAAAAAAACAGGAAAAAAAGTGAATATAATATATCTAATACATACAGAATTGAATGTGCATGTGCAAGCATGAGTGTTAGTGGAGTTTGCGGGGAGTGTAAAAAACCTAACCGCAATATTAACAATAAGCTAGAGTCATTGCTGGTTGCTTGCAAAAGGGGGGTGTGGAAGCGTATTTCATCCCAAATGTATCAACCTAGCTGAATATGACATTAACAAAACAGTTGAAAATAAATCTTACTTAGTGATTTTATGTACATCTTGCCGTGAAAAATTAATATCTCTTAGACACATCGAGGACAATATAAAGAAAATAAAAGAAAATTTTGAAGAGATCGGGTTAAAATTTGATAAAGTGTTAAATAGTGAAACTAAAATTATATCGGAAATAAAGAAAACAATTGACGAGAGCTTAAAAAATGAAAAGAAAACATACGCGAGTGCAATTAAAAAAGGTGCTATTTTGATAAAACCGAAAGATCACCAGAATTCCGAGAAATCCAAATCTGAATTAAAATTAAGTGTAAATCCTAGTGACTCTGCCATACAGGTTGCCGGGATTAAGAAAGTGGATAAAGGAGCGATTGTTGTGTCATGCGAGAACATTGAGTCAATGAATAAAGTGAAGGAAAAAGTGGAAGAAAGCTTGGAAAGCAATTATGATGTGAATGTTTTGAAAAGAAATAATCCAAGAATTCAAATTTGTAATTTATCGGAAAGAATGGAAGAGAATGTGTTAATAAGTTGTTTGAAAAAGCAGAACGAAATATTGCACGATGTAAATTTGGTATTTAAAGCAATGTGGATGAATGTTAATAAGAAATCTTTTAGTGCGGTAGTTGAATTGGATAATAAAAGTTTTATTGAAGTGATGAAAGTTGGTAAGCTTAGTGTTGGTTGGGATAAATGTTTTGTCCAAGAGTCATTGTATGTTAAAAGATGCTTCAAATGTTTGGGTTTTAACCACAATAGCAAGGTCTGTAAGGCAGAAAACAGACTGTGTTCTAAATGTGGTGGATGTCATATTGGGTCTGAATGCCAAGCCGAATGTCTTTGTTATGTGAATTGTGTGCGAATGAATAATGAACTCAAGTTAACTCTAAACACAAATCACAATGCTTTTGACAACGACTGTGAGGTGTACCAGAGGAAACTTAATGTCGAGAAAAGTAAATACTTGTAGCAAACAAGACGTAATTCAGAATCATTTCTTTTTTATTGTTTAAACATTCAAAGTTTATTAGCTAACAAGAGTGAGGTGGAAATTTTAATACAAAATGATCATCCTGATTTCATCATGCTATCGGAAACCCGTGTAACGGATGGAATGGAGGAGTCGGAGATACGGGTTGTTGGCTACAAACATATAATTTGTAAATCACACTCTAGACACACTGGAGGCGTGATTATATATGTAAAAAAGGGGATACGATTTCAAGTGATAGATAGCTCAAATTTTATTAATACTGCATGGGTTGTAAAAATGTATGTATGGTTGAATGAAGAAAAGTGGACATTGGCAGTGTTTTATAGATCTCCTAGTTCCTCGGTAACGGATTTTTTAACATTTTTTACGGATTGGTGTAATTATTCTTTAGAAAATGAAAACAAAATTTTAATGGCTGGTGATTTTAATATAGATTTACTTACAAAGGACCGTAATACAGAAAAATTGTTGGATATTATTACTGATCAGGGGCTTTCACAGTTAGTGAGTCAACCTACTAGAATAACAGAATCTTCGGCTACTTTAATTGACTATGTTATTACAAACAGGGACCTAAAATCTCAAGTTAAAGTCAACAAAAATGCGGATGATAAAATATCAGATCATGAAACCATAAGAGTGGAAATTCTAATAAGACAAAAATGCAATATTAAGGAGCAAAAGTACAAAACTATTCGTTATACAAAAACACGGTTTGATTCTTTTCTAAACGAAAATAGGTTTTCAGACATATACTTTGAAGACGACTTAAATATGCTATCGAATACCTTTTGTGAAAAATTAAATGCGTGTTGTGAGGCTTTGACAATCGAAAAAGTGGAGAAAATAAGCAATAATAATGCATGGTTCAATTCCCATTTACAAAGGTTAAAAAAGGAAAAAGTCAAAGCTTATAACACTGCTGTTTTTAATAGTACTACTGAAAATTCAGTCGAAGTTCATCTGTGCACAGCAACAGACAGTTCTATATACTTTCGCTTCCTTTTTTTTTTTTTTATTATGGAAATCCAATGTTCCGAATGTAACTTCCTAACTTCCAAAAGTGATTTGATTTTCTGCGGAGTTTGTCAATCCGGTTTTCATTTTAAATGTACTCAAATGAGTGAAACCATACGGGCTACGCTAGAAACAAATGAAAATATTTTTTGGAAGTGCGGTACCTGCAAAAACATTTCTTTCTTAAATTGCATACCAAAAATCAAAGAACTTTATCATTTCTTTGTTGACAATAAATCTGAATTCGATAAACTTGTGAAACCCCCCCGTATAACACGCTCTCAAGTTAAGCCACCGGCTATTGAAACCAACAACAATAAACAATTACAGCTCTTGAAAGAGAAAAACATTTCTTCTTCTCCTCGATTTCTTTTGTCGCCTGTGCATAATAACACCCCCTCTTCGTCTCCTGTGCTTAAAAGCAATGTAAATAAACCTCCCATGAAAAATAAAAAACCGGTTTCCTTACCTAAGCAAAACACAAAAAGCAAATCAATTTCTTCTACACAGAGTGATGATCTTGCTAAAGTTTCTGTGAAAGCTTCGACATCTAAAGGGATTGGAATGACTGCTGGTGTGACGCCTATTCGTTCATCATCTCTGTCCGCTGGTCCTGACAGAACGGATGATAATGAAAGCTCAATACCTAGCAAAACTGATTTGGGAAGCTCAGGTGATGTAAATGGAAAGGATGTTGTTGTTGTTGCTGGTGATGCTGCATATATGAAAGAGGTTGTTGTTGTTGACTCTGATGGTGATGCTGTTGTTGCTGTGGGTGATGGTGTTGCTAAAGGTGCTCCCAGTTATGGTGGTATAAATAATGCTGTAGGTGTACCCGCTTTGGTTGATGTGGATGATGGTGCTGCTGTGGAAAACGCTGTTCTTAATGAAGGTGTTGCCAATGTTGCTCCTGTTACTACGTTTAAGAAGAGTGCTGAGGCCAGTGTTTCTGGTCTTATACAAAATTCTAAGGCTCATCACTTAAACAAGATAATGTTTGGGACTGCCGCTGTTGTAGAAGGGGAATTAACATTGCAATCTGTTCCTCGTCTACGTTTTCTACATATTTCCCGTTTGGGTAGTAATGTATCGGAGGAAAATGTAATTGATTATGCTGCAACTAAACTGAATATCGCGAAAAGCACTATGCGCTGTTCGAAGCTAATTAAAAAAGAAGCTGATCTTTCTTCACTCCGTTATGTAAATTTTAAATTGGGAATTCCTGTAAGCCATTTTGATGCCGCTTTAAATACATCAATTTGGCCTAGACATGTCCAATTAAAGAAATTTGTAAATTTTCCGAAAAAGGAAGACAACTCCAAGATAAAATAATTGATCCAAAGCTCAGAAGAAAATTATCTGAAATTCGCATTTATTTTCAGAATGCTGGTGGTTTGCGGACTAAAATAAATCAACTTTTTTTATCTTCGTCTCTACATGAATTTGATGTCATTATAATTGTTGAAACATGGCTAAATTCAAACTTTATGTCGTGTGAGCTTTTTGATTCTTCGTTCAATGTTTATCGCAAAGATCGTTCTACTAAAACAGGATGGGATCGAGGAGGTGGTGTCCTGATTGCCGTCCGAACAACTTTCAACAGTACTCAACGTTACTTAATGAATGATGCAGATGAAATTGAGCAGCTTTGTGTGTGTGTAAGCTCTAAAGATTCTGCTGAAATTAAAGATTTGTTTTTTATTGTGAGTTATATCCGTCCTATGAGCGGAATAGATTTATATACTGATCATGTTTCAAATGCTCAAGCAATTGTGAATGAATTAACGATGAACCAATTCCCATGTATTCTTGGCGATTTCAACGTTGGTGATATCGACTGGTGCTACATGGAAGATGATCAAATTTTGATCCCTTTTGATGCTAAAAGTGACATAGAAATGTTGGTCGTTGATTCATTTTCTGCTATGGGCCTTTTTCAGATAAATAACATAAAAAACAGTTTGGGAAGAATTTTAGATTTAATATTTATAAATAATGACTTAAAATACCATTTTTCAATTTCGGATTTTCCTCTTCTTAATAACTCTGTTCATAATAAAGCGGTATGTTTTACATTTGAATATTATGATTATGCTTCTGTCTTGGATAATATTCCACTTAAAACTTATAATTATGCAAGGGCAGATTTCATTGCGCTAAATAGCTTTTATATTTCTATTAATTGGAAGGATTCACTGGTGGGTAAATCCTTAGAAGATATAAATACTTATTTTAATAATATTGTTTTTGAAGGAATAGAACGTTTTGTTCCTACCTTTATTAGGAAGAAAAAGTATAAACTTCCATGGTTTAATAAACGTCTAAAAAATTTAGAAAACGCCAAAAATAAGGCATTTAAGCGTTACAAATTAACAAACTTTTTCGAAGACCGTATAAGAGTTTTTCAATTAAGGAAAGAATTTGATTTTTTAAATAAATTTTTACACAGGCAATATATAAATAATACCGAATCAAGTATAAAAAATAACTCTAAATCTTTCTGGATTTACATAAATTCCAAAAGAAAAGCTTCATCTTTTCCTCAAAATATGGAATATGAAAATCAAAAATCCAATAACATTCAATCTTCTTGTAACCTTTTTGCACAATTCTTTCAAACATCGTATTACAGTGATTTAATTGAAGATATTGATGAATTTTATCCAGATATATACCCTTTGACCGACTTTTCGTTACTGAGTTTCTCGGAACAGGATGTTTTGGAAAGTTTAAATGATATTGATACAACAAAAAAAGCAGGCTTTGATCAGATTCCTCCCATTCTTTTATCCAAATGTTCAACTTCCCTATGTTATGTTTTATCCCGTATTTTTAATACATCTCTTTCAACCAGTGTTTTTCTGAAAGAATGGAAAATATCTTTTATAGATCCTATATATAAAAGTGGTCTTAAACATTTAGTAAAGAATTATAGACCTATTTCCAAACTTTCAGCAGTACCTAAACTTTTCGAGAAAATGGTTACTGAAAGACTTTACTTTTCTGTTAAGGAATCTTTATCCCCGTGTCAACATGGTTTCTTAAAAGGTAAATCAACTTGCACAAATTTAACCCTTTTTACAAATTTCTGTAGTAATCAAATGGAAAGTGGTAAGCAAGTTGATGTCCTTTATACCGATTTTGTAAAAGCATTTGACCGCATACATCATGGTCTTCTCTTACAAAAATTAACAAGGTTGGGATTAAATAAAGTTTTCATCAAATGGTTAAGGTCATATTTATCCGATAGAAAGCAATGTGTAAAGATAGATGGCTGCTCTTCAAATATAATAGATTATGGTGAAGTCTGGAAACCAGATTGAAATGTGGAAGACGCTTAAAAAGTTCGTGTTAAATAATGCAAAAAGTAATGTAATTGAAAGTGTTAAATTCGGGGAATATACGTTTACTCTGTCGAATGATATTGCAAACAAATTTAATACATATTTTGTAAACAGTATTCAGGAAATAAACGCATCAATAGAAAATGTAAGTTTTGTGTCACCAGAAATAAGTTGCATTTCTACTTTTACTTTTGACTTTTGTAATGAAAGATCTTTATATACGTTGATTAGAAATATGAATAACAAAAGAGATGTGTATAGGATTAACAGAGATATTATTCTACAATCAATAGAAATTATCGGTCCCGTTCTATTAAGGTTGATAAACAAATCATTAGAAACAGGAACATTTCCGGAAGTATGGAAAGAATCCGTGGTTATTCCAGTGGAAAAAGTAAATAATACAAATAAATGTGAAGAATTCAGGCCAGTAAATATGCTGCCGACGTGTGAGAAAATATTAGAAAAGTTCGTTGCGGAGCAATTTCAAAATTACCTAGAGAACAATAATTTATTAATTGAGGAACAGTCTGGCTTTAGAAGAGCTCATTCATGTGAAACGGCCATCAATTGTGTTGTATGGAAGTGGAAAAGACAAATTGACTGTGGAAATTCAGTGATAGCGGTTTTCTTAGATTTGAAGCGTGCTTTTGAAACTATTGATAGACATATCTTGTTAAAAAAGTTGTGGTTGTATGGTGTACGCGGTCGTGAGTTGGAATGGTTTGAATCTTATCTAGCCAATAGAAGTCAAAGAACTAGAGTGAATGATGAAATGTCTAGTGCGATGAATAATGAGCTGGGGGTTCCGCAGGGGTCTGTGTTGGGAGTTTTCCTCTTTCTTTTATACATAAATGACTTTAAGAAATGTCTGAAGTATTGTAGTGTGAAGCTTTTTGCAGATGATAGTCTGATCTACATTGGTGGACAAAATAGTGAAACAATGTGCCAAAGATTGAATGAGGACTTAAGAAGAATTGATAATTGGTTAAAAATGAACAAACTGAAGGTGAATGTGAGTAAGACTAAATGTATGAAATTCCGTATAAATGATGAAATTAATGTGTGTATGGATGGGGCACTAATAAACTGTGTTGAAAGTATAAAATACTTGGGTGTTATTATAGATGAAAAGCTTAATTTTAAGGAACATTCAAATCATGTCTGTGCTAAGATTTCTAAGAAAATATATTTTTTGAGCAGAATACGAAAGAAACTGACATTTGAAGCTTCTATTCTCCTATATAACGCCTTGGTAATGCCACACTTCAATTATTGCTCAACTTTGCTGTTTGGATCCAATGCAGATGTTAAATTAAGACTCCAAAGACTTCAGAACAGGGGAATGAGGGTTATCTTGAAAATGAGTATTTACACTCCGATTCGATTCATGCTGGACTGCTTAAATTGGATGAATGTTAAGCAGAGACTTATCTATGATGCGATGATTTTTATTTATAAAATGCGTAATAGTAAGCTCCCGAAATACTTATTTGATGGAATATTGGAAATATCGGAAGTCCAAGCATTCAACTTAAGGAATAATAATAACTTAAGACCGGAAAGATGCCGTTTAAGCAGTACCCAGAACTCTATTTCACATGATGGTATTATTTATTTTAATAACCTACCCACATACTTAAAAAGTGAAACCGGAATGAATCAATTTAAGGAAAAACTCAGTGCTTTTATTAAATATAGTGTCGTTTAGCCAAAATATATAAACAATTTTTACTTTAATTAATATGTTATCGTCTATTTTAATGTTTTTAAACTAATTAATCTTGTTTCTTTAACTATTCTTTTGCTAGGGATATTATAGAGCCCAATCTTGACGTTAAGATGGGTACTCTTGGCCTTGGCCTTGGATGGTATGCAGAAACTCTATTATATCCGCATATAACGAATGATCAATGTTTTTGAATTTTAAAATTAATTCACTTATTTCATTAAATGCAATTACAAAAAGGACTACCGATAGGGGAGATCCTTGTGGTATACCATTGTTAAGAGAATGTATTTTAGAGAAAGAGTTGTTGACTTTTGATCGGAAAAATCGGTTCGTAAGAAATGATTTAACAAATTTGTAAATTTTTAGGCCTACTTTCCAAGTCACTAATTTGTTTAAGACTACATGGATTCCAATTCGTTCAAATTTATAAACTTAAACCAAGTCGCGTTTAAACACGGCCGCAGTACCATCGATTCTCTTTTCCACATAGACGAGTTTATATCTTCTGCTATCTCTTGTACAAACCATATTTCAATCGTTTCAATAGATTTTGAAAAGGCATTTGATTTTTTTTTATTAAAGGCTTTTTTCTGCATTTTCCTAGATGAAGTTATGTACGTTAAAAACTAAAGAAATGTTACAAATTCTCGTCTACGGTTATATTATCAAGATCTGCAGCTGGTAACCTTATAACAGGTTGGCGTCTCACCCATCCAAAATATGAAACAATAAGCATTACGTGGGCACAGCAACCTAAAGTTCGCATGCCGGATAGACAGGAACAATAATAATTGAAAATGGCTCCTCTTCCACTCAGGTTGCTTTTCACTACTGTATAAGTGTAGTACGTTCTTGCACGTGTGTGTTGGATTGAATTCTTGCCCGGAACATGATTGCGTTGTCACGTTCTATACCAAAGTGTTCAATATCGTTTAAGGCGTCATCTCTTGCTGCTTTAATGCAATACACACCACTTCGTATGTGCTCGCTATAATAGCTACGCGCAAGCTTTATTTGGTAAGTTCCAAGCGCAAACAACTCCAAATCTGCGCAAGTTAGAATTGGAAATTCGTCTATTCCGATAACATCAGCTTAAATATTGCAAAAAATCGCCGGCCTTCTATTTAAGTTCCTATCCGTAACATATGCACCTCAGCGATTGGGTTCATGAAGCATCTCCCTTATAATTCGCATGAATTGAGTTTCCATCTGATCTTTGTGCAGGCCACTAGAGATGTAAAAAGTAGTTACTTTTGAGTAATCGTTACTTTAGTTACTTTTTCCAAAGTAATTGTTACTTTTGAGTGATTACTTTTTGCAAATAATTGACAAATATTAACAGTTTTTTTTTTCATTACATTTATCCAGTCATTTAAGGCAAAAAGCTATATAAAAAGCGGTAGAACAGTGATTCTTTGGTCTTTGTGTCCACAAATCTAAAAAGTATGGTGGTAAAAAATTTTGGACGTCACGCAAATTATATTCCTCTGGCATTTGTTGTCTGGCATGTATTTTTAAATAAGTTATACACAGGGTGTTTCCCATAAGGTGTGACAAAAAGCTAGACCGTATAGGTTGGATCGAGACAAAAAAAAAATCGTATGGGAAGGGAGTCTGTTCCTCTCCGTTTAGCCGAGAGGGGCAGTTTTGTAAGGCATTGACTTAAAATAGAAAAAATATTATCAAAAGTAAACGGTTTCATTTAGAATGCCATGATATACCTTTTTGTAAAGCCAGTAATCTATTCGTTTTAATTTATCGTTATTTTCAATTTTCAAGTTAAAAGTTCAAGTGAGCTCAAGTAAAAAATTAATTTTCTCAAAAAATACAAGACATCTAGGCATTTGGTTTTCTGTTTTCGACTAAAAACTAAAAAGATCAACGAATTTTGAAAATAAAATTAGTACTTAAAAAGGTAAAATATTGAAAAAAAGAGTTCAAAGATTTTTTCTTTAATTTTGAGTTTGAAAATTAATGTTTCAAAAAATTTTCACTAAAACAGCTTTATTTAAAAATGAAATAAAAGCATAGATTTCTGGCTTTAAAAAAAGGTATATCATGGCATTCTAAGTGTAACCGTTGTTTTTAAATAATATCGTTTCTATTTTAAGTAATTTTTTTTTAGGAAAATTACCCCTTCCGGATAAAGGGAGGGGTATAGACCCCCCTCCCCCCATACGATTTTTTCATTGTCTTGATCCAACCCACACCCTCTAGCTTTTCGTCACACCTTATGCGAACCACCCCGTATAATGAAAAATTAAATATTTGGCCTTGTTTTCATTTTTTCTTGATCTCTTTGGTCTTTCTTAACGCGTGTTAATGTTTTTTGCATCGAAATTTAGCCTATTATTTCTCCTCCATTTAAACGTTGAAGATCCGACAATTAAAAGTCAGGTTACAAGAGTTACCAATTTACCATATCTTTAAAAAAAATTATATAATATCATAATCAAATCATAATATCAATATGCCCTATTTACATGAGTGTACTTTGGACTCGGATTTCAGTTCAGACGTTTAGTTACTTTTGGATTTGATTACTTTAGTTACTTTTGGATTTGGGTACTTTAGTTACTTTTAGTTACTTTTGGATTTGGGTACTTTAGTTACTTTTGGATTTGATTACCTCAGCTACTGCTGGATTTGAGATTTGATTACTTTTGAGATTTGTTCTTTGAGTAATTTAACGAGGAGGTAATCGTATGGCGAAGGCAAGAGATCAGAAATCTTAGAAACGGATAATATCGCATAGTATGAGTATCGCGTACTTATACGTTTTTGTCCAGAACTACATAAAACTCGGAATTGTCAATATTTAAACCAAGATATTGAAGAAAAAATTATTTGACATAAGAGTCTACGAAGAAAAAATTTCCACAGTTTTTTTTTACTTATTTTGTTAAAATCATACAAAAAGTATGCGGAGCGTGTATTTTGAAAAAAAAATATTAAATCAAATGTTTTGACAACAGGATGCTTGTAAAAAATGCTTGACGAAAAAAAACATTTCGACAGTTTTTTGACTTATTTTGTTAAAATCATACAAAAAGTATGCGGAGCATGTATTTTGAGAAAAAAAAGTCAAATCAAATATTTTGACAACAGGGTGCCTCTAAAAATGCTATCTTGTACGTTTTTGGCCAGAATTACATAAAACTCGGAACAAAACGTACAGTTACGTGATACTCATACTATGCGATACTATCCGTTTCTAAGATTTTGGATCTCTTGGCTTCGCCATACGATTACCTCCTCGTTTAGTTACTCAAAGACCAAACCCCAAAAGTAATCAAATCTCAAATCCAGCAATAACTGAAGTAACTAAAGTACCCAAATCCAAAAGTAACTAAAAGTTATCAAATCCAAAAGTAACTAAAGTACCCAAATCAAAAAGTAACTAAAGTACCCAAATATAAAAGTAACTAAAAGTAATCGTACGGGTTCGTGGTACCGATTACTTTTGATTACTTGAAGTAATCGTTACAAAGGATTCCTTACACCACTACAGGTCACACGCATATTTGGTCTTCTCTCAGTGATGATTTTATCGTGTTCAATAGGTTGAACCGCAATACCAAATTCCGATTTCATATCATGTGTTATCTGCGGCTTAAGCCTTCACGTTAAATGTTCAAAATTAAAAAACAATATTATTGAATTAATTAAAAATAATGTAAACATTTTCTATAAGTGCGATAAATGCAATGTCTATTTCACATCTGTGTTTGCGAACAAAATTTATGATCTCTTTACATTAAAGATAACACGGGTATTCTCTTGAATAACAATTCACCATTAGCCACTGAAGGTGATTCAATCCCCACGACTAATGCACCTGCTAATGCTTTAAATAGAAGTCGTTCTCTTCGTGTTAGTACACGCGATCAAAGAATTCCAAAAGCAGTTGAACTTATCAAACAATCCACAACTAAGAGAAGTGTATTAACATCTCCAAATTTGGATCATCTTTCGCTAAAAAATAAAAACAGTTCACCTGCAAGCTCTCGTCTTTAAACCGTTTGCTCTCCCGCTGCTGCTCCTCTTGCTCATCCTTCTCCCTCGGGTGTTGGTGGTAGTGCACTCAAAAAGGAAAACAATAAAGATCTCCCATCGTCATGTCCAACTCTCTCCATTAATGCCCCCTCTGAAAAAATTGCCATTGATGTTGCTGAAACTTTTGATGCTGGAGTTGTTGCTGGAGCTGTTGCTGGACCGGTTGATATTGTATCTCCGTACATTGGTGGTATTGAAATGGGCATTGGTGTTGTTTCCAATTCTGGTAATGTTGTTTTCAACTCTAATGATAATGTTGCCGATTCCTTTGCTGCTACTGATGTCCCCAGTGCCGATGTTGCTGCTGTTGCTTTGCGAAATACCGACGTTACTTGTCCATATAATGTAGCTGGTTCGTCTTCTCAACTTATTGATGAGCTGTCAACAGTCATTCCTCGTCATGATGCTTTGGATGAAAGTTGCAACAACAACCATATACCGCGGTCTGATATTCGCAACAAAAAACCAAAACAGAAACAGCTGTTTGGCATTGCCGCTGATGCTGATGATATAACTGCTCTTCCATCTGTACCTCGGCTACGTTTCATACATATCTCTCAATTAAATAACAGAGCAACCGAAGAAGACGTTATAAAATATACTGCAAGCAAGCTTAATTTGCCATTGACAAGTTTGGTTTGCTCTAAATTAATCAAAAAGGACGCAGATATCTCATCTCTCCGATTTATTAACTTTAAAGTTGGTATCCCAGCTGGATCATTTAAAACTACTTTACAAACATCTATCTGGCCAGTTGGAGTTCAGATCAAGCAGTTTTTAAGTCGTCCAAAAAACGGGTTGCATCCACAAACTTCACGTGCCCCCACGTAGTCGATTCTCTACTTCAAATCCCATCTTTAAGAGATAAAATCAAAAATAAACCATATTTTTTACCCACGTCACAACTGCGCGTGTATTTCCAAAATGCTGGTGGTATATGCACTAAAACAAACCAGCTATTCATGTCATCTACACTTCACGAGTACGACGTCATTATTATTGTTGAGACATGGTTGAATACGAACTTTCTCTCATCTGAAATCTTCGACGCTTCTTTTAATGTGTACCGACGAGATAAGCCACCGACAACTGATATGGTGCGCGGAGGAGGTGTGCTGATAGCAGTAAGATCGAACTTCAGCAGTAAACAATGCAATTTGATCAACGATTTGGAAATTTATTCTATGCATATATCTAATATTAATGCTATAGTTAGTGAATTGACAACCAATCAGTATCCTTGTGTGCTAGGCGATTTCAACCTCGGTGAAATTGACTGGTGCTTTATAGAAGATGAACAAATTTTAGTTCCATTTCATGCAAATAAGGAAATAGAAAGTTTGGTTGTCGATTCACTATCTTCTCTTGATCTATTTCAAATAAACTATTTTAAAAATGATTTAGGAAGAATACTCTACTATTTTAAAAATGGTTTAGGAAGAATACTCGGTCTTATATTTATAAATAACGACTTAAAATATATATAAATATAAATATCAAATATAAATATAAAAATAATATACAGGGTGTCCCGTAAAGGACGGTCCAAATTGAATATGGTGATAGGCCAGGTCATGACCTTTCAGAATTTGGTAACTTGTTTATCCCGAAACATAACGGTTTTCGAGTAACGGCTGTTTTTTGAAATTTGCCCGAACCCCTACTTTGGACCACTGTTTTGCTCACCCCGTCCATAATTGATTTTTTTATTATTTTATTTTTACACTTAAACATTGACCAATAATAAGACTTTTTGTGTGCGTTTAAATGATTTTGATTTAAGTCCACCATTTTTATAAAATTACTAGATAAAGTCATAGTTTGATCAAAATTATTTTTTTACTTCAATATTTGAAAGAGCGTCCTGAAAAAAATCGTATGACTCAATACTGGTTCTTACTTTTTAAAAATTGCCTTGCCTTTTGAATTTCCAAAAAAGTATAAATCTTACCAATGCAAACTGTAAATCAAAAGTTAAAACAGTTTAAACTCAATCAGTCGTGGTTTTAAGAAAAATTCAAATAAATTCTTTTTTTTTGTAATGTTTATTTTATGATTTGTTTGTGTTTTTTTTTCTTGTTTTCTTGTTTTGTTGTTTTTTTTTTTTTGCATTTTTTATTTCTTTTACCCAGTTCATTTATAAAAATTATATTATAAAATTAAAATGTGCCCCACCTGCACGTATACAAGCTCGACAGCGTTTAAAAAACTGTCTTTTTAAATTTCTTGTGCTTGGCGAGTTGCTTATTTCTGCAGCAGAAACATAGAGTACCTATATTACCTAGAGAACCGACTTAGGCGGTCGTTCTCTTCCACCCTACAAGCTGTACTGAGAGGAAAATGCCCATTAAGTTTTGTATGGGGTTGTTGTCCAATGCATTTTAAATGGGACCGAACCAACATGGCTTCAATTGAAAAGACTTCGCTCAAATTGCTCAAAGTGCTCAATAAGGTGGATAAGACCGCCCAGGGATTCAAAAAAAAAATCCGTTAAATTCAAAAATTGAGAAATTTATTAATTTCCTAGTCAAATTTCTTTTTTTAACCTTTTGTCAACCTAAACTATGAAGAATATCGGTCATTGTTGCTCTCGGGTAATAAATTAAATAATATTTTTGAATATTTATGTTTAAAAAAAAAAACAAAACACCTACCGAAAATTAGAAGCGCACTCTAGTTTCTTAGCTCAAAAAGGTACGTGTCTACGATTTAGGTGTGCAAATCGTAGACATGCACCTTTTTGAGCTAATGCCACCACTTTGTTCACAATTAAACCGTAGACACGTACCTTTTTGAACTAATGCGCCAATTTGTTTTTATATCCACCATTCACACGGGTTCACGGATAAGGAAAAAAGAGTAAACTAAGAGAGTTTTCACTTACTCACCTCAAATAAAACTTGCGGGTGTTTAAGGCAAGAGGGGTACCGGTCGGTTCTCTAGGTAATATAGGTACTCTATGAGCAGAAACCTGAATACGTTGCTGGAGTTCACGTATGTTTGAAATAGGCTTAGCATAGACTTTTTCCTTCAGACAGCCCCAATAAAAAAGTCCAACGGATTAAGGTCTGGTGACCGAGGTGGCCATAAAATTGGTCCACCACGTCCAATCCATCGTTCATGGTAAGAATTTTCCAAATAACGTCTCACATTTATACTATAATGAGCTGGGTAACCGTCGTGTTGATACCACATTGACTGTATTATGGCAAGTGGCACGTCTTCCAACAAAAAAAAATAGCCTATTTTGCAGAAAATCTAAATAAATTTCACTATTTAGTGTATCCGGCAGTTCAATGGGTCCTATTATGTGGACATTCAAAATCCCAGTCCACAAATTTATTTTGCATTGGTATTGGGAATTTCCTTCTCGCACCAAATGTGGATTTTCTTATTGCCAACTATGGAGGTTATGCAAGTTGAAAAATCCATCTTTTTTGCAAGATGACTCGGCGGTCCACAATATTTTATCGAAAAAATCTGGATCCTCTTGGTTTTTTCCGAGCATCATCCGACAAAATTCAACCCTTTGTGTGAAGTCCCTTGGAAGTAGAGTTTGAACACGTTGCAAATGAAAGGGATGCAGCTTGTTCCTTTTCAGCATTCTTTGGATGGTTGTTTTTGAGACCCCTGTTGCCCTTTCGATGGCTCTAACAGATGTAGAAGGTTCATTCTCGACAGCACGCAAAACTGCCTCATCATGATGGTGTTGACTTCTTCCTTGTCCCAGACTTCTCCCTGGTGCTCTGCCCTCCGAATAAGCCAAGTGAACCCTTATGAAAAGGCGATGGTCAGGATGTGAAGCACTTGGGTACCTCTCAGCATATGTTCTGGCTGCTAATCTAGCGTTTCCTCCACACTCTTCATAAATGTAATGCATTGAAGCATATTCCCGCGGCGTGTAAGACATTTAAATTTTTTTTCAATCAAAAGCGTTTTAGAAAAACCAAAAAAAAAAAAACAATTATCTCACTTTGAACGATTAATAAGCGCCATTACTTTTGAACGAAATTCTTACCAGCCAAACCATTTCCGGTAAAAATATAGAACAAGGATTGACCAAGCGTGGCGTCGCAAAGTTAAAGACCGCCATTGTTAGTAAAATTAAGTTAGTTTGAGGATGAAATTATTAATTGAAATTGATATAAGATGTCGCTAATATTATAATGAAGCAAGAAATTATGGGTTAAAGTATCGACAGTAAAAAAATCAAAAAAACAACAAAAAAAAACACCTAAAAAAACCAAAACAAAAAAACATCCAAAAAAAAATTATAAAATTAACAACAAAACAAAAAAACAAGAATTTATTTGAACTTTTCTTAAAACCACGACTGATTGAGTTTAAACTGTAGTAACTTTTGATTTAGAGTTTGCATTGGTAAGATTTATACTTTTTTGGAAATTCAAAAGGCAAGGCAATTTTTTAAAAGTAAGAACCAGTATTGAGTCATACGATTTTTTTCAGGACGCTCTTTCAAATATTGAAGTAAAAAAATAATTTTGATCAAACTATGACTTTATCTAGTAATTTTATAAAAATGGTGGACTTAAATCAAAATCATTTAAATGCACACAAAAAGTCTTATTATTGGTCAATGTTTAAGTGTAAAAATAAAAAAATCAATTATGGACGGGGTGAGCAAAACAGTGGTCCAAAGTAGGGGTTCGGGCAAATTTCAAAAAAAACAGCCGTTACTCGAAAACCGTTATGTTTCGGGATAAACAAGTTACCAAATTCTGAAAGGTCATGACCTGGCCTATCACCATATTCAATTTGGACCATCCTTTACGGGACACCCTGTATACATATATACAGTTGACTTTCCATCATTAAACAACTCTGTTCACCATATTGCATTACAAGTTAACTTGGACTATTATGAATATGCATATGAACCACCCATTGGGAATTGAAAATGCCGATTTCATTGCTTTAAATAATTTTTATATGTCATTCGAATGGGAAAATATATTCCAAAATAAATCCCTTTCTGAAATGTACACAAGTTTTAAAAATATTCTTTTTGAGGGTTTGGCGATCCATAATATTCACTTAGTTTAAGAACAATTTATCAATCAATCATAGAATAATTTATTAAGTTTGTTTTTCGAATGTGAACAAACTTTTAGTATAAGTAGTGCTTACAAAATAAATATAAATCAGTTCTATTTTGGAATTCAAACAATCAACTTGTCTTAATTTACATGCTACCACATTGGTGACCCCGACGTGATATCACCGCCGAAACAGTTGCAACAGCTTTTCTTTCCGGTTGGATCTCCAGGTTTGGAATCCCTAAAGAAATCGTGACAGACCAAGGAAGGCAATTTGAATCCTCTCTTTTCAATGAGCTGTCAAAATGGTACAACATTAAGACTTCCAGGCGATATGTTCATATCAACTGATTGTTTATCCAACCATGTTTTTTTCAATAAATTTCGAGACACAATACAAAATTTTCAACCTTTAAAACCTGAACGCCATGGTTCTAACAAAATTTTCGTCAACAAAAACCTCCAAAATTCGAGTCATGTTTTCCTTCGCAACGATGCAATCAAAAAGCCACTCCAACAACAGTTTGATGGCCCATACCTTGTGAAGTCGAAGACGAAAAAATATAACACACTCGAGATTAAAGGACGCCAGAAAAATATCTCAAACCAGCATTTCTTTTAAACGATCAAGATCAAGACCAATCAGAAGAATCAAATGTTACTCCAATTCCACCTCAGATGACAACCACTCAAACAACAAAATCTGGCAGAATAGTTCATATTCCAGATAGATATCGTTTTGTTGTAGAGGGAGAGTACTGTGGCGATCCATAAATTTACTTTAAATTCTATGTATATTCCACTTAGTTTTAAATATAATAATATTTACTTAGTTTAAGAACAATTTATCAATCAATAATAGAATAATTTATTAAGTTTGTTTATCGAATGTAAACAAACTTTTAGTATAAATAGTGCTTACAAAATAAATATAAATCAGTTCTATTTTGGAATTCAAACAATCAACTTGTCTTAATTTGAACTATTGAACTATTTGTGCCTATTTAAAAAAAAAAGCCATTCAAACTCCCATGGCATACTAAAAGATTAAAAAACGTAGAAAATGTACATAAAAAACAAAGCCTTCAAACGTTTTAAATTAACAGGGTAGATATATCAGTGATCGAAATCGGTTCCTTAAATTCAGAAGAGAATTTGATTTTCTTAACCGTTTCTTTTACAAGCAATATATAGATACCACTGAATCAATCATAAAGAAAAACAGTAAATCGTTTTGGATATTTATAAGCTCTAAGGTCTAGTTTTTCAGTGCGAGATTAAAGTTAAACCCAAGTTAACTCATCAAATTTGGTGAGTTAACTCGGGATTAACAGATGCTTTTGATATTTTATCTACCAAGTTTGATTATTTGTTCTGCATGGATTCTCCACCGAAAAACTGTTTGCTCAGTTAACTATGGCTTAATTTACTTCTAGACCTAGCTAACTCCGGTTTAACTCACCACTGAAAAACTGTGCCTAAGCGTAACAGTACCTCCTCTTTTCCTCTGTCGATGGAATACGATAGTGATCATTCTAATGATATACAGTCATCTTGTCAACTTTTTGCAAAATTCTTCAAGTCGTCTTATAATATTGATTTTATTCATGACGTTAATTGTAAGGCCCATTAATCAACTTTGATCCTCCTCGTTTATCTGTGGAAGAAGTTTTGGTTGCTTTATCCGAAATCGATGTTTCCAAAAAAGCGGGGTATGACAAAATACCGCCTTTGATGTTATCAAGATGTTCTTCCGCAATTGGTGTTGCCATAACTCTTCTTTTTAACAAATCTCTTTCAACGAGTGAGTTTCTAGAAGAGTGGAAAACATCATTTATTAATCCGATTTATAAAAGTGGTCCAAAGCATTTGGTTAATAATTATAGGCCCATTTCGAAGCTTTCGTCTATACCGAAGCTGTTAGAAAAGATTATAACTGATAAGTTCTATTTTTCTGTAAGAGAGTCATTATCACCGTGTCAACCCGGTTTTGTTAAGGGTCGCTCAACGGCCACGAACCTTTGTCTTTTTACTAACTATTGCTTAAACCAAATGGAATTAGGTTATCAAGTTGATGTCCTCTACACAGACTTTATCAAAGCATTCGACCGAGTCCATCATGGTCTGCTTTTACAAAAGCTAATGAAGATGGGTTATAGTAGCTCTTTTCTCAGTTGGTTAAAGTCGTATCTTTCTGACAGAAAGCAAGTTGTTGTGATAAGTGGACATCACTCAAGTCCTATTCATGTCGACTCAGGTCTTCCTCAAGGTAGTCACCTTGGTCCATTGCTCTTCCTTTTATTCATAAACGATTTACCTTTAGTTTTTAAAAACGCACTTTGTCTAATGTTTGCCGATGATGTAAAAATTTTCTATGCCATTCAGTCGAGCTTAGACTGCAACCGACTTCAGGCGGATATGGACTTGCTTCTTGAATGGTGCAAATATAATCACCTTGAACTAAACTTCTCAAAATGCAAAATTTTTAGTGCAACTAGGTCACATAACCTGATTGACTTTATTTACAAATTCAACAATGAGGTTCTCTCAAGAGTTGAATTGGTAAAATATCTGGGTGTGATCGTTGACTCTAAATTAGACTTTCGTGCCGATATTGATTTTATGATTTCAAAAGGCAACTCACTACTTGGTTTTCTAAAAAGAAACGCATCCGATTTTAAAGATGCTTATACTTTAACAACATTGAGCAAATTAGTTTCTACAACGAAAGGGTAGCAGCGCTTCAAATGAAGACTTCGAACTAAAAATTATCAATTATTCAAATCTACGCACCAACAGAAACAGCCTCAATGGAAACAATAGAAAAATTCTTCAAAAAATTCTTTCAAATCAGAATTTATGTGTATAATGGGAGATTTCAATGCTGAAGTTGGTTTTAAGAAAGACAACGAAGATTTAATAATGGGAAATTATGGATTTGGAGAAAGAATAGAAAGAGGAGAAAGGCTTATAACATGGTTGTGGCAACATGGTCTGTGCGTCGGAAACAGCTTATTTGCGAAAAATAAAAATAGGAAGTGGACTTGGAGGTCACCAAACGGGATGGTAAAAAATGAGATTGATTTTATAATCATCAATAAAAACTCAATCCTAAAAGATGTTTCGGTTTTAAATAACTTTAATTTAGATAGTGACCATAGATTTGTAAGAGGGACATTCCAAATAAAACAATATTCTCAAAAGACCAAAACAGAAAAATGATAAACTCACAACAACAACGAAGAACCTTATACCAGAAAGAGAATCACTACGACAAAAAGCACACCTCACCGATATCCAAAAGAACGAGTTAAGTAACATTAAAAAGGAATGTAAAAATGCAATAAAAAAAGATATTCTCGAATATAATAACAGAGTCATAATGGAAATTATAGAAGAAACAAAATCAATGAAAAAAGCAGGAAAGGAATTATCTGTCGGAAAGGAGTGTATACTTAAACTTACAAAAAACAAGAAGAACATACAAAACCGAATAGATATTAACAAGACAGCAACAGAGTTCTATGAAAATCTCTATAAAGCAAAACTAACTTCAGATAGGCTGCAAAATGAAATAGTTAATCTAGAAGGAGATGAAGAAAGAGTACTGCCATTCCTGCCATCAGAAATTGGATAAGCTATTAAAGAATTATCAAATGGAAAATCTTGCGGACAAGATGGAATCAGAGGCGAAATGCTTAGAATTGGAAAAAGTGAAATCACTTTCAGCCTTACAAACATGTTTAACTGGATCCTTAATAGTGAAGAAATCCCAAATCAATGGAAAGAATCAGCTATTATTCTGTTACATAAAAAAGGAGGCACAACAGATATTAATAATTACAGACCCATTAGTCTTATATCTGTGGTGTATAAGGTATTTGCAAAGTGTTTATTTAGAAGGATTCGGAATAACCTTGACGAGCAACAACCGAGAGATCAAGCTGATTTCCGAAGAGGCTTTAGCACAACGGACCACCTTCAAACAATAAACCAAGTCATAGAAACGTGCAACGCAGTGCTGCTATATTCTTGAAAATGAATTATCATACAATCCGCTAATTTCTATCATAACAGACGAAAAATTATCATACGCAAATTGATTTTTTTGATGAATGTTAAACAAAATTCGGTCTTCGACATTTTGATAACTTAATGGTTGTTGATTTTAATAAAATTTGTCCTCTATTTAAATTTGAATGGGTTTAAAATGAAAAGTTGAAATAATAATCCCCGCAATTTTTCAAAAAAAAAAAAAAAAAATAATATGTACATACATATTCGTATGAAGATTTTATTAAACTTCATTAATCACAATAACTTTTAACGGCCTTTAGTTGACTCGGGATTTTTGTCAAAATATTCATGTGAGCTGAACTGAACTTAATATAAAATTTCGTATTCACAAAGCCCTCACTGTCAACTGATGAGTCCAGATGGGATCGTCGGGACGAAACGCCAATTTTTATGGACTAAAGACCTATTTTGAATCAATAATAAAATTTAAGGTCTTAATACTAGTTAGTTTTCAGCTGAAATCCAACTTATATTGCATGAAAAATATAAATTTCAAAAATAAAAATTACGTATACTGTATTCATTCAATGTTTTTGTTTAATCTTGAACACGATCATGCAACAACTTCAAATTTCGTTTATTTCCTTGCTTTTAAGGCTGACTTGTACACATAAAGTCACGTTTAGTTCAGATTTTCGAACAAAAATTTTCAACTGAATGTGGTGGGAAAATCTCAAACCAGCTACACAATTGTATAATTGTGTCACACACCATTGGTGTTTGTTGTATGTATATTGGGCTCGGGAGAGCTATTTGGATTTTCAGTAAGTCAAAAATCCACGAGCTAAATAAATGAATATAGTCTAGTAGCCAAGTCAGATCGTGCTAAATTTGAGTTTTCATACAAAATTCGCACCAAAATTTAGACAAGCATTTTTGCCGAGTGGTACGCACCTCCAGCTAAAAAAAAATCAAATTTTTGTTTCTTTCTTTACATCACTATATCTATCAAATGTAAAACTAAATCCGTGCAGATTCTATAATTCTTGAATTTAGTGTGAACTTTGCTTTGTGAAAATAAAAATCGAAATGAAGGAATATTTAGAAACAAACAATTTATCTCAGTTAAGGAAAATGATCCATTTTATTTGATTAAATTTACTTGAAATAATGAAAACAAATTCACTGAAATGGTTGAATATAAATTTTTTCTCAGAGAACAGCGGTTTTTTTGTGACATACCTACTCTCCACAATGCTCTCATGTCAAAATTTAGCTAAGGTTTTAGCTGATTAAGCTCGATCTGCGTCCTAGGCCTAAGAATATCGTGCTAAATCTTAGTTGCCATACATTCATATTGTTCCAAAAAGATTTTGAGAAATCGCAGTAATCTACTAGACTATGAAATCTGACAATGTATAGGAAATCTAGTAGATTTCGATGAGATTTGGTGCTTTTCACTCGAAATATAGATTTTGATGCGGCGTGAAAAGGCTATAAGAGTTAAAATATACCATGATGCTTGGCTTATGGAAGTCTAATCTTTTTTCAGTTTATTTATTTTACCTTCGTCCAAAGAGAGCACCAAATATATAGATAGTCATAAACGTGTAATAGGGCCCATACAATTTTGATTGCATTGGTTGGCCGCCGCGCCGGATCTATTTCTTTTAATTTGGTAACTATTTTCTCGTTCGCGTTAGCTTTTAAGACCCGGTTGCTATAATCTTCACTTTTGATCCACTAGATGGTTTTATATATTCTAGTTTATGAGAAAATTGAAAATTAACAAGACTACTTTTGTATTCAATTTTTATTTTTTTGGTATTTATGTAAGAGAGCTTAGTTATTTGTGTTAATAATTTTTGAAAAAAATGCTTTCAAACTAAAAATTTATCCAACAAAAACATTAAACAATTTTTTACAGTTTTTTTATTCAAAACTGTGAAATCAAGCACTGGATTGGCTTTGATTATTTGATGTTCCTATAAATTCTTAATCAAACACTGACAACTAGATGGTTTAATGTCTTTTAGTTTATGAGAAAATTGAAAATTACCAAAACCAAAAATCGTATTAGTTCTATTAAATTACTCAATCTTATAAGATTCTATGTCCCTGAGAGAATATTACGGAACAGATGTGTACTCTTTTATGTTTCAACTCACAGAACTAATTATGGGTTAAATGAGCCCAATTCGCGTTCATTATCTTTGTTCAACTCTATTTGCAATGAAGTCGACATTGCAATGAATAGAAACCAATTCAAACAAAATGTTTTAAATGCTTTAAGCTAAAATTTGTAAATAATATTGTTGCGGTAAAATTTACCACAACAAGTTTCACCAGCCTATTCTTTTCCTTAATCCATTTTTAGCCTTCCTTTTTCGTTACGGCTCCAAAATACCGGTAGAGTGCAGTTGAAACCTGGTTTCCATCAGCCAGAGTCCTGCTCTTAAGGTATCTTGGAAAAGCAACACAAATAGGTCTTCGTCGTAGTTGTGTGACGGGCGGTTCACACTGACCGGCAATATTGTATTGTGTGACGAAGATAACATAGAGGCGCGACAGGTGGTCGACACAAACACTTATCGTGTGACAGATGGTCCACGGCAATCATTACAATATAATCGTGTGACAGATGGTCCACGAAATCATCGAGTGTGCGACAGATGGTCCACATAAGGATTAATAACATGATGGATTAAACCCATGTTCAACGACATGTGTGACAACTTGCTTACACCAACCTTAATTTAGTATGGCTTAATGCCCACCCTAAAGTGTCTTGAACACAAAAGTAAAATCACTTTGCGATGTGTTTCCCTATCCCCTTAAATTCTGCGCGAAGGTCTACGGGTTTTAGTAATTTTAACTTTCGCGTGAATCAGGGAATCCTGGCTTCTCATATGATTCGAAAAATGGCAGAGATCCCATCTAACAAAGAGCTTTCCTCCTAATTCGTAGTCTTGTCCGGTTTGGGTTGGGGGCATTGTTCGCGATATTAAATAATTTTTCGTTTATCTTTTATCTATGGGAATTGACGGGTGGGGACTGAACTTGTCCATTGAGCCACTTTTGGAAAGAGACCGCATGCGTGGCTCGATTCGACTACGGCGCACACCCTAGCAAATTGGCGGGGTTTTGCAGTTAGACCGTGACCGAATAACACACGGACAGGCGGTCTGAAAGAGATGGCAATATTTATGGAATTGGCGGCATGTACGAGTAAAGTCCGCCATTTTTGACTGTCTTTGAAAAAGGTTACGAAAGCAGCTAGTTCAGAGGATTTTAAGCGAAAAATTATTTTCGATTTTTGCAATTGTTTTTGTTTGTTAACAGAAAATTGTGTTACGAAGAATCCCAGTTTGGGAATCAATAAGATTAGAAAAATAGAGGAGCTATTTTTCGGTCTTATTAGTTGGAGAGGAAAACTTTTTGCTGGAGGCGATCAGGACAGGTAGTTCCAGATTGGGGAAACACTTCAGGAGATAGGATTCCACCATAAGAAAAAGCTAAGTATTGCATTGTTTAGTTTTGTCCAGTTTCTATTCGTTTGGTTTGTCGGCCAGGAAAAGTGGCAAAATTTTACCCGCGTAGGCTTTCGTTCCGTTGTTCTTTTACTCTCCCGAAATTGCGGGACTCGCGACCGTTCAAGTTGTCCTTGTACAGTTGTGGTTTTCGGAAACTTTCCCTTTGTGATTTTACTTCGTGTTCTCGTGACACAAAGAAATTGTTCTTTGCGATTTTTCGAGTTGTTATTATCCTTTAATTTCGAGAATTTGCCATCTGCGAATCTCGAAAAACCTTTGTTTCAGTTTTCTTTTGTATTTGAAAAGATTCTGGGTTTTAATCCAGGCTTCGGCCACGGTTTCCCAGACACCCCCATTAAGATCAATAAAGCTTTCAATTTCCCATAAGGAAATTAATTTCAGTATTTTATTTTGCAATTTCGGAGTTTATTTTACAGGTACTGGTTAAGGCAAACTACCTTTCAAAAAGTTTCCTGGCGCCCACTTTCGAAAGTAAGTACGACCCTGTACTTACCTTCTCGTTTTTATTATTTCATTTTATTTCATTTTATATCATTTTTTATTGGTTGATATTCCTCTTTAATCGAATCGGATTAAAAAGGAATATCTAATCGAACCCACCCCTAAGACTGAGCTACGGGAGACAGCACTGTATGTGTTGTTGGTTGCTGATTTGTTCATCGAACGAACCTGTTGTCATTTTGACATTTCGGATTTCATTTCCAATTAAATTCATAAGTCGTGTTGCACGTCGGGATCGTGCTTTCGTTTTGTTTTATTTAATATATAATTCTAATAATTAATTAATCGAATTCGTTTTGTTATCATGATATATGAATCCGTTTTCCAATATTACGATTATAGTTTCAAGTCGGTTCGCGGAATAAATTTTTGCAACAATATAATATTGATGCAATTTGATGTATATAGTGTAGTTAAATTATATATATATATATTAAATCTTAAGAGTATTAAATGTAATCAGCAGACAATATATCCATTGATGAAATAAATAAATAAAAATGCCCTTTTTTTTAAATTCTTTTGCATGTCTACTGTCTGGAATTAATTCATGGAAGGCATTGATCAAGGCAGCAGCTACTTCGAAATCATCCATCATGTGATGCATGGCGCGATTACAAAATTCTTGCCGGAACAGCTTAAAGTCACGTTTGAAACGTCCGTTTACGACTTCGATGACCCAGCGGCAAATCGTAGTTTGCCGATTTTTGTTAGCTTCTACACTTTTCAACTGGTCTCCTTTGCGGTGTTTACTTATAGGTATATGTGCCTTATACCCGCGCGATTTAATTGCTGTTTTACATCGCCGAGTTGAAAAAAAAAAATAGAAAGCGTTATCTTCATTCTAATATCTACAATATAGCCATCACAACATACCAAAAGAAATGGCTTCAAAGGATTGTTGTTGTAATGTCACTGGCTCGACAGCACCACACACGATCCGCACGCCACGACCTGTTTACTTCGAGTGACCTTCCTGTGTAATGTGCACGAGACAATGTTCAAGCAAAGATAATATAATACAAAGATGTCGCATCCAGTACAAGCAGAGTGAACCCAAAATAAAACCGTCCGTATCTGATATTGGATACGACAACATGTTGCGAAATGTTGCATTGGTCAATTTAAAGAGCGAGAGCGAAAAATCTCTCTGGAAACAATTTAAAATTTGAAATCTCTTCAAAATGCATACCTATCTCAAGGACAAAAATAAAATATTCGTTGTTTCTGTCTTTCGCTTTTTTTTAGGTTTTTGCTTATTATTTCTTGTGATCATGATGATGGCGGGTATCTGTATAGATAGACATGCAGTAACATTTTTGTTCTTTTGTCGCAAATCGCGATCTTCGTAAAAGGTAAAAAAATCATTTTCATTAATTTATTAAGGTACAGGTGAATTCATAACTTGTGAGGAAAGCTGATTTATTAGTTAGGTAGGTATAGATAGGTTGGTGTGAAATGTGTATGCACCGATTTAATGAATACGTCCATCGTAACAAGATACATTTTCGCAATGGTTTTATATGGACATAGGAAGGTACCTAGGTACTTCGGTTTTTTTTTTTTATTTTTCATTCCTCTAGATCGTTGCCAAGAATTTTTGTTTTTATTCCTTCTGAGAATTTTTGTAGGGCCGAGAGATACATGTATGAAGGAAAGTTTCAAGGAAAAGTTTTTTTTAAGCATTTCTCTGTTTTCATGTTTTAGGGTGGAGAATATATTTTTTTTTATGGACGACTGTTTTGAAACAGGTAGACTTAATTGCATTCTTGTGTCCGTCTCGATCTTTTAATAATGGCAGGAATCTTCGTTTTTGCTAGTTTCGAGGAATTTTGGTTGGCATAACAAATTTAGGTGGATATGAACGAAATAGGCATCCTATTATGGTGAAGAATCTGGTTCTTCTTCGGCTTTATTGGTCATTAGTTGTGCAATGAAACAATTATTTCATTTACTTTCCCGACGTTTCGACAGGGGTTGCTGTCTTCTTCAGGGGATCTTTATTGAAACAAATAATCACAAATACAGTAGAACAAGTTAGTAAAAACAATTGAATTGATGATTTTGTTTGGAAAAATTAAAAGAAAACTTACTAATGCAATATGAAAGTAAATAAATAAAACAATGAATAAAATGATAATATTTAAAATCTAAAAAAAAACTTTTACTTTTATTTCTTCTTGCGAAGATCAGTCTCATATATTGTTGTGTTTTATTTTATGTGTTGGTGACAAAATTTAAAATTTCTGTGCAGTTACAAGAGAGCAGTATACTGCAGAGATGTTTTGTGTGTCTTGTTTCCTGTTCATATTGTTATTGTTTCTGAGAATGTGGAGCGTTTCGAGGGTGTACCTTTTAGCAAAATGTCTCTCCGTTTGCAGGATTTCAACCTCTTCAAAATTTGGTTGATGGTTGGTTTGGACACAGTGATTCGCCAGTGCAGTCTTCGCAGAACTTTTGCTTTTGATGTCAGATTTGTGACCGGCTAATCTCTGCCGTAAAAACTGCTTTGTTGTGCCCACAAAGCAAAGGTTGCAGTCTTCATCATCTTTGCCTTTGCAGTTGATTTTGTAGACCACGTCAGTTTTGTTTTCCTTTTCAATCTTCGGCTTAAGTTTTGTGAAAAGGGGTGCAAGTGTGCAATGTGACTTGAATGCTAATTTCACATTTATGCAGTGGTCGTTGACAACTTTTTTGAAATTTTCTGCCAATGTTGGAACGTAAACAATGCAATCTGCATTAGTGTTTGTTGGAATTTCCGAATTGACTTTATTTTTGAACCGAAATATTAAACTTCGTATAAGTTCATATGGGTAACCATTGTTAGATAAAATTTGTGTGACTATAGACTCATTCTTTCTATGAAACTTTTCGTCGCTTAGCATACAAACTTTGTTTACAAAATCGAAGCAGTGTTGATCACAATATGTCTAGCCTGGTTCGATCTAAATTTAACTTATCTTCCTGACGCTGTTTCCTTATGGTACCAATCGAATGTGAGGTGGTCTTTTTCGCGGAGGATCTTGACATCTAAAAATGCTATCGCGTTTTCTTTTTCTTTTTCGACCGTGAATTTTATTTTGTGGTTGAAATTATTTAGAACCAGCAGCAAGCTATCGATATTACGATGATCATGTGTCATCAACATATTTAAAAATTGCCTTCGGTCTATCAACCCTTTCAAAACAGTCATCAAGGAGATAATCTAACACCAAATCTGCAATGGTAGGCGAAAGTGGGTTGCGCAGTGGGTTGTACAAAGACACGAAAGCTTTTTTAAAGAAAAACAACAACATCGTTATTGTACCAGCTGATAAGGGCAACGTCACTGTTGCCATAGACAGAAGTGCTTAAGAAGTGAAAATGAATGACCTTCTAGCTGACTGTTCAACATACAGAATCTACACCCTCGAAACGCTCCACATTCTCAGAAACAATAACAACATGAACAGGAAACAAGACACACAAAACATCTCTGCAGTATACTGCTCTCTTGTAACTGCACAGAAATTTTAAATTTTGTCACCAACACATAAAATAAAACACAACAATATATTTATAAGACTGATCTTCACAAGAAGAAGTAAAAGTAAAAGTTCTCTTTTAGATTTTAAATATTATCATTGTATTCATTGTTTTATTTATTCATTTTCATATTGCAATAGTAAGTTTTCTTTTCATTTTTCCAAACAAAATCATCAATTCAATTGTTTTTACTAACTTGTTCTACTGTGTTTGTGATTACTTGTTTCAATAAAGATCCTCTGAAGAAGACCGCAACCCCTGACGAAACGTCGGGAAAGAAAATGAAATAATTGTTTCATTGCACAACTTATGACCAATAAAGCCGAAGAGGAACCAGTTTCTTCACCATAATAATATTCCAACTTGGTGAAGCTAAAATAAAATACAAAAAAAAAAGGAAATAGGCATCTCTTTGTTACTTTTGGGGTGGAGAATATTAGCCGCGTTTTGTTATACATAGCTTAAGATTCATACCGATCATCCCATAAAAATGAAACGATACGGATCTTGATGACAGCTGTGTTGCATATCTATCTCTATTTTGCTTATGTTGGTTTATTTTCATGTATTCGTTGTCTTTTTTATTAACACTGCATTCCATACTACCTACCTTACCACGAGAAGACATCTATCCACTTTCGAAAGTAAGTACGCCCCTGTACTTACCTTCTCGTTTTTATTATTTCATTTTATATCATTTTTATATTTGGTTGATATTCCTCTTTAATCGAATCGGATTAAAAAGGAATATCAAATCGAACCCACCCCTAAGACTGAGCTACGGGAGACAGCACTGTATGTGTTGTTGGTTGCTGATTTGTTCATCGAACGAACCTGTTGTCATTTTGACATTTCGGATTTCATTTCCAATTAAATTCATAAGTCGTGTTGCACGTCGGGATCGTGCTTTCGTTTTGTTTTATTTAATATATAATTCTAATGATTAATTAATCGAATTCGTTTTGCTATCGTGATATTGGAATCCGTTTTCCAATATTACGATTATAGTTTCAAGTCGGTTCGCGGAATAAATTTTTGCAACAATATAATATTGATTCAATTTGATGTATGTATATAGTATAGTTAAATTATATATGTCTACTGTCTATAATTAATTCATGGAAGGCATTGATCAAGGCAGCAGCTTCTTCGAAATCATCCATCATGTGATGCATGGCGCGATTAAAAAATTCTTGCCGGAACAGCTTAAAGTCACGTTTGAAACGACCGTTTACGACTTCGTTGACCCAGCGGCAAATCGTAATTTGCCGATTTTTGCTAGCTTCTACACTTTTCAACTGGTCTCCTTTGCGGTGTTTACTTATAGGTATAATGTGCCTTATAAACGCGCGATTTAATTGCTGTTTTATATCGCCGAGTTGAAAAAAAAATAGAAAGCGTTATCTTCATTCTAATATTTACAATATAGCCATCACAACAAAATGGCTTCAAAAAATTAATGTTGTAATGTCACTGGCTCGACAGCACCACACACGATCCGCACGCCACGACCTGTTTACTTCGAGTAACCTTCCTGTGTAATGTGCTTGTGCACGAGACAATGTTCAAGCAAAGATAATATAATACAAAGATGTCGCATCCAGTACAAGCAAAGTGAACCCAAAATAAAACCGTCCGTATCTGATATTGGATACGACAACATGCTGCGAAATGTTGCATTGGTCAATTTAAAGAGCGAGAGCGAAAAATCTCTCTGGAAACAATTTAAAATTTGAAATCTCTTCAAAATGCATACCTATCTCAAGGACAAAAATAAAATATTCGTTGTTTCTGTCTTTCGCTTTTTTTTAGGTTTTTGCTTATTATTTCTTGTGATCATGATGATGGCGGGTATCTGTATAGATAGACATGCAGTAACATTTTTGTTCTTTTGTCGCAAATCGCGATCTTCGTAAAAGGCGAAAAAATCATTTTCATTAATTTATTTAGGTACAAGTGAATTCATAACTTGTGAGGAAAGCTGATTTATTAGTTAGGTAGGTATAGATAGGTTGGTGTGAAATGTGTATGCACCGATTTAATGAATACGTCCTTCGTAACAAGATACATTTTCGCAATGGTTTTATATGTAGGTAGGTACATAAGTACTTCTGTTTTTTTTTTTTTTAATCTTGCATTCCTCTCGATCATCATCATCATCGTCGGCTCGACAACCGGGGTCCGGTCCTGGCCTCCTTCAACAAGTCTCTCCATAGAATGTACCACAAAGAACTTTCCGAGCAGGTTCCTCTTCGCTCATGCGAGCTAGGTGCCCTGCCCTCCGGAGTCTACCGAGCTTAATTTTTGGCACGATATCTGCTTCAAGGTAAATTGCGTACAATTCATGATTGTACCGTCTCCGGAATCGTCCTTCCTCACATATGGGGCCAAAAATTCTTCTTAAGACTTTTCTCTCGAACGCGGCTAAAAGGTCGGAGTGCCTTTTGCTAAGCACCCAAGTCTCGGATCCATATGTGAGTACTGGCAGGACCATGGTCCTGTACAGCAGCAGTTTTGAAGTTATGGTGAGATTTCTGGATTTGAAGAGCTTTTACAGACTATAATAGGCTCTATTGGATTTGAGAAGCCGCCCGCGTATTTCTTCTTCTATATTTTTATCGGCTGCTACTATTGACCCAAGGTATTTAAAGGATTGCACCACTGCAAATTCGTGCTCCGTTACCTTGATTGTTTGACCAACTGTTCCTCTCGCATTCGACGCCACCATGTACTTTGTTTTACCTTCACTAATGTGCAGCCCCAGATTTTGTGCCGCCTGCTCGATCTGGATGAAGGAATCATGTACAGCTTGCTCGGTTCTTCCGATGATGTCGATGTCGTCTGCGTAAGCCAGTATCTGGCTGGACCTGTTGACGATGGTCCCTCTTGTTGCCGTGCCAGATTCACGGATTGCTTTCTCCAACGCCAGGTTGAAGAGGAGGCAGGCCAAACCATCCCCTTGTCGGAGTCCATTAAAGATGCTGATTGGTTTGGATAGCAATCCGGCTATTTTTACTTGGCTTGTTACGTTGGTCATGGTCAACCTACATAGTCGTGTCAATTTATTTGGGATGCCTAATTCTCTCATGGCTCTCGATCGTTGCCAAGAATTTTTGTTTTTATTCCTTCTGAGAATTTTTGTAGGGCCGAGAGATACATGTATGAAGGAAAGTTTCAAGGAAAAGTTTTTTTTAAGCATTTCTCTGTTTTCATGTTTGAGGGTGGAGAATATATTTTTTTTATGGACGACTGTTTTGAAACAGGTAGACTTAATTGCATTCTTGCGTCCGTCTCGATCTTTTAATAATGGCAAGAATATTTGTTTTTGCTAGTTTCGAGGAATTTTGGTTGGCATACAAAATTTAGGTGGATATGAAGGAAATAGGCATCTCTTTATTACTTTTGGGGTGGAGAATATTAGCCGCGTTTTGTTATAGCTTAAGATTCATACCGATCATCCCATAAAAATAAAACGATACGGATCTTGATGACAGCTGTGTTGCATATCTGTCTCTATTTTGCTTACGTTGGTTCATTTTCATGTATTCGTTGTCTTTTTTCTTAACACTGCATTTCATACTACCTACCTTACCACGAGAAGACATCTACCCGCATAAGTAACAACTAATTTTCGGATCTTCAAAATAGATTCAGATAGAGAGCAGGATCCCAAGTTGTTGTTGTATTACGTGTTATGTACATAGGTTAGGAGGGGTGAAAATGCGGCGAGCCGCATCATCGCACTCGGATCTCAATGGATTTGTTGTGGTCCCCAGGAAATAGTTGTGGTGAATGAAGAGGATGGGTGGGAAAAGGAGTTAGAGGAGTTTAGGTGTGAGTATTACGTGTTAAAAAATTATCCTGATCCAGGTCCGTAGATAATAAAACGTGGCTATTACCTACATATTTAGTTTGTGTTTTTATTTATTTATTCGGTAAATAAAAAAAAATGATAGATAGATAGATAGTTTTATTCATTTGTTAAAAAAAAAGTTTCTTTACATTTTTGACTCCTTAATTGAATAAAGTAGGACATGGCATTACTGCCGTCTGCCCGAGTGACTTCTTTAAAATTTGCTTTAACATAATATTTGTACGTTTATAAAAGATAATTGTTAATTATTTGAGTATTTACGTATGGTTTTTTGTATATTTTCTAACATGAATTTATCAATTGAATTGAACTTTTAGTTTAGTTAAAACAAATTTTATTTAAAAAAAAAGGCTTTTAGTTTAGCAAATACGGAATGTTGGTATATAAAATTGTTTGTTTTTTTTTTTTTTATGGACTTTTAGTTTAGTTTAAACGGAAGTTGAATGAATTTTTAATTGAAAAGGCTTTTTAAATTATTATAAAACGAACTAGTATAACTTTAATTTAAGTTTAAAAACGTTCACTTATGATTCTGCTTCTGTAGGAAATTGCTTCTGAAGTGAATTGATATAGCCGTACCCAGTCTTCTCCATTTAGAATACGTTTAATGTCTTCTTCTTGCAGGTAATTCTTCTCGTAGAAAACTCTCCTTACCTCCATCAACATTGGACATATTGCAATAAAATGGTGAATGTTCTCCATCACCCGCATATTGCATAGAGAGCAAATACCTTCCAAATCGTTCCTGTGCGGTATATAATTGAGTTTTAATATTTCTCCCCTTGCTTTGAAAATACTGCTTATCATTTTTATTGGATAGTCTTCGTTGAAGTAATTTTTTTCATTTAAATTGTAATTAAGCTTGTTATATATTGTTCTTTCGTTTGATGATCTTGCTTGTTCTATGAATGCATATCTCTCGTTTTCATCGATGCTTCGAATTATTTCATAAAGAGCCGTTTTCCAATGTTCTGCATCTGCATCGACTAAGTCTAGATTCCATCCACAATTAGCTGCATGATCAACCCAATCTTTGTAAAACAGCGACGTACGGCATGCGTAAACACGAGCTTCGGCAATCTCGTATCCTCCATCTTTATTACTCGCACCAAGTAATCAGCATTTAACTTCAGAGTGGAAACGAAAAGCGGCGGAAGTCCTGTTTCCAAGTAGTACATGTATTTTGGCGTATTTACCGGTAAAAGAAAAATTTTCCTTAAGAAAAATCGCAACAACTTCTCCACTGTCTCAAATTTTTTAACACCCCAGGTTTGTGCTCCGTAGAAAAGAATAGCTTTAGTAGTTGCATCAAAAACTTGGACTTTAGCATTAGTTGAAACAAGTTTATTTTGGAATATTTTTTTCCAATTTGCACAAATTGCTGTCTACGTTAGGTTTAGCTTCGAGATGTTTTTCCATATTTAAATTATATTTTATCGTCATTCCCAGGTAAGGGTACTCTTTCACTACTTACAGTTCGGTTTCGCCATATCTCCAGTGTTCCTCTCTAGAAGTTATTCCTGCACCGATCTGGAATACCATTACTTTTGATTTCTCAGTATTTACTTCCAAGCACCATCTCCTGCAGTAGTCAAAAAGCCTGTTTATGTTTAATTGAAGAGAAGTTGGAGATTCTGCCACAATTAAAATATCATCCGCATACATTATTACTTTTATTTTGATGTTTCCATATTCAACACCACAGGGAAGGGATTCCACAATGTCATCCAGAAAAAGAGCAAATAGCAACGGGCTAAGATTGCATCCTTGCCGAACTCCGCAATTCATTTTAATGTTTTGTGATGTTTCTGTTCCATTGAATACGCGTCCAGTAGTCTGCTGATACAATTTTTCCAATGCTCTTCCGAATTTTGTTGAAATACCAAGATTGTAGAGTTTATAAAACAGTGCTCTTCGGTCCACTTTATCAAAGGCAGCTTTAAAATCAACGAAAAGATCGGGCTAGACATCCTAGCACAAAAATGTTATCCATTGTCGAATAGCCTTTTCGAAAACCGGATTAGTATTCGCTCAATTTATTATTAACATTAACCCACCTGTTAAGTCTATTATTAAGAAGAGATGAGTAAATTTTCAAACTTGCGTTTAAAAACGAGATTCCTCTATAATTGCTTGGTTCACATGGGTCACCCTTCTTATGAATCGGCCAAATGAGAGCTTCTTCAAAACAATCCGGATGTACAGCAAAATTAAAGATCACATTTAGTGCTTGAGTAAGTTTTTCTTTTAGTAATACAGACGAATGTTTGAAAAATTCAGTTGGTATACCGTTTGAATCAGCCATTTTACGATCTTTTAGTGTATCCAGAATTACTTCGACTTCTGTTATTGTAATTTCTTCATCTAAAATGTTATCCGTGATAGCTGGTCTTGCATAGCTCCATGATGGCTGGTCATTATATGTGCTAAGCAATGTATTGAAGTGATCTTTTAATACTGAAATTTCTATTTGCGAGGATTTTGGAGACGATTCCTGTCCATTTATTTTTTTTGTTAGTTTCCAAAATTCTGCGGAGTCCTTACATTGGCTTAACTTTTTTGCTAGGTTTTCTTCATATTTTTTTCTTTTTTCTTTATATAGTTGCTTTTGTTGCTTGGTTATTTCTACGTATTCTATGCGAGTTGAGTTTAAATTGCACCTTCTGAGTGTGTTGAGCAAACCCAGTGATTTCTTTCTTAATTTTTCACATGCATAGTCGTACCACTCTTCTTTTTTTTTAAGTTTTGGAGTATTCTGCATAACAGCTGCTGCATCCTTTATAATTGGTTCTAATTCAACTAATGGTAAATAGGTAAATTTACAGTTGAGTATTTTTCTTTCCAATAAGCCATTTAAACTTGTTTTATAGCTGTTTGCGCAACGAGGCACCCATTTTAATTTAGGTATATCTGATGAGATTTGTTTTTCAGGCTTGCCATGTATGCTGTCAATTTCAATTTTTACCATAATTGGAAGATGATCCGAGTAGGGAATTTTTTCCACCTTAAATTCTTTTACAATGGAAATCCAGTCTCCACTGATAAGACAAAGATCAATCGTTGAGCATCCCTGTTTACCAATAATCGTTAATTCTCCATTTAAGTCACCTTCAACGCTTCCATTTAAAATGCTTAACCCAAAATCGTTGCGAAATTCTAGTACTTTTTTGCCTTCTGTATTTATGACTTGGTCTTTCGAACTTCGTTTTCTATCTCCCAACTTGAAAGCTGATTCTTTATTTGCTGTTCTTGCATTAAAATCCCCAATTACCATTACATCTTGAACTTTAGTTTCACATAGCATATCATACAGTATCTCGTAATCGCTTTGCCACTTATTGCAGTTTAAGTAAACTGGGATGATGAAATAACTTTTCTCATATAATTTTAGTTCAATAATCATTACTTCTTCATTAATTTTTACTGTAGAGTTATTAATTAAATTTTCATTGATAGCAGCCAACATTCCTCCACTTGCTCTGCCCCTGGTTGCAGTCTTTTTTGCAGGAATCCAATAGCATTAATGCATTGGGAAATATTTTTCATAATTTAAGCAATTATCATTTACTACATTTGTCTCGGATAACAGAATTATATCTGCTGTACACAATCCATTAAATAAATCAGAAAATATAAGTTTATTATTTAATCCACCAATATTATATGCAACGATACAGACATTAAAGAAACTATTTATATTTATGTAATTTATATTGTTGTTTTGTTTTTTATTTTTTTGAATAATTTTTCTATCTATAACATCCCTGTGCTATTCTCTCGGAGTTGCATGTGAGCATACCCCAATACCATCCACACGATCCACAAAACCTCCTGTCAGAGTTCTGTCATTGTCATTTCCAAATCTGCTACCACCTGCTGTCGTCAATGGTAAACAACTTTGAAAGAAATCTTGAGGTAAATTCAACATCTCGGTTAATTTATCAAAACCAGATTTTGCGCCGTGTTTTAATCCTTTGGAATCATCCCATGTATATTCCAGTCCATCGACAATTAACTTTTCGCCTTTCACCACTGCTTTCGAATTTCGTCGATCGCGTTTGAGTAGCCGTCGGATGTTTAAAAGCTGTGATCTTCGTTTTCTAATTATTGGCGGATAATCTCTCTGAATGGATATTTTATTGTTTTTAAGTTTATGTACGTTGTTTAATACCGCGTAAAGATTATCTTTGTTTTTAAATTTCACAATAAAGTTTTTAAATTTTGGATTCCATGTTTTTATTTGCTTAATTTCTTCTGGGGAGATATTGCTTACTCCATCTGACAGCTGGTTGCATGTTTCTACGATTTCTTGTAATTGGTCAATTTGGCCCCTCGCCTCCACTTTGAATATCAGATTTTTATCGTGGTTAGTTTTTTGGATATTTATGATTTGTTGTTCCAGATACTCCACTTTTGACTGAAGATCGTGAACATGAGTTTTAAGAACCTCGTTTTCCTGCTTAAGCGAAAGTATATCTAAGCGAACCTCTTCAACGTCCGATTTCGTAGCAAGATGCTGTTGTTTCTCATCGAAAATACTTTTCAAATCATTAATAGACATCTGGGCAACCAAGTTGTCTGAGTCTTTTTTGTCCCTCTTCAGTAATGAAGTCATTGTTTTTTCGGGAGAAGTTTCGCTTACGGCACGTTTAAACATGTAAACAGTTTTCTTTGTTTGAATTTTTAATGACAATAGATATATTTTCTTTGTCACCGTTTAAGTGATTTTATATTTTAAATAAAAAGATTATTTCAGAACTTGCCTGTGAAATTTTGTTTGTTTTTTTTGTACCAATTCTTGTCGTAATGTTTATTTTTGTTGTTTGCACTTTAATTTGTGAAAATAGTTCCTTTTTTACAGTAAAAACAATTATTTTAACAGACCTTAGTTAATACTTGACTATGCACTTTTCAATAAAAAAAAATGCTTAGAAATACCTATGTATAAATGATAAATAGGTGAGTATGTATCACGGAAATTGGCTTTCAAGACAATGTACCCCCGAAACCGATTACTAAGCAGTTACATATCAAAAATCCATACCTACCTGGTTACCTTCCTAATCTTTATCTTTATATAAATGTAATTATGTATATTTATTTCGTTAAGAAGGATAATTTTCCTCTTGCTAATTATTGTCTTCAAAATTAGGTACCTACCTACACCTATATTTTTAATGCTTTTAGTTTTCAAAAATAATGTTTTTATTGAAGAATATGTACCTATAGGTATTCCTCCCGGTTAAAAGAAACAGCTCGTTAAAATTTGAAAAGTATGCAATCGCTATTTGAATTTGTGTAATATGTACTGATTTTTTTTAAACTTCCGTTAATTTAAAATCATTTGTTTTTTAATATTCCTTTTCATAAAATAAAACAGTAAAACTTCTCATTTCTTTAAATTGAGGTTTCTATAACTCGAATTTTGTTCTCACATTTTGAGAGTTTGACTTATATGGAAAATGGAAGTTACACTGTATTTGATTTTTTCTTTTTAAGAGTGAGCCATTTTGACAGATGATAGAAAATTTTGATTTAAATATGAATACCTACCTGCAGCAAATTAGAATCCTGGAATTCCGTTGAACGGAGATAACGGCAACATTTGAGTGCTTTAACATATGAACTAATATCTCTTGAGTGCATGAATGGATTCATTTAGTTTTTATTAATTTTGCATATCATCATCATCGTCGGCTCGACAACCGGGGTCCGGTCCTGGCCTCCTTCAACAAGTCTCTCCACCCATCCCGGTCTCGAGCCGCCGCCATCCAGTTGCGCACACCAAGGCTCCGGGCGTCCTGGTCTACGCCATCTCTCCAGCGCAAGCATGGTCTACCACGCTGTCGTCTACCATAGAATGTACCACAAAGAACTTTCCGAGCAGGTTCCTCTTCGCTCATGCGAGCTAGGTGCCCTGCCCACCGGAGTCTACCGAGCTTAATTTTTGTCACGATATCTGCTTCAAGGTAGATTGCGTACAATTCATGATTGTACCGTCTCCGGAATCGTCCTTCCTCACATTTGGGGCCAACAATTCTCCTTAAGACTTTTCTCTCGAACGCGGCTAAGAGGTCGGAGTGCCTTTTGCTAAGCACCCAAGTCTCGGATCCATATGTGAGTACTGGCAGGACCATGGTCCTGCACAGCAGCAGTTTTGAAGTTATGGTGAGATTTCTGGATTTGAAGAGCTTTGACAGACTATAGTAGGCTCTGTTGGATTTGAAAAGCCGCCCGCGTATTTCTTCTTCTATATTGTTATCGGCTGCTACTATTGACCCAAGGTATTTAAAGGATTGCACCACTTCAAATTCGTGCTCCGCTACCTTGATTGTTTGACCAACTGTTCCTCTCGCATTCGACGCCACCATGTACTTTGTTTTACCTTCACTAATGTGCAGCCCCAGATTTTGTGCCGCCTGCTCGATCTGGATGAAGGAATCATGTACAGCTTGCTCGGTTCTTCCGATGATGTCGATGTCGTCTGCGTAAGCCAGTATCTGGCTGGACCTGTTGACGATGGTCCCTCTTGTTGCCGTGCCAGAGTCACGGATTGCTTTCTCCAACGCCAGGTTGAAAAGGAGGCAGGCCAAACCATCCCCTTGTCGGAGTCCATTAAAGATGTTGATTGGTTTGGATAGCAATCCGGCTATTTTTACTTGGCTTGTTACGTTGATCATGGTCAACCTACATAGTCGTGTCAATTTATTTGGGATGCCGAATTCTCTCATGGCTTTGTAAAGTTCTACCCTGGCTATGCTATCGTAGGCGGCCTTAAAGTCTATAAACAGGTGGTATGTTGGGATGTTAAATTCTAGACATTTTTCCATCGCCTGCCTAAGGGTAAAGATCTGATCAGTTGTTGATTTGCCTGGAATGAATCCACACTGATATTGTCCGATGATGGTTTTAGCGTATGGGGTTATCCGGTCTTGTAGGATAGAGGAGAGTATCTTATAGGCGGTACTCAACAACGTGATACCTCTATAATTGCTGCACGTTGTGACATCTCCCTTCTTATGTATGGGGCAAATTATACCTTTTCGCCAGTCTTCTGGAATTTCTTCATGCTCCCACACGTGCACTATAATCTCATGAATTGCTTGACGTAAAGCTGGCCCACCGTGTTGAAATAGTTCGGCTGGTATACCATCGGCTCCCGGGGCTTTGTTTTTCTTTAGCCGGCCTATAGCCTTCTCAACCTCTTCTATGCTTGGTGGCGGCAACATAGGGTACTCTTCTTGAAGTAGTGGAGCCTCCACTTCTGCAGTGAGCTGACCATTTAGCAATTCATTGAAGTACACTTCCCATCGCTCCAGTATGCTTTGAGGATCGGTGATCAGATTTCCCTCTCCGTCCTTGCAGTATGTGCAGCGTGGTGTGTACTGCGTCATGTTTCGGACGGATTGGTAGAACTTCCGCGCCTGGTGCGGACCTCGCTCTCGGCTTTTCTCTATTTCACAGATTATGTTCTTCTCCCAGGCTGATTTTTTCTGTCTGTGAAGCCGTTTTTCAATTCTTCTGAGCTCTTTATATTCGTGTTCGCGTGCCCGCGTTCTATGAGATTGTTGCATTGCTCGGTACGCAACATTCTTACGTTCAGTCGCTAGCTTGCATTCATCATCAAACCAGTCGTTCCGATTTCTACGACTGCTGCCTAAGATGGAGTTGGCAGTACTAATGACAGTATTCTTAAGGCGTGTCCACTTCTCATCTACGCCCAGCATACTGGCTCCAGGACTTACTCTACCCAGTTCTAGGGCGAGTCCTCACGCATTTCCAAAGGTGTTACTGGTGTTTTCATTGCGCAGAGCAGCCGTGTTGATTCGAACCTGATCGGCGGATGCAATACGTCTTCGCAAGGCAATCCGCCCTCGGAAAACCATACCAACAAGATAGTGATCCGAGTCGATATTGGCACATCGGTACTTTCGTACCGTCATCAAGTTCGAGTAGTGGCGACGGTCTATCAACACGTGGTCAATTTGGTTACGATTGACTCCATCAGGTGATACCCAGGTGGCTTTGTAGATATCTTTACGCGGGAACCTGGTACTCGCAACGACCATGTTTTTCGATGCTGCCAATTCTAAGACTCGAAGTCCTGCGTAATGCCTGAATACCGGCTCCCGACCTATTTTTGCATTCAAATCCCCACGGATGATTTTTACGTCATACCTTGGACAGGCATTGAGGGCCCTCTCGACTTGTTCGTAGTAAGTCTCTTTTTCTTCGTCTGAGGACTCCTCCGTAGGTCCGTGAACGTTAATGAGCCTGATGTTCTTAAATTTGCCTCGCACGCAAAGGGTGCATAGCCTTTCGCTTATAGCGTTAAAGCCGATGATGGCAGACTTCATTTTTTCGCCGACTAGGAAGCCTACCCCGAGCACATGGTGTTTTGTATGACAGCTGTAATATAAGTCATAATCTTTCTTCTGTAGAACACCATTCCCTGTCCATCTTATTTCTTGAAGTGCTGTTATGTCAGCTTTATATTTTGACAGGGCATCGGCTAGCTGCTGAGCAGCTCGAGCTCTATAGAGTGATCGTACGTTCCATAAGAAAATTCGTAAATCGTTATTCCGTTTTCTTTGCGTGGGTTGTCGTCGTGAGATCAGTCCGTTTCCGAGGCTTGTTGCTGGTCTCGTAATTCTTCTAGTTTTACGGAACAGGGAATTAACCTGTTGCCAACCTGTGGAACCAGCCTGATCATATTAGCCAAACCTTTTTAAAGGCTTGTTTCTAGCGGCCGCCGCGAAGAGGCTATGATTAGTGATGTAAAATGTCGTTACTTTTAAGTAATCGTTACATTCGTTACTTTTTCCGAAGTAATCGTTACTTTTGAGTGATTACTTTGATTACTTTTTTCATATAAAAATTACAAATACTTTTGTCGCACTTTTAGCTTTGCACAAACAAAATAAATATGAAAAGAACTTTGCAAATCAGATTTCCGTTTCCTATTTCAGAAGGAGAGACAGAGTTTTCACAAAACAGTCTGCCAGGTTCAACTTCAATCCAAATTTCGTACGATATGGCCACAAACCGTTGCTTGTTGCGTTCAATAAAAGAAGCGTAACTGAACGCATCAGTGGAACGTGAAGCCAATCCACATATCGAGTAGATGTGTGCTATCCGATCGATTCATATTTGCGCATAACTTAAAATTGAAATTATTTTAAAATGAGGATTTTAACACCCCCCCCCACCCTTCCTTTAAAAAATCCATTTAAGATAAAAAAAATCTCTATAAGAAGCCTATTATTTCTCGTTTATTTAAATACCTCAACCTTGAAGATCGGACAACTAAAACCAAAGATATAGGCTTCCAACGACAACAACTATATCTTTAATAAATTATCCATACCGAGCATTTTATACTCGAATCTCGGACCCGGTACCCGGACTCGGTCTGCCAAACGATTACTTTGATTACTTTGATTACTTTGATTACTTTGATTACTTTGATTACTTTGAGTACTTTGATTACTTTGATTACTTCGATTACTTTTCGTTTCTATTGGATTCGATTACTTTTGATTACTTTGGGATTTGATCATCCCTTGGATTTTGGATCAGGATTGGATTGCAGGAGGGAACAAAATATTCTCAGCACAGGGTGGTCCCAAAAAATGTCACTTTCTTATTCTTTGAGCGATTTCGATGAAATTGACACAGGTAATAGCTGAGGCAGAATTATGGACGAAAAAAATATTTTCAGCACAGGGTAGTCCCAAAAAATGTATCTTTCTTATTCTTTGAGCGATTTCGATGAAATTGACACAGGTAATAGCTGAGGCAGAATTATGAACTAACAAAATATTTTCAGCACAGGGTGGTCCCAAAAAATGTCACTTTCTTATTCTTTGAGCTATTTTGATGAAAAGGACACAGGTTATAGTTGAGGCAGAATTATGAACGAACAAAATGTTTTCAACACAGAGTGGTCCCAAACAATGTATCTTTCTTATTCTTTGAGCGATTTCGATGAAATTGACACAGGTAATAGCTGAGGCAGAATTATGAACTAACAAAATATTTTCAGCACAGGGTGGTCCCAAAAAATGTCACTTTCTTATTCTTTGGGCGATTTCGATGAAATTGACACAGGTAATAGCTGAAGCAGAATTATGAACGAACAAATATTTTCAACACAGGGTGGTCCCAAAAAATGTCACTTTCTTATTCTTTGAGCGATTTCGATGAAATTGACACAGGTAATAGCTGAGGCAGAATTATGGACGAAAAAATATTTTCAGCACAGGGTGGTCCCAAAAAATGTCACTTTCTTATTCTTTCACCGATTTCGATGAAATTGACACAGGTAATAGCTTTGGCAGAATTATGAACGAACAAAATATTTTCAGCACAGCGTGGTCCCAAAAAATGTCACTTTCTTATTCTTTGAGCGATTTTGATGAAATTGACACAGGTTATAGTTGAGGCAGAATTATGAACGAAAAAAATGTTTTCAGCACAGAGTGGTCCCAAAAAATGTCACTTTCTTATTCTTTGAGCTATTTTGATGAAATGGACACAGGTTATTGTTGAGGCAGAATTATGAACGAAAAAAATGTTTTCAGCACAGAGTGGTCCCAAAAAATGTCACTTTCTTATTCTTTGAGCGATTTTGATGAAATTGACACAGGTTATAGTTGAGGCAGAATTATGAAAGAACAAAATGTTTTCAACACAGAGTGGTCCCAAACAATGTCACTTTCTTATTCTTTGAGCGATTTCGATGAAATTGACACAGGTAATATCTGAGACAGAATTATGAACGAAAAAAATATTTTCAACACAGGGTGGTCCCAAAAAATGTCACTTTCTTATTCTTTGAGCGATTTCGATGCAATTGACACAGGTAATAGCTGAATCAGAATTCCGAAGGAACAAAATATTTTCAGCACAGGGTGGTCCCAAAAAATTTCACTTTCTTATTCTTTGAGCGATTTCGATGAAATTGACACAGGTTATAGCTGAGGCAGAATTGGGATCAAAAAAAATATTTTCAACACAGGGTGATTCCAAAAAATGTCACGTTCGTTGTTCTTTGAGCTATTTCAATGAAATTGACACAGGTTATAGTTCGCGAAAATTTTGTTTAAAAAAACTGATAATATAAAGGTGAAGCGCGATAAAATCAATCAATTAAAAGGTTATTTCTCGGGGATGACTTAAAAGATATTTTTTCTTCAAGAAGTTGCTATTTATAGGGTGAATTGGGATAAAATAAAAAAAATGATATTCTATTTAAATTTTTTTTGTTGTGATTGAAAAGGTATTTATCGGGGATTGCTTCAGAACAATTTTATTTAAAAAATTTATATTTATAGGGTGCAGTGGGGAAAGACGTTAAGTGGTAGGCGATGTTAAAAATTTGAGGTCTGTTTGAAAGGGCATTTTTTAGAAGTGAACTGATGGATATTTTTTCAAAAATATTTCCATTTATACGGTGAAATTACATTTCAATCACAAAAATAATTTTTTAAATCGAATATCATTTTTTGCTTTTACCCCAATTCACCCTATAAATAGCAACTTTTTGAAGAAAAAATATCTTTTAAGCCATCCCCGAGAAATAACCTTTTAATCACAAAAAGAATTGTTTGATTTTATCCCGATTCACTTTTATAATATCACTTTTTTTAAACAGAATTTTCGGAAACTATAACCTGTGTCAATTTCATTGAAATAGCTCAAAGAACAACGAAAGTGACATTTTTTGCAATCACCCTGTGTTGAAAATATTTTTTTCGATTCTATTCTGCCTCAGCTTTAACCTGTGTCAATTTCATCAAAATCGCTCAAAGAATAAGGAAGTGAAATTTTTTGGGACCACCCTGTGTTGAAAAATATTTTTTTTATTCATAATCCTGCCTCAGATATTACCTGTGTCAATTTCATCGAAATCGCTCAAAGAACAAGAAAGTGACTTTTTTTGGGACCACCCTGTGTTGAAAAATATTTTTTTCATTCATAATTCTGCCCACAGATTAGCCATATGAAGATGAGAATGTTTCGTACGTTTCACCCTCCAAAACCCATTTGTTTACATTGTTGTATTTGTAATTTTTTCCCGCGTCGATGAATAGATGTGAATTGCAACAACAATTTAACCCGGTGTGTGAAGATCCCTACTGTCTATGTGTGAGATTTTTATACACACATTCTCATTTTTTATCTGATAACTGCCAGTTCAAGCTTGTAGGCAAATTAAAATGGCTGCCGTGGATTCTCATCTTCATGTGGCTAATCTGTGATTCTGCCTCAGATATTACCTGTGTCAATTTCATCGAAATCGCTCAAAGAATAAGAAAGTGACATTTTTTTTGACCACTGTGCTGAAAACATTTTTTTCGTACATAATTCTGCCTCAACTAAATATAACATGTGTCAATTTCATCAAAATCGCTCAAAGAATAAGAAAGTGACATTTTTTGAGACCACCCTGTGCTGAAAATGTTTTGTTAGTTCATAATTCTGCCTCAGCTATAACCTGTGTCAATTTCATCGAAATCGCTCAAGGAATAAGAAAGTGACATTTTTTGGGACCACCCTGTGCTGAAAATATTTTGTTCGTTCATAATTCTGCCTCAGCTATTACCTGTGTCAATTTCATCGAAATAGCTCAAAGAATAAGAAAGTGACATTTTTTGGGACCACCCTGTGCTGAAAATATTTTTTTCGTTCATAATTCTGCCTCAGCTATTACCTGTGTCAATTTCATCGAAATCGGTCAAAGAATAAGAAAGTGACATTTTTTGGGATTACCCTGTGCTGAGAATATTTTGTTCCCTCCTGCAATCCAATCCTGATCCAAAAACCAAAGTAATCAAAAGTAATCGAATCCAATAGAAACGAAAAGTAATCGAAGTAATCAAAGTAATCAAGCAATCAAAGTACTCAAAGTAATCAAAGTAATCAAAGTAATCAAAGTAATCAAAGTAATCAAAGTAATCAAAGTAATCAAAGTAATCAAAGTAATCAAAGTAATCAAAGTAATCAAAGTAATCAAAGTACTCAAAGTAATCGTTCCTGGTAATCGTTAGTAATCGTTACTGGTAATCGGTACAAAAACTGGTAATCGTTACTCAGAAATGTACTCGATTACTTTGATTACTTCAAGTAATCGTTACAAAGTAACGATTACTAACGATTCCTTCCACCACTAGCTATGATCACACTTCCACCAGTCCGAATAGTTACGGCACGTGCATGTTTTCGTATGCTACATGTTATTCCCCCTATTCGGCTGATGGCTGACCGCCATATATATATACCTACATAAAATAACGGTTATTTTGACACCTTTATTATCCTACGACCTACGAGGTATAAAAGCGTCACAATCTTGATTTTAAATTGATCAAAAAATAAATAAAACTGATACAGAGAAAAAATATCGCTACTTTCGAGCAAATTTTGCCTAGAAAATCAATAAAAAACATAAATATTAAGAAATAAAAGGTATCATTATTATGGTATAATGACTCTTAGTTTATGCTTTAAATATCAAATAAATAGCATTTTAGCTACACAATAACTTTACTCGATACAAAGATATGTTACACATCATTTGGAATATACTTACATATACCTACTCTAACTACTTTTTTATTCTTCGACAATTAAAAAAAAATAAAAAAATTAAAGTTTTATACCTACCAATGTACATACCTACTTGTTTAAAACAAAATAGATGCCTACCTACCTGATCTTGATATTGGTAGAAAGATTAATTTATTTGCAGACAGATTTACTAGGTTTGTTCTCAGACAAGAGTTTTTCTTTAGTTTAGATATTTATTTTTAGGATACTGAGAAGGTACATTTAAACTCAAAAAATTTAACTGTGTCTTTGCATTTAGGTATCATACCTAATACCAAAAACTCTCACCTTGCTCCATTAAAAGATATACACAATGTTCATGGCTATCACAGATTAGCCACATGAAGATGAGAATCCCCGGCAGCCATTTTAATTTGCCTACGAGCTTGAACTGGCAGTTATCAGATAAAAAATGAGAATGTGTGTATAAAAATCTCACACATAGCCAGTAGGGATCTTCACACACCTGGTTAAAATGTTGTTGCAATTCACATCTATTCATCGACGCGGGAAAAAATTACAAATACAACAATGTAAACAAATGGGTTTTGGAGGGTGAAACGTACGAAACATTCCCATCTTCATATGGCTAATCTGTGATGGCTATTACCAAAATGTGGGAGGTATGCGTACAAAAATGCAACAACTGCTCTTATCATCTTCTTCCCAACAATTTGATTTCATTGCACTCTCTGAAACTTGGTTTTCTGCAAAGCACTACAATGGAGAGATGTTCAACGATCGACATTACTCTGTATACCGCAAAGAGAGATGCTCTCTTTCAACTGGTTTGGACAGAGGCGGAGGTGTACTTATTGCAGTTCGCTCTATTTATGCTTCAACTCAATTGACTCTTCCTTCATCATCCTATTCTTCATATGATATTGATCAAATAATTGTTAAACTTTCATTAAAAGGTAATAAAGACATTTATATCATAGTAAACTATATTCCACCTAGAAGTCCACTTAGTATTTATGAAGAGCATATTTATAACTGTAACTTTTATTTATCAAAATTTAAAGATAATCACAATGTTATTATCACAGGTGACTTTAATCTACCAAATGTAAACTGGGTTTTTGACTCAGATGAAATGCAACTTATTCCATTCAATGTAACAAATGAATTTGAATCAGAAATTTTAGACTCCTTTGCAGCGTATGATTTAATGCAGATAAATAATTGTAAAAATAGCTAAGACAGACTACTTGATTTAGTTTTTGTTGATAAAGGATTGGTGATGTCAGTTAACGAATCCCCTTTTCCAATTTTTTTCTAATTCTATTCATCATACTGCTTTAACTTTTGAATTGCAAATACTTGATTTTTTTAAACTTAAAACTTCAAACTCATTTGAATATAACTTTGATAAAGCAAATTTTGTTGGTATAGCGAGTTATATGGATAAATTAATATTGCCCACTGATTTTAATTATGGTTACGATTTATCCTACTTTTACAGCGTTTTTCTAAGAACTTTAAAGGAAGCAATTGACATTTATGTTCCTAAAACTCAAGTAAAAAATAATTCGAAGCCACCTTGGTATAACAAAATTTGAAAAACAAAAAGAACAAAGTTTACAAATTGTTGCGGGTTTCTTCATCTGATGCCAATTTGCGAGTAAAATATATCGCCCTTGAAAAAAAATTCAATGTCTTAAGCAAATTTCTTTACAAAAATTTTCTTTATTCAATGGAATCTAAACGGAAAACAAACAGTAAATTCTTTTGGACGTTTATCAAGAGCAAAAAAAATAATAATGGGATTTCAAAGTGTATGGATTATTTAGGATCCACCTACACAAACCTACCTAATATTTGCAATGGTTTTGCTAATTTTTCAAGTCAAACTACCTGGTTTCACCAAACAGCAATGACTTCTCCTCTAATCCATCTGATAATATAATTAACATTGGTCAATTAAGTGTTTGCTTAACTGAAGTTGAGAAAGCTTTATCGGGCCTCAGTGACGATAAGAAGGCCGGTCCAGATGAAATTCCTCCTCTTGTTTTAAGAAAGTGTGCACCATCTCTATCCAGAATATTATGTTTTATTTTTAACAAATCACTCGGTAAAGGCGAATTTCTTTCGCAATGGAAAACATCTTTTATTATACCTATTCATAAATGCGGTCCAAAACAAGAAATATCGAATTATCGTCCAATTTGCCAGTTATCTGTGATCCCAAAACTCTTTGAAAAAATTATTTATGATAAGCTTTCGTTTTTATTAAAAGAAACAATATGTCCATTTCAACATGGCTTTGTCTCTGGAAAATCGACTACTACAAACCTTACTATCTTTTCGAACTTTGTTCTTAAGAAACTTGAAAAGGGATATCAAGTGGATGTTATATATACAGACTTTGCCAAGGCATTTGACAGAGTTCACCACAATATACTAATTCAAAAACTTGAAAAACTAGGAATACATTCAAATATGCTGAATTGGTTCCGTTCTTATCTGTCAGATCGTATCCAATATGTTCGTATTGGTTTGAATATTTCAAATCCGATTGTGGTTTCATCTGGTGTTCCCCAAGGTAGCCACCTTGGACCACTTTTGTTTCTTATTTTTATCAATGACTTACCTGATGTCCTTTTGAACTCCATCAAACTGATGTTTGCCGACGATCTCAAATTTTTCAGATGCAAGATTCGATGGACTGTGGGCTTCTGCAAGAAGACCTACAAAGGCTGTCTGTTTGGTGTAAAAATAACCAATTACAACTTAATATTACTAAATGTCAGTGTTTTTCCTTTTCCCGTCGTTCGTGTCTCATCTTTTATGATTATCATATTGAAAACAAAGTTCTTGAAAGAGTATCAAGTAAAAAGGATCCTGGAGTAATTTTTGACTGTAAACTCAACTTTGTTAAACACATAGAATTTATAGTCAATAAAGCTAACTCCATGCTTGGATTTATTACCCGCAACTCCAAAGATCTAAATGAACCGTATACTTTGAAGTCTCTATACATTGCTTATGTTAGATCAGTTCTTGAATACTGCTGCGTAGTATGGAATCCATTCTATAAAACCCATTCAGTTCGAATTGAAAAAAATTTACGAGAATAGTCACATATAAACTCAGATGGAACATCGTAGTAATGCCTCCATATAATACGCTGCGACTGCTCATTGGCATTCAGACACAAGAAAACCGCCGCAAGATGTTTTCTATAATGTTCATAAAAGATATTTCATCATATCATATACATTGTCCGTTTTTATTGTCTTTAATCGACTTATATGCGCCAACTCGAGTGCTTAGAAATCGAAACTTATTCAATGAGGTAAATCATAGAGTAAATTATGCGTTTAATGAACCCATTACTCGCTGTGTCAGAGAAATTAATTCCATATCACATTGTATTGATTTAGATTTTCATTTAAGTAGAGATACGTTCAAAAACATGTTAAACTTATTCTTTTTAGTAAATAAACTAGTAAAAATATGTTCTTTCTTATGTAAATATGTATATTTCGCTAGTCTAAAGGGTTTTCCAATAAGAGGTGTTATTTTGAATAGCCCGCTATTTCGGTAGCTGTCATACTCTTGAAGCTGTAATTTTTTGACATTTGACAAGAAGAAACTACGCCATTAATAAAAATGGAACGATACACGCTTCAACAACGCATTGAAATTATTAAAATTCACTATAAAAATGGTGAAAATTTGGCAGAGACGGTTCGTAAAACTAAAACATTTTTGAGTCGTCGTGAAGCACCTTGTCCGACTGCAATACAGAAATTGGTGGACAAATTCGAGCTGTTGGGACAAGTTAGTGATGTGAAGAATAAAACCCGTGCACGTCGCTCAAGAACAACTGAGAATATTGCTGTTGTAGCCCAAAGTGTTGAAGAAAACCCAGGTTTGTCCATTCCTCGTCGTTCTTTGGAATTAGGCATTCCACAAACGTCATTACACCGTATTTTGCATAAAGACTTGGGTCTTAAGGCTTATAAAGTTCAGTTAACACAAGAACTCAAGCCGGCTGATCATCAACAACGTCGTATCTTTGCTGATTGGGTCCTTGAAATGCATGAACATGATCCGGAATTTCATCGAAAAATCATCTTGACTGATGAGGCCCATTTCCACCTCGGAGACTACGTCAACAAGTCGCATCTGGGGCTCGGAAAACCCAAGAGTTATTGTTGAAAAGCCTCGCCATCCTCAACGCGTGACTGTTTGGTGCGGTTTATGGTCCGGCGGGGTCATTGGACCTTACTTTTTCGAAAATGAGGCTGGAGCAACAGTTACGGTCAATGGATTGCGCTATCGAGAGATGATTAATGATTTTTTATGGCCGAAATTGGATGGTATTGAGCTGGACAACGTTTACTTTCAACAAGACGGCGCTACGTGCCACACAAGCAATGAAACCATCGATCTTTTACGGGAAAAGTTTCCGGACCGTGTTATCTCTCGAAGAGGTGATCACAATTGGCCACCGAGATCTTGTGATTTAACACCTTGCGACTTCTTCCTTTGGGGCCACGTGAAAGATAAGGTCTACGCCAACAGCCGAGCGTCGATTCAAGACCTCAAAGATGGAATTCGTGAGGCTATCGAGGACATAGGGCAGCCACTTTGCGATTTGGCTATGGAAAATTTCATGAAAAGGATATGGTCCTGTAAGCGTGGTCGTGGCGGCCATTTGGCTGATGTTGTGTTCCATTATTAACGGCGTACCTTCCTCTTTATAATGAAATAAACATCCGATCATTTATCTCAAAAAATGCCATTTTTCTTTGAATATCAAAATAACACCTCTTATTGGAAAACCCTTTATAAGAGTTATGTTGTAAACTCGAATTGATGTTAAATAAATAAATGATTCCTTTAAGCATTGAAGATTTACACCTCTTATAATAATTGAATGTTCATTAAAATATGATATATTTTTAATAAAAATATAATCTTTGTTATATATATGTTATATATATAATAATATTTAATAATTCATCCTTGAAGATAAAAAAAGAATTACCAAAGTTATAAGCCATTTGGGGAGAGCTATACATGATCAACCAAATCCTGAATTTTATCGACCAAATAGGTGCATCCGTTTATAGGCTTTATTAGCTCGATGTAAAGTGGACGTAAAGACGCAAAACTTTAAATGGAGTTATCATGTTCCTCCCAAACACCACAGTATTGAAGTAAGCTTTAAAAATTTAAAATAATTTAAATAAATACTTTATTTTTGAAAAAAGCAGTATTTCTCGACTTTTAGCCAATTTGATGCAGCTTGCTATTTATTTTGTCGGCACCTTGAAATGATAAAAATGTGAATTGACTTGCAATCGATTAATAAATTGAAATCAAATTGAGAAGCTTCTGAACAATGTGCAGACGCAATGATTTCTAAATCAAGACATTTTCCAGGACTTGTTGAAAAAATGAAACCATTTGCTAATCGTGGTCGAAATATCAATTTAGCAGGTTTTTAATATAAGATTTTTCAAAACCACATTTTTATATTTTAAGTTCAATTGAGGTCCCTCGTCTTCGAATTCGGCTTTTTTAGTCTGCTTGTTTATAATGAATAGCTTATTACTCGTCGATATTCGCAAAAATCTAGTAAAAGAAGATACGGAGTCTATTATAATAAAAATATACCTAGGTACCTATACCGTTTTGGTAAACAACAACAAAAATTTCAATTCCAGTTTTCAAACAATTAAAAAGACCAAAAAAATATGTTTTTGTTTAAATATCTATAGTATTTATTATTAACATAAAAGAATAAATGTGAGTGCCATAAGAAAAATTAAATCAATATTCAAGGAAATATAACATCGCCATAAAAATTTTATCAAAATATTTTGTTTGCCCACAAACACTACCCCCCTCCACCCTGAGAATAGGCACCTATGTAGCTGCCTTTAGATTGCCGTTCGGATATACATATAGGTATATATTCTCCAGCCCCAAATGTGAAAAAAAAGAAATCCTTGAAAAATAATTCCTTGAAACCGTTCTTCATATCTACATACATATGTACCTACATGAATTTCTCTGCTCACAAAAATTATCAGAAGGAATAAAAAAGAAATTCACCTGTACCTAAATAAATTAATGAAAATGTTTTTTTTTAATTTCTCAAGGAATACCAACAAAATAACCCCACAAAAATAAATAAAACCAAAAGAAAATCCTTGCTACCTTTTACGAAGATCGCGATTTGAGACGAAAGAACAAAAACGTTACTGCATGTCTATCTATACAGATACAGATACCCACCATCATCATGATCACAAAAAATAATAAGCAAAAAACTAAAAAAAAGCGAAAGACAAAAACAACGAATACATTATTTTTGTCCTTGAGATATGCATTTTGAAGAGATTTCAAATTTTAAATTGTTTTCAGAGAGATTTTTCCCTCTCGCTCTTTAAATTGACCGATCCAACATTTCGCAACATGTTGTCGTATCCAACGGTTTTATTTTGGGTTCACTTTGCTTGTACTGGATGCGACATCTTTGTATTATATTATCTTTGGTTCAAGGTTGTTTTAGGTATGTGTATACTTATGTCGTTTTCGTTTGGATGTACGGAGTACTCCTTTTACACTCCTTTTTCACTCCTACTACTCCAAAAGCCTTGGATTGGCTGTTCCGAGTAATGTTTTCGGAGTGTTCCTCTGTCCCCAATTTCATTTTGGAGTAGATGAGGAACACACACATACATATAAAGTTTTTCGTTGGATTACTTGTCAAAAGTGATAAATACTTGAAGAAGCCATTTTGTTAAATGGCAGCTTTGGTAGTGTGTGTGTAAATTTAGGAAAGTCAGTGTTTTCATATTCGATTGGAATTGAAAAGGAGTACAATTTACCGAAAATCCAATCGAAAACGACATTACATAGCGAGAACATTCATTAAGCTGATCGGCTTTCGGCCTATCTTCAATTAGTTAGTACATACACTACAACCCATTCTTGTTTTATTTATGCCTTAATATTTTCTTCATTTTACTAACAAAAGATATTACAAAATAATAAACACTTCATGTTTTTGTATGTAACTTTATGCCGGTTTCCATTCCCCTTCTATCTTCTTCAAATGAATTATGTTTCTTCTATAGGTATTCCCGGTTTCATTATTGATGTGTAAACATCTATGCTGGCGGTAGAGTGAAAAAAAACGTGAACGTTCGTGTGCAACGTTACGTCGTGCAACGTTACGGTGTGCAACGTTACGATCTGCATACTAGGATTGGTGCGTTCAGTGAAAAAAATCTTAAGATCACCTTCAAGCAAAAACAAGTCCGTTTTGGATCCGCGCACGTTGATGTTTACACATACTTACCGTGAGTCCCGGCACTCACACATTTTTTTTTCTTACCACTGCGTCTCCACCTCGAAGATGTTCAACGATATGAGTGGTGGGATGGAAATTTGAGCATAATTTGTTTTTATTTTCCATATCTTTTAGATAAACTTTATCCCCTTCTACTGAACTAGTTTCAATTGTTTTCCTCTTATTATCTGCATATTCTTTCCCTTTCATTTTTTGTTCCTTATCTTTGTCACTTACTTCTGTATCAATAACTATTTTATTATTAATTTGTTCACGTGATGGTATTTTGTCCCTATTTTCCCTTTAGAAAAAAAGTTCTGACGGAGTTTTACCTGTCACTGAATGTGGTGTGCTATTGTACATCATAAGATACTCCCATAAACTTTCTTCTAAATACTTTTTTTCAATTCGGGTAATTCTTAGGCGTTTGAGAATGTCACTATTTTGCCTTTCAACTTCTCCATTCTGCTGTGGCCAGTATGGAATGGTATTAAATAATAGAATATTGCACTCTCTGCAAAAAGCCATAAACTAATCGCTAACAAACTGTTTGACATTGTCACCCATTTAAGAGACTGTATATCCTAGCCTACTAAAAATTTCTCTGAGCATTTTTATTATATTTGAACTTGTTATACTTTTGCAACATTTAACCTCTTTGTATCTACTGTAATAGTCCACTACCACAAAAATGTAGGCATTACTGGGTAAAGGTCCTAAATCATCCTTCGTAGCCTTCCTTTCATTGCGACTATACCAGGATGACCTTCATGAGCTGCATTAAGTACATCCTTTTTCATTTTTTCAACGATTACAATTTTGTGTCCTCTGAGCAGTATACTTTCATAAAAACACAACTCATTCTCAAACAGTTTATATCCTTTGACAACATCTTCCCATTCATTGTTATAAATACCCTTTTTACTTTGCTAATTTCTAAGTCGTTCTCTGAGTATTTGATTATATCTTGAATTGATGTAGTGATCAGCCTCGATTGTTCTACTATTTGAGATACATATTTGTCGTTCCCAGTTGGCACTGTTTTTGAGTATGGACACAATCGCGACAAATAATCTGCTATGTTCGTTTTTCCGGGTTTGTAAATGATGATATAATTATAAGATTGCAATCTTAGAACATATTGCTGAATCCGAGCACAAGGCTTTGATTTTGTTGCAAAAATGATTTCTAAGGGCTTATGGACGGTTATAAGATCGAATTCTTTGTCAAACAAGTAAATATTGAAATGCTCTTCTGCCCACACCAACGCAGTTGTTTGGCTATACATCCTTTCGCAATCGGTTAGGGTTCTGTTTCCATATGCTATAATTCTTGGTCCCTTCAAATTGATCTGTATCAATACAGATCCAAGCCCTACCGGACTAGCATCGGCAATAACTTGGCTTTTATCTTTGACATTATAGTACCCCAACGATTGAATTTTTGTATTATTTTGTTCGTCTAACTAAATCTTAGTCAAACTAGTATTTTTTCCAAGCTTCTTCTTCAAAAGTTGTTTCAATGGTTCAGTTTCTGTGGATAGATTAGGAATCCATTCACCAATGAAATTCACAAGCCCTAAAAAACTTTGAAGCTCTTCAACTGTTTTAGGAATCCTTAATTTTTGTATGCTTTCGATATATTTTTGTAATGGTATAATTCCATCTGACGTTAGCTCATGTCCTAGAAATTGTATTTTTTTTAACTTTATATATGCACTTTTCATGGTTTAATAGGATATCATTATCTTTCAAAGTCTGGACAACCTTCTTCAGATGGATGTCGTGTTCTACTTCTGTTATTGCAAAAATTAAAATATTGTCAATAAAATTAATAACACCTTCACAACGGATGGGCATTTTTTGAAAGATTTCTGGAGCACTTATGCCAAACATCAATCTTTTGTACCAGTATAATCCTTTCGGCGATATGAATATTGTTATATACCTAGAATTAGGGTGGATTTCAACCTGATGGAAAGTATTTTCAATATCTAACTTGGAGAAGAATTTGCCATTTCGGATGTGTGGCAAAAACTAATCCACTGTGGGCAAAGGGTGGTTTTCCCACATAATTGCAGCATTCGGCCTTCTCATGTCGGCACATATTCGTATTTCACCATTAGTTTTCAAAATTTGGACCAAAGGAGACACCCATTTGGATGGTTATTTTGCTTCTTCGAATATACCACATTCAAGTAGTTCTTTCAGTTTTATCTCCACCTTTTCTTCGAGAGGAATTGGTATTCTGCTACAGGGTTGTGAAATTGTTTTCACTCGGCTGTCTGTCGGAATTGCTATTAGAATATTTTTAAACTTGGGGAATAAGTCTTTTAAAACTAAGTTAATGGAGATACCAATTTTAAGTACTTTGAGCAAAGATGCTGTGATTTTTCTCAATAAATTTTTCGTTCCCCCATTTATTACATAAAAAAGAGCTCGATCTGTTTGTTTATTGACTTGAACTTCAGCTTCGAAAGAGCCTCTAACATCTAACGGAATTTTTCTACCATTAGCAAAAAATACTTTGTTCGAACTTGGAGTTTGACTATAAGCTTTTAATTTACATCTTTTTAAAAAGGACCATGTCTCATCTGTTAGTAATTTATACTTGCAGCCGGAATCTATCAACATTTCAATTTCAATTCCCCCTATCTTACATTCTACAAGAGCATCATCGTCAATATGAAAAACAAATTCTTTTCCTTTATCTTCTACATAATCAATTTCATCTCCTTCATTTCTTGCTCTTTTTCGTTTCGACCCATCACTCTCTTGTCTTTCTTGATTATATAGAAATTTTCTTTTAAGTATAGCTTTAGTCTTACAATATTGTGAAAAATGTCCCAAAAGGCCGCAAATATGACATTTTTTATCCCTTGCCCAACATATAGGATCTTGAGAGGAATGCTTCCTGCTCCCACACCTGTAGAGTGTATGCTTCTCTTAAGAATTATACTTGAATGTATGTAGAGTTTACAAGTAAGCTTCTCTTGAGGATCCACAAGCACTCAGCGCCAGTGGTTGCATAGCCATACAATAAACAACATCTCTCTCAACCATTGGCGAAGCGTCCTAACACAAATAATCATATACAGATGTCTCAGCCCCATAGAAAATAATGTCTTAAGAAATTGCCTTGGCTGACATCGTCTTAACTGACAAAGCTTTAAGCTATAAAAACCAACCGCCGTAGCTAACAAAGATAGAAAAAGCAGTAGGTAATGAACACGTACACGCATCTCTTTCTCTCTGTTTCCATTTTTGTTCCTGCAGTCTTTCCCCTTAATTTATTTTATTTTTATTTGTTGCGTTTTGTGGCCTTCCTCAATTCTCATGTTCTATGTATGTTGTTGTTGTATTGCTCTCTGTTGTTGCCGTGTACCTGTACAGTGTACATTGGTTTGGCAGGCGTCTATTTGGCTAGTGTTTGTTTTGTTTTTGTATTTCATTTTTTGGCAGGAGTTTGCGGGTTTGGGTTTCGTAAAGATGTTTTTGTTTTGAATTGGAACTTTCTTTGGTAGAAAAAAGGTGATTTGATGAATGATTTTCTCGTAAGGAAATTTTGAATCGCTTATAACTTTAGTTCAACTGATTGGATCTTGATGATTAAGCCCTTTAAATAAAGGAAAAATAACAAACAATATTTTGGAAGACATAGGTAGATATTTATAATTGAATGACTTTTATACAAACATATAAACATGGTGAGGTGGACACAAGATAAATTGTATTTTTTTGTGAGTAGGTATGAAGGAATAGGTAGATGTACCTAGATAGGTACTTATCTACTTATTTTAAATACAAAAGTTTGTGAAAAATTTCAATATTTTGATAAGCTAGGTATTTAGGTAGATGCTAAAATAATGGGTGGTATCCAAAAGCAAATAAATTGAACATGACAATAGGTGGAATTCCTTTTATTGAAATGAAGGTATTTAAATAATTCTTATTTAATAAAATACAAGAACTTGTTCTTTTAATTTAAGTGGCTAGAACCTAAAGTTTCAATCATGCTGTTGGAAAACATTTGAAACGGGTGAAATTCATTCTTCATTTTTTTAAGCTCAAATTTAACCAGGTAAGTATCTATCTTATTCTGAAAAAAATACGAAAATTTTTAAAAGATAAAAAAAAGATGTTTAGATATGTATTCGAAAAAAAGATTAAAAAACAGGTTTTTCTATGGTTTTAAGGCAATAAGAAAGCAGTGTCAAATCAATAGAAAAAACCTTTATTTAAATTTTACTCAACATTTTAGGTATATACAAACATATGTATATTATTATCTAACAACGGCTTTTACAGAAGAGGGGTCATAGGGTCATGACACAACAAGCTGAGATCGTAGGTATTCCATTCGCTACAAAAAAAATGTATTCTACTCGTAGATTGAAATCTAAATTTATAAAAAAAATCTATTTTTTCAGTTTTTAATTTGTGAAAAATATAAACCTACGGTTTTGCAGAAATAATTTTTGTCTCAAAAATTATAAGAAAAACCTGGTCTTTTAGTTTTTGAGAAAAATTAAGATTCTGAAAACTACTACTTTCAAAAAAAAATTCTTTCTTTTCATCAAATTCTATAGTAAATTCAAATCGTCAATTTTCTAACGAAAGAAAAATAAAAGCAAAAAGTAATGTAGTCTGGGTTGTTGTTTAAAACGGTAGGGGTAATCCCTAGGTACAACATACTAAAAGTCTCCAGCCCAGGCCCGCGAGCTTAAGTCAAGAGGGGGGGGGGTTAAAGGTCCCCTTTTGTAGTATTTCACGAATATTTTGAAAACCAAGCGCATTAGCGGAAAAATCAGCAATACACAATGAAAGTAAATTAAATTTTCTATCGAAAAAGTTTTATTTATATTTTCGCTAAAAGCGATATTAAGGGAGATGCGGGGTGAAGAAGCGTCAAAAAATATAAAAAGTCGGCAATTTTTTACCTTACAAATTTAGTGTTTATTAATCAATTAACTTAGAAAAAATGGAAAAAGTTAATATACATTTATTCACGGTTATTCTGAAACAAGGCAAAGGGGGTAATTACTGCCTTATATCTTTTTCTAATATCTCAGATATATAGTATAAAACATAACAGTTATGTTACTAACTGCACAACAAAATAAAAACTCAGAGCTTATTTCATGCAGCTACTTTAGTACACAAAAGCTCTAGATTTTCAAGCAGTAGACCGTTGGTGGATGCAGAAAGGCAGGCATTCCTTGCTCCATTGTTTGCGAGACATGCCGTGGTGCTTGCACGAATGGTCCTTCTGTGCAGGACACACAAGACGATAGTGAGATTGAAAATGTTGGTGATATAAACCACGATGATAATACTGATGATGTGTTTTACAATTAATAATAAAGTATTTTTTCGTAAAAATATTCGATTTTTTTTTTGCGGAAATATGAATAAGATATTTTTTTAGGAAGTTAACATAACTTTAAATTTTTATGATATATATCTGAGTTCTGAGATATTTAAAAGATATAAGGCAATTTTTACCCCGTTTGCCTTGTGTCAGAAAAACCGTGAATAAATGTATTTTTACTTTTTCCATTGTTTCTAAGTAAATTGATCAATAAACACTAAATTTGTAAGGCAATAGCCGATTTTTTATATTTTTTGACGCTTCTTCACCTCGCATCTGCCTTAATATCGCTTTGAGCGAAAATATATATAACATTTTTTTGGTAGAAAATTTATTTTACTTTCATTTTGCTGTGCAGATTTTTCCGCTCATACGCTTGGTTTTCAAAATATTCGCGAAATACTACAAAAAGTGGACCTTTAACCCCCCCCCTCCCTCTTGACTAAAGCTCGCGGGCCTAAGCTGAGGACTTTTAGTATGTTGTACCAAGGGATTACCCCTACCGTTTTCAACAACAACCCAGACTACCTGATTTTTTGCTTTTATTTTTCTTTCGTTAGAAAATTGACGGTTTGAGTTTACTATAGAATTTAATGAAAAGAAAGAATTTTTTTTTTGAAAGTAGTAGTTTTCATAATCTTAATTTTTCTCAGAAACTAAAACATCTACAATCCTCTGAATCTTAGCGTTCGACTTAAGATTAATGGCAGCATCAAATACTAAATAAAAGTTTAGTACCGTATATCAAAAAAAAATTGAAAAATTTAGTAGTTTTTTTTTAAACTGTAAAAATCGATAACAATTTATATTTTGATTAATTATTACTAAAAAATACAGGTTTTTCTTATAATTTTTGAGACAAGAAATATTTCTGCAAAACCGGTAGGTAGGTAGGGTATAGGTATAGCTGTAGGTTTATATTTTTCAAAAATTACAAACTCAAAAATAGATTTTTTTTTATAAATTTAGATTTCAATCTACGAGTAAAATGAATTTTTTTGTAGCTTGTTGTGTCATGACCCTATGACCCCTCTTCTGTAAAAGCCGTTGTAAGATAATAATATACATATGTATATAAGTTATGGCAGCAGCTCATCTTAATAAAGAAACTATCTTTTAAACATATGAAAGTAATTAAGAACAGATGTACCAACATAGTTCAATACAACACAAGAACAAAGGGATGCCTCATCCACCTTTGTTCATTCCAAGGAAAGGTAATAAAGAAGGATGGACCCAGAAAAAGACAATAATAAAAACCAAACAGGAAACGACGCCTTACATTAAGTAGATATAGAAAATGTATAAATAAGGATATTTCATATTTTGTAGAGTTAGATTCTAAGAAGACATTAATAAAGAAAGAGCTCTTGCTCTTAAAGTTATTTTAAATCAAAATTGTGTTTTGATTTACATCGAACATAAAATTGGCGCAGTCGGTAGGATAGCTATCGAAAAATGTACAAGTATACTACATAAAAAATAAAATAGCTATCTAGTGATTCGAACGAAAATCGTCACGCACAAAATAAAATTTTCCGTGAACACTTTAATGAACTTAAAGTTTAAATCAGTGAAAATCAAAGTAAGAAACACTTTATAGACCATAAAGTTAAAATTCTTTTTCTTGTGAATACCCTATCGAACAAAGTGTTTAAATTCACAAAAATCTATACACTCTAGTGAACCCAGAGTTTAAGTATAAATTACAAATTTCCGTGAACACTTTTATAAACTTAAAGTTTAAATCAGTGAAAATCTAAGTAAGAAACACTTTATAAACCATAAAGTTAAAATTTTTAATTGTGAATACCCTATCGAAAATAGTAATTAAATTCATAAAAATCTATACACTCTAGTGAACCGTAAGTAAGAGTTTAAGTAAAAAATCTTTAAATTAGATAAAGAACAAAACCAAGTAGACTTCTTTAAAGCAGATAAAGAAAAACTACAAAGTGAATTAGTTTAATAACCAATGTCAACGTAAATGGCTAATGTTACGAAGTTCCATAGAGGAAAAACTAATTAGAGCCAAGCAGATGAAAAAAATTATTAGATAAAGTCAAAAAGAAGAAACTACCAAAACCCGATTCCAGATTCACAGATGAAGAAGGAAGCACAACGGATGAAGAAGACGAACAATTAAAAAACATCAGAAGCACACCGATACCAGAAAGTTGTAAGAATAATTTAAGTACTAATTCTAAGAAAAATAATTGTGAAAATATTGAAAGTAGTTCTGAAAAAATTATTGAAAAAGAAAATATTAAAATGGCTTTATCATTGACATTAGACCCACTTAAGTACATCGAGAAATTAAGTACGTTTGACGGTAGACGAGAAGACTTATATACGTTCATAACTAATGTAGACGGAATTAATCCATCATTAAATAAATATGACGACCAATCACAATTAATTTGTATTAATATTTTAAATCAAAATTGATAGGCAAAGCAAGAAGATGCGTAGAAATTCATGCACATCGACAGAAATGGGTAGACATAAAAGAATTATTAATAAGTAATTTTGGAGGATTCAAAAGTAGCTTTCAATTATATGACGACCTTAGACAAATAAGTTACAAAAACAATGTAATGACATTTTATAATGAGATACAGAGAACTTTGTGTGAATTAAATCAGAAAACAGTGCAAGAAAAAAAGGCACATGAGATATCTCATAATAACCAAACTGCATTAGATACCTTTAAATAAAAGTTACCTATTCATATGAGAACAGTATTATTCTCACTTAAACCAGCTAGCTTACAAGCAGCATTACACGAACTTACTCAAGCAGGATTCATAGAAGAAAAAAGGGAAGAAAGATCAGAACCTAAAATACAGAAACTATATTCCCCTGAATACCAAAAATTCCAACTTAACAAACCTAATAACTATATACCACAAAAATCTTATCAAAATAATTTTCAACCAAAAAATCCAGTAAATATCAAACCACCATTCAATTATTATAATAATAATAATCCCAATCATAACTATAGAAATCCCAATTACAAAGGTAATAATTACAATCCCAATTATTACAACAGAAGTCAGAGTGTAAGACAAATGGAAATAGATCCCACTAGTAGTCAACTAAAAAGAGTACAACCTCAGCAAATAAACCATTCTAATAACGAAAATAATAACGAAATAGAATCAGGAACAAATCAAAATTTTCGGTATCCAGCCTCGGAACCTCCGGAACCGGATTGCCCTTTATTAAGTTAGTAAAAAACAAACAAATTATTCGAATGTTAATAGACTCGGGAGCAACGAATAGTTTAATTAGTAGAAATAATGCCCCAAAAGACTATATTATAAAAAGAGAAAAACCTTTAACTATAAAAACTGTTGCAACTCCAGTTATAATAAATGAAGAAATAAAAATACCTAAAGAAAAATTTATTTACAATGTCGTAGAAGATTGTGTATTCCAAATATTTGATTTCAATCAAAATTTCAATGGAATTATAGGAAATAATATATTAATCCCAAACCAAAGTAAGATTGATTTTAAAACAAAAACTTTAGAATTAAATAGTGAAATAATCCCTTTATTCTTCAGTATAGACGAAGAAAAAGAATATGAAAAAGAAATAAATCACTTTAATAATATAGAACCACAAATTCTATATTCGACGAATTAGAAAATAAAAGGTTAGACCATTTAAATGCCGAAGAGCATAAAAATTTAACAAAATTATTAAAAAACAATGAAAAAACATTTTTTCACAAGGGAGATGATCTAAGTTTCACATCTCACGTAAAACATAAAATAGCAACAACAAGTGGTGAACCAATTTTTACCAGAATTTATAGGTATCCAGAAGATCATAAAAAAGAAGTTGATAAGCAGATAGATGATTTATTAAAACATAAAATAATAGTAAAAAGCACTAGTCCGTATAATGCACCTATATGGATAGTACCTAAAAAGGAAGATAAAACAGGAGAAAAAATAATGGCGAATTGTCATCGATTATAGGAAGTTAAATAATGTCACCAAAGAGGATAAATTCCCTACACCAATCAGCGTATGATGAACGAGGTATTAAAAGAATTTGTAGGAAAAACATGTTATGTTTATTTAGATGATATAATAATATTTAGCATGTCACTAGAAGAACATCTTTCTTCTCTCGAAAAAGTATTCAAGAAACTCCAAAGCGTAAATTTAAAATTATCTCTTAACAAATGCGATTTCTTAAACAAAGAAAGTGAATTTTTGGGACATGTAATAACTCCAGAAGGTATTAAACCAAATCCAGAAAAACTAAAAATAATACAAAAATTCCCTATACCCACAACTATAAAAGAAATACTCTTGTATGTATTTGACCAATTATTTTAATAATTTTTGATGTTATAAAATTAGGCTCTTTTGGTCTATTTGATTTTAAATGCGAATAAATTAAAAGACTTTATTCCATTCTTCACCCAACGTTTCGTAAGAATTCCTTACTTCTTCAGGGGATTTATATTTATTTAAACTGTTGATAAAAACTTAACATTAATACAATTTCATTACATGATAATTATTTAAACATTGTCTTACTTCTGTATTAAATCACATCGTACTTATTATTAAACCTCCCAATATTGCATCCTCCCGACGACGGCACTGACACAAATTGAAAATAAATAACAAATATAATAACGAAATAAAACAAAAATAAAACTATCAAATTAGACAATAAATGACACTTATATCACAGCTCAGGCTTCAGGTACTTGATTAGAGTGCTACAGCATAGCTTTGTTTTATGCAATCGATGTCTTCTTTTGTGTTCATTGTCCTCTTTATTTTTTGTTGAATATGTAAGCTTTCTAATGTAAGCCTCGTACTTAGTTTACTCTCTCTGTCCAATATTTTTACCCCTTCGAAGTCCATCGAGTGTCCAGTTCTTGCTATGTGCTGTGAAAGCCCTGTTGTCTCTTTGTTTTTCCTTATGTCTGCTTCGTGTTCAGTTAATCTTGTTCCTAAGTTTCTCTTTGTCTGTCCTATGTATACCAGATCACATTTTTCGTTCTCTTTTCCTTTGCATTCAATTTCGTAAACTACGTTGTGCTGTTGTTGTTTTTGTATTTTGGATTTGGTGTTTGTGAAAATTGATTTAAGTGTTAGGTTTGATTTATGAGAGAATGATACATTCTCTTTATCTATTATTCTATGTAAAGTTCTGTTGTCAGTTAAATTTTTAACAAATGGTATAGAGAAAAACTTTTTTCTCTCCCCATTAGCTGTGATTGCCGGATGATTGTTGCTGTTTTGATTCGTTTTTGTTTTTAGGTTTTCTATTCTTTTTCTTAGTAGATTGTTTATTATGTAATATGGGAAGTTGTTAGTTTTTAATATTGTCTTTATTTTTCTTATGTTTTCGTTTTCATATCTTTTCTCGCTGATGTCTAAAACTTTGTTTATGAAGTTAAATGCTGTGTTTACTTTTTGTTTAATTGGTTGGTTGGTTAGAAAAGAAGTTGATCATTCGTCCTGAAGAGGTTGGTTTGGAATACCAATTGTATACAATTGTGTTGTTTTCTCTGTGTAGTAGTACGTCTAAATATGGAAGAGTATTATTGTGTTCGTTTTCTATTGTAAATTGGATTTTGTTGTGGTACAAAGTTAGTTTGTTGAGGATTATGTCTATTTCTTTTGTTTTAACTATTGCGAAAATACCATCCACGTATTTAGCTATGAACTTTATATGTATGTCCATTTTGTTAAGTTCTTCTATGGTGTCGTCTAGAAGGTTGTCCAAAATTACTTCTGCAACTGTAGGGGAGAGGGGATTCCCCATTGGCATACCAAATGTTTGTAAATAAAATCTGTCTTCAAATTGGAAATAATTATTATCTCGCAAGCAGAATCCTAGGATTTTTAGAAATTTTTGTTTGGGAATTTTTGTGTGATTTTTTAAAACTTCCCACTGTTTTAAGATGTTTTTTATTGCGAGATACGTGGGGATGTTGGTAAACAACGAAACGACATCAAACGAAACCATAACTTCATCATCGTCCAAAACTATGTCCTTTAATTTTTCTTTGAGTTGCAATGAGTTTTGAATATTGTATTTGTCCGATATGATGTTTCTTACAATTGTTCCTATATGTTTGGACAAATTGAAACATGGTACATTCATCGACGACTTTTAGTATGTTGTACCAAGGGATTACCCCTACCGTTTTCAACAACAACCCAGACTACATGATTTTTTGCTTTTATTTTTCTTTCGTTAGAAAATTGACGGTTTGAATTTACTATAGAATTTAATGAAAAGAAAGAATTTTTTTTTTGAAAGTAGTAGTTTTCATAATCTTAATTTTTCTCAAAAACTAAAACATCTACAATCCTCTGAATCTTAGCGTTCGACTTAAGATTAATGGCAGCATCAAATACTAAATAATAGTTAATAATAAATTGAAAAATTTAGTAGTTTTTTTTAAACTGTAAAAATCGATATCAATTTATATTTTGATTAATTATTACTAAAAAATACAGGTTTTTCTTATAATTTTTGAGACAAAAAATATTTCTGCAAAACCGGTAGGTAGGTAGGGTATAGGTATAGCTGTAGGTTTATATTTTTCAAAAATTAAAAACTCAAAAAATAGATTTTTTTTTATAAATTTAGATTTCAATCTACGAGTAAAATGAATTTTTTTGTAGCTTGTTGTGTCATGACCCTATGACCCCTCTTCTGTAAAAGCCGTTGTAAGATAATAATATACATATGTATATAAGTTATGGCAGCAGCTCATCTTAATAAAGAAACTATCTTTTAAACATATGAAAGTAATTAAGAACAGATGTACCAACATAGTTCAATACAACACAAGAACAAAGGGATGCCTCATCCACCTTTGTTCATTCCAAGGAAAGGTAATAAAGAAGGATGGACCCAGAAAAAGACAATAATAAAAACCAAACAGGAAACGACGCCTTACATTAAGTAGATATAGAAAATGTATAAATAAGGATATTTCATATTTTGTAGAGTTAGATTCTAAGAAGACATTAATAAAGAAAGAGCTCTTGCTCTTAAAGTTATTTTAAATCAAAATTGTGTTTTGATTTACATCGAACATAAAATTGGCGCAGTCGGTAGGATAGCTATCGAAAAATGTACAAGTATACTACATAAAAAATAAAATAGCTATCTAGTGATTCGAACGAAAATCGTCACGCACAAAATAAAATTTTCCGTGAACACTTTAATGAACTTAAAGTTTAAATCAGTGAAAATCAAAGTAAGAAACACTTTATAGACCATAAAGTTAAAATTCTTTTTCTTGTGAATAATAATACACTCTAGTGAACCCAGAGTTTAAGTATAAATTACAAATTTCCGTGAACACTTTAATAAACTTAAAGTTTAAATCAGTGAAAATCTAAGTAAGAAACACTTTATAAACCATAAAGTTAAAATTTTTTATTGTGAATACCCTATCGAAAATAGTAATTAAATTCATAAAAATCTATACACTCTAGTGAACCGTAAGTAAGAGTTTAAGTAAAAAATCTTTAAATTAGATAAAGAACAAAACCAAGTAGACTTCTTTAAAGCAGATAAAGAAAAACTACAAAGTGAATTAGTTTAATAACCAATTTCAACGTAAATGACTAATGTTACGAAGTTCCATAGAGGAAAAACTAATTAGAGCCAAGCAGATGAAAAAAAATTATTAGATAAAGTCAAAAAGAAGAAACTACCAAAACCCGATTCCTGATTCACAGATGAAGAAGGAAGCACAACGGATGAAGAAGACGAACAATTAAAAAACATCAGAAGCACACCGATACCAGAAAGTTGTAAGAATAATTTAAGTACTAATTCTAAGAAAAATAATTGTGAAAATATTGAAAGTAGTTCTGAAAAAATTATTGAAAAAGAAAATATTAAAATGGCTTTATCATTGACATTAGACCCACATAAGTACATCGAGAAATTAAGTACGTTTGACGGTAGACGAGAAGACTTATATACGTTCAAAACTAATGTAGACGGAATTATTCCATCATTAAATAAATATGACGACCAATCACAATTAATTTGTATTAATATTTTAAAATCAAAATTGATAGGCAAAGCAAGAAGATGCGTAGAAATTCATGCACATCGACAGAAATGGGTAGACATAAAAGAATTATTAATAAGTAATTTTGGAGGATTCAAAAGTAGCTTTCAATTATATGACGACCTTAGACAAATAAGTTACAAAAACAATGTAATGACATTTTATAATGAGATACAGAGAACTTTGTGTGAATTAAATCAGAAAACAGTGCAAGAAAAAAAGGCACATGAGATATCTCATAATAACCAAACTGCATTAGATACCTTTAAATAAAAGTTACCTATTCATATGAGAACAGTATTATTCTCACATAAACCAGCTAGCTTACAAGCAGCATTACACGAACTTACTCAAGCAGGATTCATAGAAGAAAAAAGGGAAGAAAGATCAGAACCTAAAATACAGAAACTATATTCCCCTGAATACCAAAAATTCCAACTTAACAAACCTAATAACTATATACCACAAAAATCTTATCAAAATAATTTTCAACCAAAAAATCCAGTAAATATCAAACCACCATTCAATTATTATAATAATAATAATCCCAATCATAACTATAGAAATCCCAATTACAAAGGTAATAATTACAATCCCAATTATTACAACAGAAGTCAGAGTGTAAGACAAATGGAAATAGATCCCACCAGTAGTCAACTAAAAAGAGTACAACCTCAGCAAATAAACCATTCTAATAACGAAAATAATAACGAAATAGAATCAGGAACAAATCAAAATTTTCGGTATCCAGCCTCGGAACCTCCGGAAACGGATTGCCCTTTATTAAGTTAGTAAAAAACAAACAAATTATTCGAATGTTAATAGACTCGGGAGCAACGAATAGTTTAATTAGTAGAAATAATGCCCCAAAAGACTATATTATAAAATGAGAAAAACCTTTAACTATAAAAACTGTTGCAACTCCAGTTAGACCATTTAAATGCCGAAGAGCATAAGAATTTAACAAAATTATTAAAAAACAATGAACAAACATTTTTTCACAAGGGAGATGATCTAAGTTTCACATCTCACGTAAAACATAAAATAGCAACAACAAGTGATGAACCAATTTTTACCAGAATTTATAGGTATCCAGAAGTTCATAAAAAAGAAGTTGATAAGCAGATAGATGATTTATTAAAACAAAAAATAATAGTAAAAAGCACTAGTGCGTATAATGCACCTATATGGATAGTACCTAAAAAGGAAGATAAAACAGGAGAAAAAATAATGGCGAATTGTCATCGATTATAGGAAGTTAAATAATGTCACCAAAGAGGATAAATTCCCTACACCAATAATAGAAGATATTCTAGATAAAATGGGAAGAGCAAATTATTTTACTACATTAGATTTGACAAGAGGATTTTATCAAATAGAGGTAAAACCAGAAGATAGAGAAAAAACTGCATTCTCTACTTTATCAGGTCATTACGAATTCGCTAGAATGCCATTCGGTCTCAAAAACGCACCGGCGACATTTCAGCGTATGATGAACGAGGTATTAAAAGAATTTGTAGGAAAAACATGTTATGTTTATTTAGATGATATAATAATATTTAGCATGTCACTAGAAGAACATCTTTCTTCTCTCGAAAAAGTATTCAAGAAACTCCAAAGCGTAAATTTAAAATTATCTCTTAACAAATGCGATTTCTTAAACAAAGAAAGTGAATTTTTAGGACATGTAATAACTCCAGAAGGTATTAAACCAAATCCAGAACAACTAAAAATAATACAAAAATTCCCTATACCCACAACTATAAAAGAAATACTTTTGTATGTATTTGACCAATTATTTTAATAATTTTTGATGTTATAAAATTAGGCTCTTTTGGTCTATTTGATTTTGAATGCGAATAAATTAAAAGACTTTATTCCATTCTTCACCCAACGTTTCGTAAGAATTCCTTACTTCTTCAGGGGATTTATATTTATTTAATCTGTTGATAAAAACTTAACATTAATACAATTTCATTACATGATAATTATTTAAAAATTGTCTTACTTCTGTATTAAATCACATCATACTTATTATTAAACCTCCCAATATTGCATCCTCCCGACGACGGCACTGACACAAATTGAAAATAAATAACAAATATAATAACGAAATAAAACAAAAATAAAACTATCAAATTAGACAATAAATGACACTTATATCACAGCTCAGGCTTCAGGTACTTGATTAGAGTGCTACAGCATAGCTTTGTTTTATGCAATCGATGTCTTCTTTTGTGTTCATTGTCATCTTTATTTTTTGTTGAATATGTAAGCTTTCTAATGTAAGCCTCGTACTTAGTTTACTCTCTCTGTCCAATATTTTTACCCCTTCGAAGTCCATCGAGTGTCCAGTTCTTGCTATGTGCTGTGAAAGCCCTGTTGTCTCTTTGTTTTTCCTTATGTCTGCTTCGTGTTCAGTTAATCTTGTTCCTAAGTTTCTCTTTGTCTGTCCTATGTATACCAGATCACATTTTTCGTTCTCTTTTCCTTTGCATTCAATTTCGTAAACTACGTTGTGCTGTTGTTGTTTTTGTATTTTGGATTTGGTGTTTGTGAAAATTGATTTAAGTGTTAGGTTTGATTTATGAGAGAATGATACATTCTCTTTATCTATTATTCTATGTAAAGTTCTGTTGTCAGTTAAATTTTTAACAAATGGTATAGAGAAAAACTTTTTTCTCTCCCCATTAGCTGTGATTGCCGGATGATTGTTGCTGTTTTGATTCGTTTTTGTTTTTAGGTTTTCTATTCTTTTTCTTAGTAGATTGTTTATTATGTAATATGGGTAGTTGTTAGTTTTTAATATTGTCTTTATTTTTCTTATGTTTTCGTTTTCATATCTTTTCTCGCTGATGTCTAAAACTTTGTTTATGAAGTTAAATGCTGTGTTTACTTTTTGTTTAATTGGTTGGTTGGTTAGAAAAGAAGTTGATCATTCGTCCTGAAGAGGTTGGTTTGGAATACCAATTGTATACAATTGTGTTGTTTTCTCTGTGTAGTAGTACGTCTAAATATGGAAGAGTATTATTGTGTTCGTTTTCTATTGTAAATTGGATTTTGTTGTGGTACAAAGTTAGTTTGTTGAGGATTATGTCTATTTCTTTTGTTTTAACTATTGCGAAAATACCATCCACGTATTTAGCTATGAACTTTATATGTATGTCCATTTTGTTAAGTTCTTCTATGGTGTCGTCTAGAAGGTTGTCCAAAATTACTTCTGCAACTGTAGGGGAGAGGGGATTCCCCATTGGCATACCAAATGTTTGTAAATAAAATCTGTCTTCAAATTGGAAATAATTATTATCTCGCAAGCAGAATCCTAGGATTTTTAGAAATTTTTGTTTGGGAATTTTTGTGTGATTTTTTAAAACTTCCCACTGTTTTAAGATGTTTTTTATTGCGAGATACGTGGGGATGTTGGTAAACAACGAAACGACATCAAACGAAACCATAACTTCATCATCGTCCAAAACTATGTCCTTTAATTTTTGTTTGAGTTGCAATGAGTTTTGAATATTGTATTTGTCCGATATGATGTTTCTTACAATTGTTCCTATATGTTTGGACAAATTGAAACATGGTACATTCATCGACGACTTTTAGTATGTTGTACCAAGGGATTACCCCTACCGTTTTCAACAACAACCCAGACTACATGATTTTTTGCTTTTATTTTTCTTTCGTTAGAAAATTGACGGTTTGAATTTACTATAGAATTTAATGAAAAGAAAGAATTTTTTTTTTGAAAGTAGTAGTTTTCATAATCTTAATTTTTCTCAAAAACTAAAACATCTACAATCCTCTGAATCTTAGCGTTCGACTTAAGATTAATGGCAGCATCAAATACTAAATAATAGTTAATAATAAATTGAAAAATTTAGTAGTTTTTTTTAAACTGTAAAAATCGATATCAATTTATATTTTGATTAATTATTACTAAAAAATACAGGTTTTTCTTATAATTTTTGAGACAAAAAATATTTCTGCAAAACCGGTAGGTAGGTAGGGTATAGGTATAGCTGTAGGTTTATATTTTTCAAAAATTAAAAACTCAAAAAATAGATTTTTTTTTATAAATTTAGATTTCAATCTACGAGTAAAATGAATTTTTTTGTAGCTTGTTGTGTCATGACCCTATGACCCCTCTTCTGTAAAAGCCGTTGTAAGATAATAATATACATATGTATATAAGTTATGGCAGCAGCTCATCTTAATAAAGAAACTATCTTTTAAACATATGAAAGTAATTAAGAACAGATGTACCAACATAGTTCAATACAACACAAGAACAAAGGGATGCCTCATCCACCTTTGTTCATTCCAAGGAAAGGTAATAAAGAAGGATGGACCCAGAAAAAGACAATAATAAAAACCAAACAGGAAACGACGCCTTACATTAAGTAGATATAGAAAATGTATAAATAAGGATATTTCATATTTTGTAGAGTTAGATTCTAAGAAGACATTAATAAAGAAAGAGCTCTTGCTCTTAAAGTTATTTTAAATCAAAATTGTGTTTTGATTTACATCGAACATAAAATTGGCGCAGTCGGTAGGATAGCTATCGAAAAATGTACAAGTATACTACATAAAAAATAAAATAGCTATCTAGTGATTCGAACGAAAATCGTCACGCACAAAATAAAATTTTCCGTGAACACTTTAATGAACTTAAAGTTTAAATCAGTGAAAATCAAAGTAAGAAACACTTTATAGACCATAAAGTTAAAATTCTTTTTCTTGTGAATAATAATACACTCTAGTGAACCCAGAGTTTAAGTATAAATTACAAATTTCCGTGAACACTTTAATAAACTTAAAGTTTAAATCAGTGAAAATCTAAGTAAGAAACACTTTATAAACCATAAAGTTAAAATTTTTTATTGTGAATACCCTATCGAAAATAGTAATTAAATTCATAAAAATCTATACACTCTAGTGAACCGTAAGTAAGAGTTTAAGTAAAAAATCTTTAAATTAGATAAAGAACAAAACCAAGTAGACTTCTTTAAAGCAGATAAAGAAAAACTACAAAGTGAATTAGTTTAATAACCAATGTCAACGTAAATGACTAATGTTACGAAGTTCCATAGAGGAAAAACTAATTAGAGCCAAGCAGATGAAAAAAAATTATTAGATAAAGTCAAAAAGAAGAAACTACCAAAACCCGATTCCAGATTCACAGATGAAGAAGGAAGCACAACGGATGAAGAAGACGAACAATTAAAAAACATCAGAAGCACACCGATACCAGAAAGTTGTAAGAATAATTTAAGTACTAATTCTAAGAAAAATAATTGTGAAAATATTGAAAGTAGTTCTGAAAAAATTATTGAAATAGAAAATATTAAAATGGCTTTATCATTGACATTAGACCCACTTAAGTACATCGAGAAATTAAGTACGTTTGACGGTAGACGAGAAGACTTATATACGTTCAAAACTAATGTAGACGGAATTATTCCATCATTAAATAAATATGACGACCAATCACAATTAATTTGTATTAATATTTTAAAATCAAAATTGATAGGCAAAGCAAGAAGATGCGTAGAAATTCATGCACATCGACAGAAATGGGTAGACATAAAAGAATTATTAATAAGTAATTTTGGAGGATTCAAAAGTAGCTTTCAATTATATGACGACCTTAGACAAATAAGTTACAAAAACAATGTAATGACATTTTATAATGAGATACAGAGAACTTTGTGTGAATTAAATCAGAAAACAGTGCAAGAAAAAAAGGCACATGAGATATCTCATAATAACCAAACTGCATTAGATACCTTTAAATAAAAGTTACCTATTCATATGAGAACAGTATTATTCTCACATAAACCAGCTAGCTTACAAGCAGCATTACACGAACTTACTCAAGCAGGATTCATAGAAGAAAAAAGGGAAGAAAGATCAGAACCTAAAATACAGAAACTATATTCCCCTGAATACCAAAAATTCCAACTTAACAAACCTAACAACTATATACCACAAAAATCTTATCAAAATAATTTTCAACCAAAAAATCCAGTAAATATCAAACCACCATTCAATTATTATAATAATAATAATCCCAATCATAACTATAGAAATCCCAATTACAAAGGTAATAATTACAATCCCAATTATTACAACAGAAGTCAGAGTGTAAGACAAATGGAAATAGATCCCACTAGTAGTCAACTAAAAAGAGTACAACCTCAGCAAATAAACCATTCTAATAACGAAAATAATAACGAAATAGAATCAGGAACAAATCAAAATTTTCGGTATCCAGCCTCGGAACCTCCGGAAACGGATTGCCCTTTATTAAGTTAGTAAAAAACAAACAAATTATTCGAATGTTAATAGACTCGGGAGCAACGAATAGTTTAATTAGTAGAAATAATGCCCCAAAAGACTATATTATAAAATGAGAAAAACCTTTAACTATAAAAACTGTTGCAACTCCAGTTAGACCATTTAAATGCCGAAGAGCATAAGAATTTAACAAAATTATTAAAAAACAATGAACAAACATTTTTTCACAAGGGAGATGATCTAAGTTTCACATCTCACGTAAAACATAAAATAGCAACAACAAGTGATGAACCAATTTTTACCAGAATTTATAGGTATCCAGAAGTTCATAAAAAAGAAGTTGATAAGCAGATAGATGATTTATTAAAACAAAAAATAATAGTAAAAAGCACTAGTGCGTATAATGCACCTATATGGATAGTACCTAAAAAGGAAGATAAAACAGGAGAAAAAATAATGGCGAATTGTCATCGATTATAGGAAGTTAAATAATGTCACCAAAGAGGATAAATTCCCTACACCAATAATAGAAGATATTCTAGATAAAATGGGAAGAGCAAATTATTTTACTACATTAGATTTGACAAGAGGATTTTATCAAATAGAGGTAAAACCAGAAGATAGAGAAAAAACTGCATTCTCTACTTTATCAGGTCATTACGAATTCGCTAGAATGCCATTCGGTCTCAAAAACGCACCGGCGACATTTCAGCGTATGATGAACGAGGTATTAAAAGAATTTGTAGGAAAAACATGTTATGTTTATTTAGATGATATAATAATATTTAGCATGTCACTAGAAGAACATCTTTCTTCTCTCGAAAAAGTATTCAAGAAACTCCAAAGCGTAAATTTAAAATTATCTCTTAACAAATGCGATTTCTTAAACAAAGAAAGTGAATTTTCAGGACATGTAATAACTCCAGAAGGTATTAAACCAAATCCAGAACAACTAAAAATAATACAAAAATTCCCTATACCCACAACTATAAAAGAAATACTTTTGTATGTATTTGACCAATTATTTTAATAATTTTTGATGTTATAAAATTAGGCTCTTTTGGTCTATTTGATTTTGAATGCGAATAAATTAAAAGACTTTATTCCATTCTTCACCCAACGTTTCGTAAGAATTCCTTACTTCTTCAGGGGATTTATATTTATTTAATCTGTTGATAAAAACTTAACATTAATACAACTTCATTACATGATAATTATTTAAAAATTGTCTTACTTCTGTATTAAATCACATCATACTTATTATTAAACCTCCCAATATTGCATCCTCCCGACGACGGCACTGACACAAATTGAAAATAAATAACAAATATAATAACGAAATAAAACAAAAATTAAACTATCAAATTAGACAATAAATGACACTTATATCACAGCTCAGGCTTCAGGTACTTGATTAGAGTGCTACAGCATAGCTTTGTTTTATGCAATCGATGTCTTCTTTTGTGTTCATTGTCCTCTTTATTTTTTGTTGAATATGTAAGCTTTCTAATGTAAGCCTCGTACTTAGTTTACTCTCTCTGTCCAATATTTTTACCCCTTCGAAGTCTACGAGTGTCCAGGTCTTGCTATGTGCTGTGAAAGCCCTGTTGTCTCTTTGTTTTTCCTTATGTCTGCTTCGTGTTCAGTTAATCTTGTTCCTAAGTTTCTCTTTGTCTGTCCTTTGTATACCAGATAACATTTTTCGTTCTCTTTTCCTTTGCATTCAATTTCGTAAACTACGTTGTGCTGTTGTTGTTTTTGTATTTTGGATTTGGTGTTTGTGAAAATTGATTTAAGTGTTAGGTTTGATTTATGAGAGAATGATACATTCTCTTTATCTATTATTCTATGTTAAGTTCTGTTGTCAGTTAAATTTTTAACAAATGGTATAGAGAAAAACTTTTTTCTCTCCCCATTAGCTGTGATTGCCGGATGATTGTTGTTGTTCTGATTCGTTTTTGTTTTTAGGTTTTCTATTCTTTTTCTTAGTAGATTGGTTATTATGTAATATGGGTAGTTGTTAGTTTTTAATATTGTCTTTATTTTTCTTATGTTTTCGTTTTCATATCTTTTGTCGCTGATGTCTAAAACTTTGTTTATGAAGTTAAATGCTGTGTTTACTTTTTGTTTAATTGGTTGGTTAGAAAAGAAGTTGATCATTCGTCCTGAAGAGGTTGGTTTGGAATACCAATTGTATACAATTGTGTTGTTTTCTCTGTGTAGTAGTACGCCTAAATATGGAAGAGTATTATTGTGTTCGTTTTCTATTGTAAATTGGATTTTGTTGTGGTAAAAATTTAGTTTGTTGAGGATTATGTCTATTTCTTTTGTTTTAACTATTGCGAAAATATCATCCACGTATTTAGCTATGAACTTTATATGTATGTCCATTTTGTTAAGTTCTTCTATGGTGTCGTCTAGAAGGTTGTCCAAAATTACGTCTGCAACTGTAGGGGAGAGGGGATTCCCCATTGGCATACCAAATGTTTGTAAATAAAATCTGTCTTCAAATTGGAAATAATTATTATCTCGCAAGCAGAATTCTAGGATTTTTAGAAATTTTTGTTTGGGAATTTTTGTGTGATTTTTTAAAACTTCCCACTGTTTTAAGATGTTTTTTATTGCGAGATACGTGGGGATGTTGGTAAACAACGAAACGACATCAAACGAAACCATAACTTCATCATCGTCCAAAACTATGTCCTTTAATTTTTCTTTGAGTTGCAATGAGTTTTGAATATTGTATTTGTCCGATATGGTGTTTCTTACAATTGTTCCTATATGTTTGGACAAATTGAAACATGGTACACTCATCGACGATGATATTGGCCGTAGGGGTAGACCTGGTTTGTGGGTCTTTGGAAGTCCGTATAGCCTTGGTGCTATGGCTGCTGAGCAATGCAATTTGTTTTTTAGCCAGTGAAGGCATCGATTGCATAAAACAAAGCTATGCTGTAGCACTCTAATCAAGTACCTGAAGCCTGAGCTGTGATATAAGTGTCATTTATTCACTAATTTGATAGTTTTATTTTTGTTTTATTTCATTATTATATTTGTTATTTATTTTCAATTTGTGTCAGTGCCGTCGTCGGGAGGATGCAATATTGGGAGGTTTAATAATAAGTATGATGTGATTTAATACAGAAGTAAGACAATGTTTAAATAATTATCATGTAATGAAATTGTATTAATGTTAAGTTTTTATGAACAGATTAAATAAAATATAAATCCCCTGAAGAAGTAAGGAATTCTTACGAAACGTTGGGTGAAGAATGGAATAGTCTTTTAATTTATTCGCATTCAAAATCAAATAGACCAAAAGAGCCTAATTTTCTAACATCAAAAATTATTAAAATAATTGGTCAAATACATACAAGAATATATAAACATCAGAAGGCCCGCCGAAACCATCAACATATTATAGGTATATATTTAATCATCACAAAAATATACAATGAAGAACTTCTTTCAACATATTACATACAAATACGACATCGAGACATGTATCACACTCAAACATTACAGCAAAGAAAAACAAAGACTTGCAAAACAAAAACAAAGACTTAGATATCTACTAACATGCAGAGATTATGGAATTGTTCCTAAGCATCTCACTAATACAACCTCAAACTTAACACAACTATTCACTACAGAAAGAATACTCAACCAACTAATTAAAATAGAACAGAAACTTCATACCAAAATTTTAAATTTAGAAATTACACAGACCAACATAAACATAGAAATTATCGAAAAAAGTATATTTCACACAAACAACAAAATGAAATCCTTACTTAATGAAAACGAGTACTTTTGTCTTAAAACAAAAACACCTTTACAACTATATATCCACACAAACAGAACTGACACACACTTCAAAAATTGAGAAACTAAAAGAAAAACAAATCAAAACTCTTGGAATCACAATAAACGAAGAATGGTTTGTTAATGAAACAGATGTACAGTTTCCTAACGAAGCAAAGTGGTTACTTTCACTGGGTGACAAATTTGCTTTGCCCATCAACTCATCAAACTTCTCACCAATAACAATAATAGCAGACATAGAACAAACCATCCAAACAATAGAAGATGACGCGAAAAAAGATGTGACTAAATCTAAAATTGCCAACAAAATATCAGAACACAAACAAAAATCAAGAATACACCAAATGAAAAGTTTATTCTTAACACATACCAAATAACTAAGAAATTCCTATCCTCACACAAAGACAATATCATAATAACAAAAGCAGACAAGGGTAACAAGACAGTAATTATATACAAACAAGATTATGAACAAAAAATGAATAAACTACTTGATGACAAAAACACATACAAAACGATTAGAGTTGATCCAACAACAAAACTACAAACAACAAATAATTCGCTCATAAACGAACTTTTCAAAAGTGAATGCATCGATCGCTGGCTAAAAAACAAATTGCATTGCTCAGCAGCCATAGCACCAAGGCTATACGGACTTCCAAAGACCCACAAACCAGGTCTACCCCTACGGCCAATATCATCGTCGATGAATGTACCATGTTTCAATTTGTCCAAACATATAGGAACAATTGTAAGAAACATCATATCGGACAAATACAATATTCAAAACTGATTGCAACTCAAAGAAAAATTAAAGGACATAGATTTGGACGATGATGAAGTTATGGTTTCGTTTGATGTCGTTTCGTTGTTTACCAACATCCCCACGTATCTCGCAATAAAAAACATTTTAAAACAGTGGGAAGTTTTAAAAAATCACACAAAAATTCCCAAACAAAAATTTCTAAAAATCCTAGAATTCTGCTTGCGAGATAATAATTATTTCCAATTTGAAGACAGATTTTATTTACAAACATTTGGTATGCCAATGGGGAATCCCCTCTCCCCTACAGTTGCAGACGTAATTTTGGACAACCTTCTAGACGACACCATAGAAGAACTTAACAAAATGGACATACATATAAAGTTCATAGCTAAATACGTGGATGATATTTTCGCAATAGTTAAAACAAAAGAAATAGACATAATCCTCAACAAACTAAATTTGTACCACAACAAAATCCAATTTACCATAGAAAACGAACACAATAATACTCTTCCATATTTAGACGTACTACTACACAGAGAAAACAACACAATTGTATACAATTGGTATTCCAAACCAACCTCTTCAGGACGAATGATCAACTTCTTTTCTAACCAACCAATTAAACAAAAAGTAAACACAGCATTTAACTTCATAAACAAAGTTTTAGACATCAGCGACAAAAGATATGAAAACGAACACATAAGAAAAATAAACACAATATTAAAAACTAACAACTACCCATATTACATAATAAACAATCTACTAAGAAAAAGAATAGAAAACCTAAAAACAAAAACGAATCAAAACAACAACAATCATCCGGCAATCACAGCTGATGGGGAGAGAAAAAAGTTTTTCTCTATACCATTTGTTAAAAATTTAACTGACAACAGAACTTTACATAGAATAATAGATAAAGAGAATGTATCATTCTCTCATAAATCAAACCTAACACTTAAATCAATTTTCACAAACACCAAATCCAAAATACAAAAACAACAACAGCACAACGTAGTTTACGAAATTGAATGCAAAGGAAAAGAGAACGAAAAATGTGATCTGGTATACATAGGACAGACAAAGAGAAACTTAGGAACAAGATTAACTGAACACGAAGCAGACATAAGGAAAAACAAAGAGACAACAGGGCTTTCACAGCACATAGCAAGAACTGGACACTCGATGGACTTCGAAGGGGTAAAAATATTGGACAGAGAGAGTAAACTAAGTACGAGGCTTACATTAGAAAGCTTACATATTCAACAAAAAATAAAGAGGACAATGAACACAAAAGAAGACATCGATTGCATAAAACAAAGCTATGCTGTAGCACTCTAATCAAGTACCTGAAGCCTGAGCTGTGATATAAGTGTCATTTATTGTCTAATTTGATAGTTTTATTTTTGTTTTATTTCGTTATTATATTTGTTATTTATTTTCAATTTGGGAGGATGCAATATATGTATGATGTGATTTAATACAGAAGTAAGACAATGTTTAAATAATTATCATGTAATGAAATTGTATTAATGTTAAGTTTTTATCAACAGCTTAAATAAAATATAAATCCCCTGAAGAAGTAAGGAATTCTTACGAAACGTTGGGTGAAGAATGGAATAAAGTCTTTTAATTTATTCGCATTCAAAATCAAATAGACCAAAAGAGCCTAATTTTCTAACATCAAAAGAAATACAATCATTTTTAGGATTAACAGATTATTACCGAAAATTTATAAATGACTATGCAAAAATTATAAAACCTATGACACTTTGTTTAAAGAAAGATAACAAAATCAATATAGAAAACAAAGAGTATAAAGACTCATTTGAGAAACTAAAACTTGCGATGCAAGACACACTCATAAACAAACATCCAGGTTTCTCAAAAGAATTTACTTTAACTACAGATGCAAGTAACTTTGCAATAGGAGCCGTGTATGGGCAACGAAACATTTTCATCACTATCTTTACGGTAGAAGATTTAAAATATTAACCGATCATCGACCATTAGCATGGTTGCATAATCTTAAAGAACCTAATAGTAAGTTACAAAGATGGAAGATCAAATAAGAAGAAAATGACTTCGATATAAGACACCTAGCAGGAAAAGAAAATAAAGTTGCAGATGCACTTTCAAGAATAAAGATAGATACAATAAATGCATAAGAAAAGGAAGAAGATTTAGTTAGCACCAGACATAGTGTAATATCAGATAGTTCTAATCTAATATCAATCACAGAGAAACCCTTAAATACATTCAAAAGACAAATAATATTAGAAAAAGATGAAAATAACATAGAAGAGATAACTTTCCCATTCCCAGAAAAAAGAAGAACAAAAATAATCAGAAAAAACTTCAGCAAATAAACCTATGAACACATAATAAAAGAATGTGATACAAACATAATAAACTGTATATACACGGTAGAAGATAGATCATTTTTAGAATTCCAAGATTATTGGAAATTACATCATAATAATCAAAAACTTATTAGGACAAACACCTTTTTTATTGACATTAAAACTGCAGAAACTGAAGAAGAAATAAATAAAATACACTTAAATTCATACAGGAATTGAAAAAACTTATTTAGAAATAAAAAGAAAATATTATTCACCAAATATGAAAGAACTAATAACAAAAGTAATTAACAATTGCGAACTTTGTAATCTTAAAATAGAAAGAAATCCAATAAAACTCCCATACGAGAAAACAATCACCCCAGAAGGTCCACATCAATATTATCACATGGATATATGGATACTTTCCCACTCTATAAAATATCTCGCATGCAGCAAATTTGTATGTGTAGAAAAACTCAAAACAAAGAACCAAAAAGATGTATTAAATACCATAACAAAAATCTTTACATATATGACAAGGCCAAAATAAATCGTACTAGATAACGATCCCTCATTTCAGACTTATACAGTAAAAGAATACTTTTGAGAGAAAGAGATAGAAATTCACTTCACAACCCCATACAGACACACAGGAAACTCAGATATTGAAAGAGTGCACAGCACGCTAAATGAGCATTTAAGGATTTTAGAAGGATCAGACAATTTAGTCGACAACGTTTTACGGGCAGTAGAGGTTTATAATCAAACAATACATTTGACCACTAAAGAAAAATCAGTAGACATACATTTAAACAGAGTTGATATTAAATTAGTGCGCGAAAGGATAGAAAGTAATAAAGAAAAAATATTAAAGAAATTAAATAAAAATAGGAGAGATAAAGAAATTAATCCTTACTATACTAAAATAAATAATCCCGAGCGATTTGATAAACTAAAAACAAAACATAAAAAAACAAAAGTTATAAAACAAAAAGACAAGAAAGTTACAATAAGACCACACGTACGAACACAAGTTTTGCACAAAGACCAATTCAGGAGGAAGAAAAAATTCGCGACCATCCAATATGAGAGCAGTAGTGATACTCCTAATGGTTATTCTGTACAAGCAAATAACGGTAGTACGACCGCAGGAAATACAAATTAGTGAAATTAAACAAGAATTTTTAATAATAGAAAGTGAAAAGGAAGAACTCATAGAAAAATATAATACCATGATACATTTAATTAACTTAACCGATTATAAAGGACTAATCGAACAATTAAAAGCACGATATAAAATAATGCCAGAAAAACATTATAAACAATTAAGTGAAATAATTAAATAAGAAAAAAAAAATTGATTTCCTAATCCCACATCATATAATTAAAAGAGGATTAATAAATTTAGGAGGTATTGTCTTAAAATTTATATTTGGAACAATGGATGACGGTGATAAAGGGTTTTCCAATAAGAGGTGTTATTTTGAATAGCCCGCTATTTCGGTAGCTGTCACTTTTGAAGCTGTCATTTTTTGACATTTGACAAGTAGAAACTACGCCATTAATGAATTCAAAATTCCAAAATGGAACGATACACGCTTCAACAACGCATTGAAATTATTAAAATTCACTATAAAAATGGTGAAAATTTGGCAGAGACGGTTCGTAAAACTAAAACATTTTTGGGTCGTCGTGAAGCACCTTGTCGGACCGCAATACAGAAATTGGTGGACAAATTCGAGCTGTTGGGACAAGTTAGTGATGTGAAGAATAAAACCCGTGCACGTCGCTCAAGAACAACTGAGAATATTGCTGTTGTAGCCCAAAGTGTTGAAGAAAACCCAGGTTTGTCCATTCCTCGTCGTTCTTTGGAATTAGGCATTCCACAAACGTCATTACACCGTATTTTGCATAAAGACTTGGGTCTTAAGGCTTATAAAGTTCAGTGAACACAAGAACTCAAGCCGGCTGATCATCAACAACGTCGTGTCTTTGCTGATTGGGTCCTTGAAATGCATGAAAATGATCCGGAATTTCATCGAAAAATCATCTTGACTGATGAGGCCCATTTCCACCTCGGAGGCTACGTCAACAAGTCGCATCTGGGGCTTGGAAAACCCAAGAGTTATTGTTGAAAAGCCTCGCCATCCTCAACGCGTGACTGTTTGGTGCGGTTTATGGTCCGGCGGGGTCATTGGACCTTACTTTTTCGAAAATGAAAATGAGATGATTAATGATTTTTTATGGCCGGAATTGGATGGTATTGATCTGGACAACGTTTACTTTCGACAAGACGGCGATACGTGCCACACAAGCAATGAAACCATCGATCTTTTACGGGAAAAGTTTTCGGACCGTGTTATCTCTCGAAGAGGTGATCACAATTGGCCACCGAGATCTTGTGATTTAACACCTTGCCACTTCTTCCTTTGGGGCCACGTGAAAGATAAGGTCTACGCCAACAGCCCAGCGTCGATTCAAGACCTCAAAGATGGAATTCGTGAGGCTATCGAGGACATAGGGCAGCCACTTTGCGATTTGGTTATGGAAAATTTCATGAAAAGGATATGGTCCTGTAATCGTGGTCGTGGCGGCCATTTGGCTCATGTTGTGTTCCATCATTAACGGCATACCTTCCTCTTTATAATGAAATAAACATCCGATCATTTATCTCAAAAAATGCCATTTTTCTTTGAATATCAAAATAACACCTCTTATTGGAAAACCCTTTAGAATAGAAGCAGAAAACCAACTTAAAACAGTGAAAGAAAGTAATCATAATGCCACTGTTGAACTCAGGGATCGACCCACGCAGGTCATCGAACGCGCCTACTTGGATCTTCATGCACCCATGTAAAACCCGTGTAAAAATGTCATCCAAATTGTCATTATATCTCTCTGCAACGACGGACGTCAATAAAAAAAAGTGTGCTGAAATCAAAATTGTGTTGTGTTTCTTTTTATTTTATCTTTTTTTGAAAAACTTTAAAAACTTAAATAACTAAAATAATAAAAATAATAAAAAGGCTTTACAGCCCAAACATTGGTCCTTCGAGCCCTTTAAATATCATTTCATTTTATAAAGGGATTCATCAACTGTGTGCAGATTAAAAAGTGTGTGCAACGAGGGATAACCTACAAAGACACGAGGATTGTGCGACGCCATTTAACCGAGTAAGTGACAAATTTCATTTACTATTATTTACTTAATATAATTAAATACATTCAATACTAAAACAAAATGGTAACTAAAAAATTATCCGCGAAACACAAACAATTAAAAAAGGACGTCGAAAATTTCGGCAAAAAGGCAAGGCAATTAGCGCTAACTATGTGCAAGCTCGAATAAAACTGCTCGAGGATTTATGGGATTCGGTTTCCAGCATATATGATGAGTTTTTGGCTGCTGATGTTGATGTGGCCAAGAAACAGGAGGAAGCAGAATTTATCTACGAAAATTTCAGGGAAGATTACCATTTTCCCATACCGGGGTTGATTATGCCGGGCCGATCAGTATCCGGGCTTGGAAAGGCCGCGGAGCAAAAACTTATAAAGGTTATTTGGCCATCTTTGTTTGCCTAGCAACAAAGGCTATTCATCTAGAAGCGGTCAGCGATCTCACCACTCAAGCTTTTCTCGCAGCATTTCGGCGTTTCACATCACGAAGAGGAGTCTGTGGTCAGATTTACAGCGATTGTGGCACGAATTTTAGAGGAGTTGAGACAGAATTATATCGTCTTTTAAAAGAAGCCACCCATGACTGGAAAGATGTTGCTGAAGTTTTATCGTCACAAGGAACAAAGTGGAATTTCATTCCTCCTGCTTCTCCTCACTTTGGAGGTTTATGGGAAGCCGGTGTAAAGAGTGTCAAACACCACTTCAAAAGAGTTGTTGGAAATGGGACACTAACTTTTGAGGAACTCACCACGCTTTTAACGCAAATTGAAGCTTGTTTAAATTCGAGGCCTCTTTGTCCATTGACAGAAAATCCGGATGACTTTAATGCTTTGACTCCAGCACATTTTTTAATTGGAACACAAATGTTCACAGTACCTGAGCCAGATCTTACGATCGGTAAGGCCAGCTATACTGATCGGTGGAAAGCTATACAATTCAGCTTGCAAACTTTTTGGAATCATTGGCAGTCGGAATATTTGGCCCGTCTGCAGCAAAGACCAAAATGGCTAAAACCGCAACCTCAACTTCAAATTGGAGACCTGGTTTTAATCAAAGATGAGAGACTTCCCCCAACGAAATGGAATTTAGGACGAATCCTAGAAACGTTTCCAGGGAAAGATGACATCACCAGAGTCGTCAAGCTGAAAACGGAACAAGGAGAGTTTAAAAGACCGGTAACGAAGCTATGTCCCCTACCCATTAACAACAATCAACATACCATAACAAATCAAGCCTAAATCAATTACATACACACACACACCCACATACCCACACACCCACACACACACACACACACACACACACACACACACACAAACACACACAATCATTTTATTTCATATCACAACACATAATACACATATGCATCATGTAGTCATACGAATATGCAAAGACATCATTATCTAAAAATGCAGTTAAATCACTTCAAGTAAAAATTTAATTCGTCTACAGAATTTATTCGCTCATTTACTTTGAAAACAATAAATTTAATTTCATTTTCATTTCATTAAATTCGCATGAAAAGCATTTATATTTGCTCATTTCACCAGAAAAACGCAAAAAAAAGAATAAACAAAATATTTTGATTTATTTATAATTTTTCCGAAATTCATTCAAAATTAAAATATCCACAATTAAAATGCTCAACTTTTTAATCAAACGCATTTAAAATTATATCCGCTTATAAAAGAACGCATATGCAGTTTAAATATTAAATCATATTAAAATTTAAAAATTTCAATCTAATTTTCATCAATGGAATCATCAAAAATAATTGTTATATCAATTTAATTAAATCATCAAAATTAACAATCACTTAAAACACTTTCACTTAAATTCTTACCGGAGAAAATAAAAACAAAAAAAAACCGATTGGAGAAAACGGCCCTTGAAAAGACTTCAATGGACATGGATACATACAATAATCAAATTAAATAAATTTCAGTAATCACTACATAATATTTTATTGAAATCTATTCATTTTGAACTCACCTGAATCGCACCATAATTTTCAATTATTTTTTTCAATATTTTACACAAATTTAACACTGATTTACAACACTTAATTCAAAATTTAAATACCACAACAAAACCAAACCACAACCGAAGCACAAACAACGCCTAATTGATGGAATTTTCCATTTACAACCAAGCAAATTGTTGTTGTTTGCCTCCGTCTTACTCGTTGGTTTTGTGAATGAAACGATCGAATTTCTACAGGATTGACATGTGCATTTTCATGGGTATAACTAGCAGCGAGAACACTTAGCACAGACACAAACCCAAACAGATTTTAAAATGATATAATTTTGTCACAATATTTCATCTCAAAGGTTTTATTTTACCATGTGTTAATGAAATTTATTTCTTAGATGTGTATCTGAGAATAGATAAAGATGATTCTCATCGGCTTTGTTGGTCGTTTTGATGACGAAAATGAAAAAATTAATTCATTTACTTTTTCCCAACGTTTCGACGGTGGTTGCCGTCTTCTTCAGGGGATCTTTATTTGTAAAAAAAGAGAAGTAATTACATAAAAGTGTCAATGTATGTAGGGCGGACGTGGTATACACTTACATTAAAGTTTTAAACAATTATGTATATAAAAAAAAAAAAAAAACAAAACAATATTTGGAAATATTTAATAATTTAAACTTGAATAATTTAAGAGCAAATTAGTAATTAAACACTTCAGATGAAGTTTAGTCCAATGAGTACAATAAAGTTTTGGATCTACTGTTGGAAACTAAGGAGCAGTAAACTGCTGAGATGTTTTGTGTGTCTTGTTTACGGTTCATGTTGTTCTTGTTATTGATTATGTGTAGTGTTTCTAACGTGTATCGTTTGGAAGTGTGTTTTTCCGTTGCCAAGATCTCCACACCATCAAAGTCCAGTTGGTGGCCAGTTTCAACGCTGTGGCAAGCCAGTGCTGTCTTTCCAGAATTTTTTGAACGAATGTCCGACTTGTGACCCGCCATTCTCTGTCGAAGGAGTTGTTTGATCGTGCCGACGTAGCATAGATTACATGGATCATTAGTTTTACCTTGGCAGATTATTTTGTACACCACGTCTGTACAACGGTCCTTTTCTGTCTTCTTTTTTAGACCTGTGAAGAGGGAAGCCATGGTCTGGTTCGACTTGTACGCCAAGTTGACATCAATTTTGTTTTTGCCGATTATTTCTTAAAAGTTTTCGGGGAGCTTTGGGACATAAACGACACTTTTGTAAACACCTTTCCTCTCTTCCAATATATTTTCGGATCGAGCTTTATATTTTTGACGTTGTATCAAGCTTCTTATGATTTTGATCGGAAAGCTATTATCCAAGAGGATTTTCGTAACCTTTTCTTCGTTAGCGGAGTGGAATTCCCGATCACTCAACGAAAAGACTTTGTTTATAAGGTTCGATGCGGTGTTTACACGAATGTGTTTAGCTTGGTTTGACCGGAAATTGATCAGTCTTCCCGATGCCATATCTTTTTGGTACCAGTCGAATGAAAGCCGGTAGTTTTTTCGATGGATCTTGACATCCAAAAATGGTATTGATCTACTTGTTTCTTTCTCTACGGTGAATAGGATTTTCTCGTTAAATTGGTTGAGACAGAACTATTGTCTGATCGCTCAACATATAGAGTCGCAAGGGGAACCCCCCTCAATTCTCTCCAGAACAAAAACAATGATTTTGTGAAATGGTTGCACACCAACAAAATCATCGACGATAGAGACAAAACAAGAATGACTACCTACACAGCACAAATACCCTCTATATATGGATTACCAAAGATCCACAAGCATAACATGCCGCTCAGACCAATTACGTCATCAATGAAGGTGCTATGCTATGAACTTTCCAAGTACCTAGGAAATATACTACAGTGTGTGACGAAAGAATCTCCCTATTCGATTAAAAATTCCTTTGAGTTTAAGAATAAAGCGAAAAATTTAGTACTTGGCACAAATGATGTTTTGGTTTCTTATGACGCTATTTCTCTTTTTACCAATGTTCCCATTCAACTCGCGATTAACATAATTAAAAAGAAGTGGGAAACAATAAGTAAAGCTACAAACCTGAGCCTAAGTAAGTTTCTTGAGTTGTTTGATTTTTGTATGAAAGAAAACAACTATTTACAATTTAAAGACAATTTGTATAAACAAGTGCACGGAATGCCAATGAGAAATCCGCTCTCGCCGACAATCGCAGATTTGGTGTTGGATTTTCTTCTCGATGAGTGTTTCAAGGAGGAGTGTAAGCCAAAATTCATCGTTAAATATGTCGATGACATTTTTGCGATTGTGGACAAAGAAGAGATTGAAAATGTGCTACGATGCCTCAACCAATTTAACGAGAAAATCCAATTCACCGTAGAGAAAGAAACAAGTAGATCAATACCATTTTTGGATGTCAAGATCCATCGAAAAAACTACCGGCTTTCATTCGACTGGTACCAAAAAGATATGGCATCGGGAAGACTGATCAATTTCCGGTCAAACCAAGCTAAACACATTCGTGTAAACACCGCATCGAACCTTATAAACAAAGTTTTTGCGTTGAGTGATCGGGAATTCCACTCCGCTAACGAAGAAAAGGTTACGAAAATCCTCTTGGATAATAGCTTTCCGATCGAAATCATAAGAAGCTTGATATAACGTCAAAAATATAAAGCTCGATCGGAAAATATATTGGAAGAGAGGAAAGGTGTTTACAAAAGTGTCGTTTATGTCCCAAAGCTTTCCGAAAACTTTAAAGAAATAATCGGCAAAAACAAAATTGATGTCAACTTGGAATACAAGTCGAACCAGACCATGGCTTCCCTCTTCACAGGTCTAAAAAAGAAGACAGAAAAGGACCGTTGTACAGACGTGGTGTACAAAATAAACTGCCAAGGTAAAACCAATGATCCATGTAATCTATGCTACGTCGGCACGATCAAACAACTCCTTCGACAGAGAATGGCGGGTCACAAGTCGGACATTCGTTCAAAAAATTCTGGAAAGACAGCACTGGCTTGCCACAGCGTTGAAACTGGCCACCAACTGGACTTTGATGGTGTGGAGATCTTGGCAACGGAAAAACACACTTCCAAACGATACACGTTAGAAACACTACACATAATCAATAACAAGAACAACATGAACCGTAAACAAGACACACAAAACATCTCAGCAGTTTACTGCTCCTTAGTTTCCAACAGTAGATCCAAAACTTGATTGTACTCATTGGACTAAACTTCTTTTGAAGTGTTTAATTACTAATTTGCTCTTAAATTATTCAAGTTTAAATTGTTAAATATTTCCAAATATTGTTTTTTTTTTTTATATACATAATTGTTTAAAACTTTAATGTAAGTGTATACCACGTCCGCCCTACATACATTGACACTTTTATGTAATTACTTCTCTTTTTTTTACAAATAAAGATCCCCTGAAGAAGACGGCAACCACCGTCGAAACGTTGGGAAAAAGTAAATGGATTAATTTTTTCATTTTCGTCATCAAAACGACCAACAAGACCGATGAGAATCATCTTTATCTATTCTCAGATACACATCTAACAATCAACTTGGTCAACAAAATTCACTAAAAAAAGAAATTTATTTCTTTTCATGTCAAACACGAGCAAAACTTTACCTCCTAAGGTCTTCTCCACGCTATAAGGTACTTGAATCCGGAGGAATAAGCGCCTGTTTCGCCCGGGAAGAATGTTGAACTCAGGGATCGACCCACGCAGGTCATCGAACGCGCCTACTTGGATCTTCATGCACCCATGTAAAACCCGTGTAAAAATGTCATCCAAATTGTCATTATATCTCTCTGCAACGACGGACGTCAATAAAAAAAAGTGTGCTGAAATCAAAATTGTGTTGTGTTTCTTTTTATTTTATCTTTTTTTGAAAAACTTTAAAAACTTTAATAACTAAAATAATAAAAAGGCCACAGATAACTTAAATAAACAAGTAAAGATAAATGATCATTTTAATAATCAATTTAAAACTTTAAGTGCCTTAATGAACCAAGGCATTGAAACAATAAATAAATTACAAAATAGATGTAATGATATTGATAACCTTCGTATAGAAAAAGAATTCAATAACAACATAAAAGAAATTAAAGAAACTTTAGGAAAAATAGAAGACGTAATACTGACAAGCAGAACAGGAATATCAACACAAGACATAATTACAAGCCAAGTAATTAAAGAGAATAATATCACATTTGAAAAATTGAAAGAATTAAAAATCAATTTAGCAACTTACAAAGAAAATATATTAGTAATTGTATTAATTCCACAATATTCCAACCAAAAGTTTAATAAAATATATATTCAAAACTTTCCGATTAATAATAAAATTAAAGATTTAGAAACAAATAACTTTTTAGAATTAAATAAAACATTATATTATGTAACAGAAGAAATAAAAAATTACAAATATTAAAAGACGATTGTATAGAAAATATATTAATAAGCAAACAAATGAAATGCAAAACTAAAGAATACAAAGGAAAAAATGTTATAATAGAAAAAGAAAAATATTTAATAATTAAGAATCTGGAAAAAACCGAAATACAACAAAATTGTAATAATTTAAATTATATATTAGAAGGAAATTACTTAATTAAAGCAGAGAACTGTAAAATTTCAATAAACAATGTAATTTATAATAGAAAGTATTACAAAGAAGAAAAAATAATACCTGTATTAAACTTTAACTTTTCAAATGAATATTTAGAAGAAATCAAGTATGAATCCATTGATAACTTAAAAGAAATAATAGAAATAAAAAATAAAAAGGAAACACAGTATATTTTTAGTTTCTCAACAATTATATTAATCATTGCGATCATTGTAATAATAATATTGTACAAAATAATGTGATATACTTACCCGACCCACTTTACTGCCCATCGCCGTTTCCCATTATACCAGCATTTTTTCCTGTGTAATAACAAGTATAAAAATCATACAAAAAACCAAAACTAAAAACTAAAACAAAAACTCGCACTATAACCTTCTCTTCTGCCCTAAATCGTACCCCAATAACTTTTTTTCCGTCTCTTTTTTTGCTGAATCAAAAATAATGTCGTGCGCGAATAAAATGTGTGTCATCGTTGACTCAAGCGCGGAACTGTTGAAGTGCAGTGGACTGTGTGGGAAATACCTTCACCCCTCTTATGCGGGCTTGCCCAGAAAAGCTAATGTGTAGCTTAAAGACTACCTACGCAATTTTGCGTTTTATTGCGATGAATGCAATAAAATATCCGTGTCGGATATAATGATTGCGATTCAATGTCTTAAGGAATTTTTATCAAATAAACATTCCATTTGCCAAGATCAAATTTCTAATCTCTCCAAGAAATTTGATCTCGTCTGTAACAGTGTTGAGGACTCTAACATCCGTTCTCAACAGTCTTCCACCCAGTGCCTGTCCTCGATACGTTCTCTTGAAAAACAATACTTGATGTGATGTCATCAATGGGTTGAATACTTTCCGTTCAGACATTGACGAAAAGTTAAAGGTGCTTAATTGTTCGGCAAATGAATTAAAAAAAAACTTATCAGAACAGTTAAATCAACTGAAATCCGATATTAATTGCAGTTTTCAAAGTTCGTCATCCCGGCTCTCCCCTTCTTCCAATCAATTGAGTGATCTTACCCATGTTAGACTATTAAATGAAATTGAAAACATTAATTGTATGCTTTCTCGGGTTTCTACCGCACTAATATCAATTGCTTACGATGTAAGTAATCAAGAACAAAAATATATGAGTGTGCAACGTGAACTTGAAAGCCTAAACGACCAATCCCAGAAAATTGAATCGCTTCTTTACGACGTCATCAAACAACCCGGCATACCGTTGTGCGAAATCGGGAACGTATCCATTCGGGATGAAATCCACGCGGCGAACCTGAGTGCTGACCCTCTGGAACAAACCACCCCAGCAAATACCATTGTTGAAGAGGAAGTTATCAACAAATCTGGTCATTCCTGGAAGCTATCCGATTGGAATTCAAGACTCCGCAGGCTTGAATCTGCTAACAACACCTGGTTCGTGCTGAATAAGTGTCCAGGATATGCTGATGCCACATGGATTCGCTCCTTTTTCAAACGAGAATTTTGTTTCAATATCTAATAATATGAAAGTAATTAAGAACAGATGTACCAACATAGTTCAATACAACACAAGAACAAAGGGATGCCTCATCAACCTTTGTTCATTCCAAGGAAAGGTAATAAAGAAGGATAGACCCAGGACGAGAAAAAAGACAATAATAAAAACCAACCAGGAAACGACGCCTTACATTAAGTATAGGAAATGTGTAAATAAGGATATTTCATATTTTGTAGAGTTAGATTCTAAGAAGACATTAATAAAGAAAGAGCTCTTGCTCCTTAAAGTTATTTTAAATCAAAATTGTGTTTTGATTTACATCGAACATAAAATTTATATATATATAAAATGTTGATTAAAATCTAAATAAAGTTTTTTTCTATTGATTTGACACTGCTTTCTTATTGCATTAAAACCATAGATAAATCTGTTTTTTTTTTTTTTTAACTCGAATGCATATCTAAACATCTTTTTCTTAACTTATAAAGATTTTCGTATTTTTTCAGAATTAGATAGGTACTTACCTGGTTAAGTTTGAGCTTAAAAAAATGAAGAATGAATTTTGCCCGTTTCAAATGTTTAAAACTTTAAGTTCTAGCCACTTAAGTAAAAAGAACAAGTTCTTGTATTTTATTAAATTAGAATTATTTAAATATCTTAATTTTAATAAAAGGAATTCCACCTAATGTCATGGTCCATTTATTTGCTTTTCGATACTACCCATTATTTTAGCATCTACCTAAATACCTAGCTTATCAAAATATTGAAATTTTTCACTAACTTTTGTATTTAAAATAACTAGATAAGTACCTATCTAGGTACATCTACCTATTCCTTCATACCTACTCACAAAAAATACAATTTCTTGTGTCCACCTCACCCTGTTTATATGTTTGTATAAAAATCCATTTTAATACCAAACCTTCCAAAATGTTGCTTGTTATTTTTCCTTTATTGAAAGGGCTTAACCATCAAGATCCCATCAGTAGAACTAAAGTTATAAGCGATTCAAAATTTCCTTACGAGAAAATCATTCATCAAATCACCTTTTTTCTACCAAAGAAAGTTCCAATTCAAAACAAAAAGATCTTGACGAAATCCAAACCCACAAACTCCTGCCAAAAAATGAAATAGAAAACAAAACAAACACCAGCCAAATAGACGCCTGCCAAACCAATGTATACTGTACAGGTACACGGCAACAACAGACAGCAATACAACAACAACACACATAGAACATTAAAATTGAGGAAGGCCACGAAACGCAACAAATAAAAGTAAAATAAATCAAGGGGAAATAGACTGCAGGAACAAAAATGGAAATAGAGAGAAAGAGATGCGTGAACGCGTTCACTACCTGCTGCTTTTTCTATCTTTGTTAGCTACGGCGGCGGTTGGGTTTTGTAGCTTAAAGCTCTGTCAGTTAAGACGATGTCAGTTAAGGTAATGGGCACGTTCAATCACTTAATCTGAAAATTCAGATCTGAATGTATGCTGTTGAACGCACAAATAATCTGAATTTTCAGTTGAAAGTTGTTGTGTCAAATGCTAGCATTTACCTAAAGGGTTCACATTAAAACAAAATAAAGTAGAACTTTAAGTTCTGGTGGTGATTTATTTAAATAAATCAGCAACAAATTACAGCAAGACTATGTGAAGTTTAATGAAAAAATAATTCCACATTTTTCTAAGAATAGTTAATCTTTTGATTTAAAAACTCACTTATCAATAAACAATAAGTTCTATTATGTAAAAAAGTATTAACTTGTTCGTGATGAAAATTAATCATCATAAATCAACCACTAACCAGATCGAAAATCATAAAGTTCAACTTCTCTGTATAGTACTCCAAATTTTCCCCCACCACTATTACTTTATTCTGAATTTTCGGATAAGAATTTTTGGCTGAAAATTCAGATGAAACGTAAGCAAACGTAACTAAAAGTCATCTAACTTTTTATGGCAGCTGGCCAATCAGAACCTCCAAAAATTCAGAAATCTGAAAATTCAGATGTAAAACGTATTTCAATTTCTTAAGACATTTTTTTCTATGGGGCTGAGACATCTGTATATGATTATTTGTGCTCAAACTGTATGCGATTGTTTGGTGGGAAAAGGAAGGTGTTAGTTGTATCTTGATTATGTTCTATTCAAGCTGAAAGCAATGGGAAATTTTATTTTGTGCCATAGATTCATTTTTTTTATTAGTGAAGGTGTGAATAGTAGTATTTATTTTAAATAAGACGAGGCTTTTTCAATGGAAAGCATTTTTGATACGTTGCGTGTAAAATTGTACATGCAGTATAAAAATGACACTTGTAGTGAATTGAAATCGATTTTAATGGTAAACATTTTTTGAAAAAATAAAACTTCCGAATGATGGTCTGGTTTAAGTTTGCCCCCTCAACAAGATCATCTATTTGAATATCGTTTCCCACACTCAGGTATAGGGTAGGGCGGGGCTAGTTGGACAAGGGGGCAAGTTGGCCCACACGAATTACTCAGAAACCGAACGTACTACAAGAACACGATCAAACACGAACATAGTGTGCTCTCTTACCAGCACGTGCCAAACCGGTTTCAGCTGCATTTTGTCCTCAGAAGAGAAACCACGCACATTTCGTGTTTTTTAGTGAAAAAGTAAAAAATACGATCAAGGCAGTTTTTTTTATTTTCCTAGTGAAAAAAACAAGAATTAAGGATTGAGGGAAGGTTTTTTTTTTCATATTATTTGCATTTAATTAAGCAATTTTAAGTATTTTATATATTTATGACGAAATATGTTCATCAAACCAGGTGTGGGGTAAGTTGGCCCAGGTGAATTTTTATTTGCAATTTCTAGAATGCGCACGTACAAACGTGTTACGGAGAGAGCCATAGCTAGTAGAGCGCAGATGAATACAGCTGTGGCAGCTGTTCTGTCTAACGAAAAATCTGTGAGGGAAGCCGCCTCTGAATTTGGAATACCAAGAACTACATTTATTTATTTTTTTTACTACTAAATGAAATGTGGTTTTTTAATTTTTTAGTTTGTTTATTGTTTTAAATAAATATCTTTATAAAATTTTGCGTTTTTGTTCTGTATAGAACTTGTTTTTTCCACTTTTCACGGCTTGGTCCAACTAAACCCACACACTGGGCCAACTTGCCCCGCTATAGGGGCAAGTTGGCCCACTTGGACTTGATCCATTTACGGTAGCTTTATTCTTCTGCGGTTACATATTTTCAAAATTTTCAGATTTTATTAAGAAGCCAGAAGTCCATTCTTTCTTTTGGTATCAGCTCCATAGTTGTACTATGAGTAATTTTATAATTATGAGACTTCGAGTAAAAAGTGGTCCAACTAGCCCCGCCCTACCCTACATATAAATAGCTAACAAGGAGTAGGTTAACAGAACTTTGAATTATGTATGTAGGTATAACCATTGAAAAAAAACGTTTGCAAGAAAGACAAAAGTTGGAAGATTTTTTTATGAAAGTGTACCTAATAAAAATTTTGTTGAACAACTCAAGAAGGTTTGAATTAGAACCTTTTTCAATGTCAATTTGAAATTTAAAAAATAGAAAAAAATAAACTTAACGACTAGAATTTTTACTGACGCATTGCCACTGCTCTCAACCTTATAACACATTGTATTTTATTATACTTATTCCTATTTCGTGACCTTTTATAATTTATATAATAATCCTAAGCGGGCTTTAGGTCTTTCTTGATTTATTTCTTGATTATTATCAAATAGACGACGTTTCGTACGTGCTTACGTACTTCTTCAGGTCTCTAGAGAAACGTCGTCTATTTGATAATAATCAAGAAATAAATCAAGAAAGACCTAAAGCCCGCTTAGGATTATTAAATGTATTTTATTATATATACAAATAAAATAACATATGCTTGAAGACCTGAACATTAACATATTTTTAATTCGCCTTTTTATTTGAGTATGGTGAAAACACGTGCGCAAATAAAAAAAGAAAAGGAAGGAAAAATTCAAATTAAAACAGTGGTCATAATAAGCTCGGATTCAGAATCAGAATTAAGTGATATCGAATGCAAGAATAGAAATCGACGTAAAAAATACAGTTGTTTCTTTGTCTGAAAGCAATTATACGAGTGACCAAAGTGAGATCGAAAAACACGTGTCGAAAATGGAATTTAAACCACCTGCTCCATTATTAATGGACGGCAATTTATCTGAAAACTTTAAGAAGTTCAAACAAAGGTTTGACATTTTTATGCTTGCTTCTGAAAGCAATAAAAAGGAAGAACAATTCAAAGTAGCAATACTGCTTAATATCGTTGGAGAAGATGCACTTGAAGTTTACAATACACTGGCCATTAGCAAAAACGAAAAGGCTACGCTAAAAGATATTCTAGATGAATTTGTAACATATTGCAACCCAAAAAAAGATGAGATCTATGAGAGATATAAATTTTATAGCCGCACTCAAAGAGAAGATGAAAGCTTTGATCATTTCTTTACTGATTTTAAACATCTATCAGCATCCTGTGAATTTTCATCAGATGAGTAAAATAAAGCTATTTAATAAAGCTATGATTCTTGACCGTATCATATTTGTTATGCATTCTTAAACCTGTCAAGAGAAACTGTTAGGCGTAGGAAACATCAGCTTGGATGATACAATAAAAAAATTGCCGTTTGTTCAAATACAGTTTGAACAAATACAGACTGGAGGACGTACAGAGCATCAAACGGGAATCTTACAGTGGATGCTGTTACATAACATTTTAGACAACTAAATACTAACCACAAACTATCAAAAAATACTAACAAGTTAACAAATTTTAACAACTCTCAACAAAATAAAAATAGAATGTTTAATAGATATAATAAAACTAATTTTTATAATAATTATTCTAATTTGTCTAATCCAAAACAGGCACATGTTGTACATGGTGGAGAGTGTTGTGAACGGTTTTATGCAAGTCATGAAAAGGGCTACTGCCCAGCAAAAGGTAAATTTTGTGCGAAATGTATAAAAGCAGACCATTTTGCGATTGCATGCAAAATAAAACAAAGGGTGTCCGAAATTTGTGTCAATGAAAATACATCGAATAATTCAGATGAATCTAGATCAGACGAGGAAAACTTTTTCGTTTATTCTTTAACAAGCAAACAAAAATCGTGTTGGAAAGAAACAATTACAATAGAAAATATTCAGATTCCATTCAAGCTTGATACGGGGGCTGAAGTTAATGTTATCCCGTGTAAATATGTTACCTTACTTAAAAATAAAAAGCTCAATGTGAATAAAAGTATTTTGGAACTGTATGGTGGTAAAAAACGATATCCTCTTGGTTCTGTTACCCTCGATTGCATGCTAAAAAATAAAAGTTATAGTGTTGAATCAAAGATAATATAATACAAAGATGTCGCATCCAGTACAAGCAAAGTGAACCCAAAATAAAATCGCCCGTATATGATATTGGATACGACAACATGTTGCGAAATGTTGCATTGGTCAATAAAGAGCGAGAGCGAAAAATCTCTCTGGAAACAATTTAAAATTTGAAATCTCTTCAAAATGCATATCTTTCTCAAGGACAAAAATAATGTTTTCGTTGTTTTTGTCTTTTGCTTTTTTTTTAGTTTTTTGCTTATTATTTTTTGTGATCATGATGATGGTAGGTATCTGTATAGATAGACTTGCAGTAATATTTTGGTTCTTTCGTCGCAAATCGCGATCTTCGTAAAAGGTAGCAAGGATTTTCTTTTGGTGGTATTTATTTTTGTGAGGTTGTTTTGTACTCCTTGACAAATAAAAAAAATTATTTTCGTTAATTTATTTAGGTACAGGTGAATTCATAACTTGTGAGGAAAGCTGATTTATTATTGATATTGATATTGAAAACAGATCAGTTTTGATTGAGTGCTTAATCATTCCTCCACATACACACGCGATGATATTAGGTGCCGACTTTTGGGCCCAGTCGCGAATTGTACCGGATCTACGATCTCGTATGTAGAGCTTTTCAAATCAGGAAACAGTGGTTTCTGTCGGAACCACGTCGATTATGGATACGGTGACCATATTTTAAAATTCCAAATAATGAACAAAAAGAAAAAAAACTAAATCCATTTTTTAATCATTATTTTTTAGTTAAAAAATAACTCAATAAAAAAAGCACAAAAATTCACTCTTTGCATTAGTTAATTTAAATTAATATTACAGAAAGAACGTGATCTCCCTCGGATTTTTTTACGCAAATTGCGGTAAGGAGATGTCAACTAGTGGGCGAAAAGAAATACTACTTAGTAATCAGATAATAGATAAAACTAGCTGTTGCTCAGTATAGGAGAGATAGGTGAACGTTTTAAGAAGCTTAGAGCAGACATAACAACTAAAATTCAAGCAGCATCCAAGAAGTCAGTGGAAGCCTACAACCTCCGGAGAAGAGACGTACAATACTTTCCGAACGATGTTGTATGGCGAAGAAATTTCGTTTTATCAGACGCGCGAATTACTATGCTGCAAAATAAGATCCGAAATACGTTGGCCCATTCAAAATTCGTAAGCGCCTGTCTCCTTGGATATATGTCCTCGAAGATGACAACGTGGATGATGACAAAGATCGTGGCACTTGGCAGACGAAAGACCTCAAACCGTTTAATAGTCCATCAGACCTTTTCCTTTCCACCTAGTTACATTCATAAAGTAAAGTTAACTTTAGCTTTTTTCCATTGTAAAGTAAACATTTTATTTTCGGTTTTCAGAAATTTTACAAAGTTTATATATTTTGTCTTTAACTTTTGGTTTTCAATCCGTTTTTGAATTTGTTGAACCGCTATATTTGGCCTGATGGGTTTCCTTTGTCGTCTCGTTAACCAAAGTGATCCGTAGGAAATGGTTTATTGTTTTTTTTTCAAAAGTAAACATATTTCCAAGGTTGAAAGGATGGGATTTGTCACGGTAAGTTTTACCGTCTGCTAGATGATACTCTTTTTATAATGGCTAAGTATCCGACATAACTTTACCATTTTCAGTTATCAATATACTGTAAAAGATGAAACGTTATCGACGTATCCCCAATTCCCCAAATTTAACAAAAACTCACCGAAATAGCTTATTTTTTTATCTCGAGTAGAACATAATTTCCAATTTACCTTTCCGCATTTTAAGTTACTAGTTATTGGTCTTCTCATTTTCGCCACCGGAGTTCTTCTTTTGCTTTCGGGTTCTGTTTGTTGAAATTTGAAGGGGAAAAATGGTTTTAGAATTTCGAAGTTGATTTCTTTCATTTTTGGTGCTTTCATCCGTTTTTCTCTTAAAAAGTTAGAAATTAGGGGGAAAAAGCCATCGGCAAATTCCACGATGACTATGCATAAGCTAGGGTTATGTACGAGTAAGTAGGACCGCTGGATTTCATCAACGGTGGCACTGTTCAGCAACATAGCTGAGAGTTGCTTACAAATGACATGATCGAAGTCCGTGGACTCCGATTGGCTGAAAGCCCAGGGAAAGCAAGTAAAAGAGGGTTCGAACAGACATTAAAAAATCTGGAAGGACACTTGTTGACTGAAGAGCTTAGGATCGAGATCAGATAAGAGATTATTGCAGGAAAGTTTTAGAAATCGAAGAAATTAATTTTGGTGTCAAATTACTTTGGAAACAAAATTGTAAATTTGAAAAAGAAAGGTGACGATATTTTGGAGAAAGCTGAAGGAGAGTTTGAGGAGGAAAAAATAGAAGGAGACGTAAAGGGAAGCAAACCTATGCAGAGGAGAGGAAAATGGAAAAGATAAGTAGAGTTTTAAACCATTTGGTAAATTTTTTTTTATTCTGATTTAATTTATCTATTGTTCGTGATTGGGTAGCCAAATTGTGCTTAGTTAAGATTCGGTTAGTTTTGGCTAAGTAATTTTCTCCTGGAATTGCAGGACTCGTTACCCCGTCACTAAAACCCTCTTTGGTTCTTTCGGGACAAAGAGATAACGGTTCATCTTTGTTTAATCTTACCTTTTGTGAATTTGATTAAAAAGATCTTGGGTTTTAGCCCTCCGTTTGCAAGGTTTCCCAAGCAAAATAAACAAACTAGATTAAACAATCATCGAACTCCATTCGAAATTATAATTGAACTCTTTTATTTGAAAAATCGTTTCTGCTTCAGAGGTTTGTGATTTCCTTTTACAGAAAAAATCCCTGGCGCCCATTTTTCTTCTTTTCAGATTGGGAAAAAGATACAAGAAAATTAACCAACCGGTTAATCCCAAAAAAAGGTAATCAAAATTGGTATACTTCTAGTTTCGCTGAACCCACTCTTGATGAGCAGTCGGAGGTGACAACATCTGAAGTGCTAAGCGAGTTTGTGGTAGCGCAGCTAGTTCCACGTTCAGTTCATTCGTGCCGGTCAGAAAAAAAAGGAACAGGTTTATTTTTGCTCAAGTTTGTGTTTTCAGTCAATCGAACCCGTTCCGAAATTATTATAACAATGAAACTAGGTGTTACTCGTTACGCTATAGCTCGTATTGACGTTTTTATTGATTCTTTTTTTTTGTTTTTCCCAAATCAAATCGAAAAAATAATAATCGAAAATGCCAATAACTTCTGCCGCTCAAAGTTCGGCGATAAACATAATGAAATTTACAAAAGCATTATGCATGCATATTTCAGCTGCTTGATTCTTTCGGGTCTTTACAAGTGAGTTATTTTAACACAAAAGTATTTTTTTGTTTGCTTTGAACAGGTGTTATTTCTCTCAGATCAAAAACAGAGCGAATCGGAGATTTGTTTGATGCAAATTTTGGTCCACCAATATTTCGTACAATTATGTCTAAAGAAACTTTCCAGTGAATTATAAAAGTCCTTCATTTCGATGACCCCACCAACCGATAACAAAATCGACTAACAGTGAAGGATAAATTAGCTCCAATTCGTAACTTATAGGATAAATGAGTAGAACTTCTTCCTCTGTTTTTCAACCTATCCTCATGCGTTACAGTTGACGAGCAATTACTCGGTTTTCATAGTCGTGGCTCGTTCAGGCAGTATAGACCAAGTAAACCAGTTTGTACTTGTGCCGAGACTTTGTAAATTTGCGACATTCAACCTTATCTTGGAAAAGAAATTGGATCTACAGTTGAACGGAACGAAGGTGAACGCGTGGTCTTAGATTTAGTTGAAGGGTTGTAAAGAATGGACAGCTTTTTTACGTCATACGAATTGGGCTAGAAATTACTCCAAAAGAACTTGATTATGGCATGGTAAGAAAAAATAAAAGAAGTATACCACCAAAACTTTTATTGCAGAAAAAGCAACAATTATTTTAATCAACATTTGTAAATCAGCCAGAAAAATAAATGTACCGTGTTCCAAATCACATTGCATAATAATTCAGATGTTGGACCTGATCCGAAGAAGGTGCCTGAAATTATCCAATACTATAACAAAACTATAATGGTGTTGACAATGTCGATAAAATTCAGTTAAAAACGAAAAACAAATCGTTGGCCAGTATGCGTGTTTTCCAATATCGTCGATATTTCTGCATTGAATGCCTTCATCGTTTATATGCAAATCGATCCAGGAAATCTGACTTCGAGAGGCAAACAGAAATTTCTCCATAATATAGGTGTTGAATTTATTTATATATTTATCAATTGATCATCAATCTGCTGATAAAAAAAAATATTTACATATCAAGCCCAAGAAACTATATTAGCTGTTTAAGTGCTTTAACAGCGCTTCCAGAGCAAATCTGAAAGCTCGTTTATTTAAGAAATAGCTCCAGATGCACCCTTAGAGCAATTGTAGGGCTTGCTCAGAGCTAAATCATTGAGTTTGAGAGCAAATTTTGGCTCGTATTCAGCTTGTTATCAGTGACTATGGTGGCTTTAAAGCTCTTTAGTATATTCATATGAAATCCTAAAAGGAGCACTTTTGACAGCTTTTTGTTGGTATTAGTTTGTGAAAATCAAATGCTAAATAAATATAATAGTTGTATGTTTGTAATGGTAGTAGGCGTAAACTTCATTTATTGTGAAGTCAACAAGCTAGTTAATATTTATTCCTATTGAGAAAATAATGTATCTAATTAATATTTTTCGGTTTAATGCAAGTGAATTTTAAGTGCGCGCTTAGTTTTTTCATAAATGTTTTGGAGGTACTTCGCAAAATTATAACGCGCCTTCCAAATTTTATATATTACGCTGTGAAATGTGAAAAAAATTAAGTTGAAAAATGTAAAAATTTGTTTAATAAATTTATCGAAGCACCAAATAAAATATTTTTTTTACAATGCAATAGATATTGTGTTGATACTGAAAGCGAAGATTTTAAATGTATTAAAATGAATGAAAACAAATTTCTTTTCAATGGAGCTGCAATATCGCTTTGAGAGTTTTTTTCTATTATTGTAGAGCTATTTGCAGCAATGAGACAGTTTTTCGTTTTGTAGAAAATAGGGTGTTTTGGAAATTAAAAGTTAGAGAATGTTAAGTAAATACATAAATCTAAATTATAGAAATAACTTTTAATTCAAAGAGTACTTCCCATTGAAGTGTATAAAGTCTTATAAGCGCCTTAATTACAGGAGAAAGTACTTGTGCGACTCAGTCGTAGATTTTATTTTTTTAGGAAACAGCTTAGTTAATTTATTTTAATAAAAATAAAATTGTGAATTCCGTGTCATATTCGAATCTTAAGTTAACAAAGATAAAGGAATTAATTAATTTTCAACTACTTTAAGTTTTATAATATGAAATAATTTATTGTTTATAAGTTTAAATAATTATTGTTTGTATTCTAGTTTGGAACACCCTTTAATATAAGTGGTAGAATTGTTTTAAAAGAGTATTAGTATTTCTTCGGCTCTATATGGGCTTTATTAAAGCTCTGTTGATGCTTTTTTGACAGTTCACGATTTGTGTGGAAATATTAGTAATTCAACTCTACAGCCGCTTTCACTGTAGCTCTGTTAATGCTATTTTTGACATTTCTAAAGAACATGCGTTAGTATTTTGCGTATGTGTTGTTCGCAGCTCTACAATGTCCCTAACGGCACGAGTACACCTAGTCCGTCATCGGCCGAAGTATGCTCGGCCGTTGGCTGCCGAACTCGGCCGATCGAACCAAACGTATAGAAAGGAGAGAGAGCGCGTACATCACTGAAAGCGACATCGTCCGATGACGTCCGTTAATAAGCGATCAACCGACATATCCCAACATGTTTGGATTTTTCGTCAGTTGCCCGGTTGGTTCTTAATGAAGTTTATGCAAATAAACAAAAATTGATACTGAAAAAAAGACCGGCACCATCCGAGATCGGAAGTAGTGTATGCAGACGAACGTCCGAGACAGTCGTCCGAATAGCTTCGACGCGATATCGGCCGATGATTCGGTTTTAGTGTACGCGAACCGTAAGTAGGCTGATATTGAGAGTTTGCTCGTTTCAAGATCGTATAAACTGCCTTGAGGAGCATATTTTAAAATCTGTAAGCGTCGTACAGCTGAAAGTGTTCTAAAACTTCAATTATAGAACATTATTTTCAAATTCAATATAGAGAGCTGTGAAATAATCTCTTACAGAGCTATAGCTTTCGATTTCACTATCTTGGAGCTGTAGAAAAACAGTTTTGCTTCAAATAGCTCCAACGATGTTACTTGGGAGGGTAACATTATAAAATAAAAACTACATTACAAAGTATAATATTTTGAAAAAAAAAAAATTTGTGAAGGATATGAAACAAAATTCAATATTTAATTATTTCATGCATAGTTGATTTAAAATTGTTTTCAAACGATCTCTTCTCGACTTCACTCAGAGGCGGAGGAAGGGGTGTGTGAACTGTGCCACCGCGCTTCGAGGGGCCCCGCGCGGCACATTTAAAATCCTCCGAGTCTTCAAATCAAAAAATTCAGCAAACAATGACTATTTCCTTCACAAAGAAACCCGACTTAACAAGACAACCCAATGTACTCAACCTCACGGCGGCTCTTCTTCCTGCTCTAGATAACTTGGTTATTGACGGTAGGGAGACCTTGGACAGACCTCCTTCTATAGGAAGTCAAACCGAGGATGAGTTGCTAGAAGAATCGAATCCAGAAGAGACTAAGCTGAAGCCTACTGCACCCCTCAAAGCTTCGAGGCAACGCAGTAACTGCAGATCCTCTAAAAGATTCGTGAGTGCTAAGGAGAAAAAGGATCCAACTACTCTCAGTTCGAGAGACAAGGCCCTTTTGAAAAAGCATAGGAAGTTGGTGAGAAACTATGAACGTCAGTTGGCAATAACTGCTACTGTACCAATTGTTTCCCCCCAACATTTGAACGCTAAAAAGCCAGACAGCGAAAGAGTAAATGCTGCCACATCTAAGTCTATCCTTAAAAAGATAGTCCGTGAACAGGCTGGTAATAACCCTACTGCTCGTACTGGCTCAACTACGAAACTGGCGACCTCCAGTAAGAAACGGCAGAACAACGCTGCATCGAACCCGAAAAGGAACGAGGAAGCACAGGTAGGCAACTCTTCTGGAACGAAGCCAGGATCATCAAAAAGAATGAGATCAGAGGAGGCAAACACGACTGAAGGTTCGAAAAAGCTCAAAACCAACAGTTTTGACACCACCCCGATCGATCCGCAGATGGCCATAATAAGTCGAGACGACCCGGATGGGAAAATCACGGCTAAAAATTGGTTACTTGTAGAAAATGAAATCCTCAAATCCATGATGGCAATATCTGAAAATGACAGTTCTGATGACTATATTTTCGATGGAGCTGGATGGCGGAAAGGAGTGAAAGTGGTGTGTTGCGTCCAGAAAGAGCAACAGCGGGGAAGGGAAGGACCTCTTGTTTGTAATAGACAAGAAATCTGACCTTCTCCTGAAAGAGAAAGGAGACGTGTTGAGATACGGTCTTTGAACCGTAAAGGTAAGGAGGGAGGTAAGGAGGCTTGATGGCAAAGGGGAGTCAAAAGCTGCTGGTGGTGCAAGTAAATTTGCATCACGCTAAAGCAGCAACGCACGACCTAATGCTCTACATGTCTCAGGAGACCGTGGATGTGGCCTTAATCCAAGAGCCCTGGCTTCGAAAGAATCAGGTACAAGGATTGAGGTAAAAAAACTACAACCTTTTCCACTCCACGTCAGAAGATGAAATTAGGAATTGTATTCTAGCGAAAAAATCAATTAATGCTTTCTTTTTATCTAGGCACAGCAACAGGGATAGCGTGGCAATCAGCGTTGGGTCCAAGGAAGGCAACTTCGTCTTGGCGTCAACGTACATGCCGTACGATGAAGATAACCCCTCAGCAAAGACGGTCCGCGATCTTGTAGAGTACTCCACAGCACGAGGGACACCTTTGGTGATGGGATGTGACGCCAACGCCCACCACACTCAAATGGGGAGGTGAGCAAGCCCAAGAAACTATTTTAGCTGTTTAAGTGCTTTAACAGCGCTTCCAGAGCAAATCTGAAAGCTCGTTTATTTAAGAAATAGCTCCAGATGCACCCTTAGAGCAATTGTAGGGCTTGCTCAGAGCTAAATCATTGAGTTTGAGAGCACATTTTGGCTCGTATTCAGCTTGTTATCAGTGACTATGGTGGCTTTAAAGCTCTTTAGTATATTCATATGAAATCCTAAAAGGAGCACTTTTGACAGCTTTTTGTTGGTATTAGTTTGTGAAAATCAAATGCTAAATAAATATAATAGTTGTATGTTTGTAATGGTAGTAGGCGTAAACTTCATTTATTGTGAAGTCAACAAGCTAGTTAATATTTATTCCTATTGAGAAAATAATGTATCTAATTAATATTTTTCGGTTTAATGCAAGTGAATTTTAAGTGCGCGCTTAGTTTTTTCATAAATGTTTTGGAGGTACTTCGCAAAATTATAACGCGCCTTCCAAATTTTATATATTACGCTGTGAAATGTGAAAAAAATTAAGTTGAAAAATGTAAAAATTTGTTTAATAAATTTATCGAAGCACCAAATAAAATATTTTTTTTACAATGCAATAGATATTGTGTTGATACTGAAAGCGAAGATTTTAAATGTATTAAAATGAATGAAAACAAATTTCTTTTCCATGGAGCTGCAATATCGCTTTGAGAGTTTTTTTCTATTATTGTAGAGCTATTTGCAGCAATGAGACAGTTTTTCGTTTTGTAGAAAATAGGGTGTTTTGGAAATTAAAAGTTAGAGAATGTTAAGTAAATACATAAATCTAAATTATAGAAATAACTTTTAATTCAAAGAGTACTTCCCATTGAAGTGTATAAAGTCTTATAAGCGCCTTAATTACAGGAGAAAGTACTTGTGCGACTCAGTCGTAGATTTAATTTTTTTAGGAAACAGCTTAGTTAATTTATTTTAATAAAAAAAAAATTGTGAATTCCGTGTCATATTCGAATCTTAAGTTAACAAAGATAAAGGAATTAATTAATTTTCAACTACTTTAAGTTTTATAATATGAAATAATTTATTGTTTATAAGTTTAAATAATTATTGTTTGTATTCTAGTTTGGAACACCCTTTAATATAAGTGGTAGAATTGTTTTAAAAGAGTATTAGTATTTCTTCGGCTCTATATGGGCTTTATTAAAGCTCTGTTGATGCTTTTTTGACAGTTCACGATTTGTGTGGAAATATTAGTAATTCAACTCTACAGCCGCTTTCACTGTAGCTCTGTTAATGCTATTTTTGACATTTCCAAAGAACATGCGTTAGTATTTTGCGTATGTGTTGTTCGCAGCTCTACAATGTCCCTAACGGCACGAGTACACCTAGTCCGTCATCGGCCGAAGTATGCTCGGCCGTTGGCTGCCCAACTCGGCCGATCGAACCAAACGTATAGAAAGGAGAGAGAGCGCGTACATCACTGAAAGCGACATCGTCCGATGACGTCCGTTAATAAGCGATCAACCGACATATCCCAACGTGTTTGGATTTTTCGTCAGTTGCCCGGTTGGTTCTTAATGAAGTTTATGCAAATAAACAAAAATTGATACTGAAAAAAAGACCGGCACCATCCGAGATCGGAAGTAGTGTATGCAGACGAACGTCCGAGACAGTCGTCCGAATAGCTTCGACGCGATATCGGCCGATGATTCGGTTTTAGTGTACGCGAACCGTAAGTAGGCTGATATTGAGAGTTTGCTCGTTTCAAGATCGTATAAACTGCCTTGAGGAGCATATTTTAAAATCTGTAAGCGTCGTACAGCTGAAAGTGTTCTAAAACTTCAATTATAGAACATTATTTTCAAATTCAATATAGAGAGCTGTGAAATAATCTCTTACAGAGCTATAGCTTTCGATTTCACTATCTTGGAGCTGTAGAAAAACAGTTTTGCTTCAAATAGCTCCAACGATGTTACTTGGGAGGGTAACATTATAAAATAAAAACTACATTACAAAGTATAATATTTTGAAAAAAAAAAAATTTGTGAAGGATATGAAACAAAATTCAATATTTAATTATTTCATGCATAGTTGATTTAAAATTGTTTTCAAACGATCTCTTCTCGACTTCACTCAGAGGCGGAGGAAGGGGTGTGTGAACTGTGCCACCGCGCTTCGAGGGGCCCCGCGCGGCACATTTAAAATCCTCCGAGTCTTCAAATCAAAAAATTCAGCAAACAATGACTATTTCCTTCACAAAGAAACCCGACTTAACAAGACAACCCAATGTACTCAACCTCACGGCGGCTCTTCTTCCTGCTCTAGATAACTTGGTTATTGACGGTAGGGAGACCTTGGACAGACCTCCTTCTATAGGAAGTCAAACCGAGGATGAGTTGCTAGAAGAATCGAATCCAGAAGAGACTAAGCTGAAGCCTACTGCACCCTCAAAGCTTCGAGGCAACGCAGTAACTACAGATCCTCTAAAAGATTCGTGAGTGCTAAGGAGAAAAAGGATCCAACTACTCTCAGTTCGAGAGACAAGGCCCTTTTGAAAAAGCATAGGAAGTTGGTGAGAAACTATGAACGTCAGTTGGCAATAACTGCTACTGTACCAATTGTTTCCCCCCAACATTTGAACGCTAAAAAGCCAGACAGCGAAAGAGTAAATGCTGCCACATCTAAGTCTATCCTTAAAAAGATAGTCCGTGAACAGGCTGGTAATAACCCTACTGCTCGTACTGGCTCAACTACGAAACTGGCGACCTCCAGTAAGAAACGGCAGAACAACGCTGCATCGAACCCGAAAAGGAACGAGGAAGCACAGGTAGGCAACTCTTCTGGAACGAAGCCAGGATCATCAAAAAGAATGAGATCAGAGGAGGCAAACACGACTGAAGGTTCGAAAAAGCTCAAAACCAACAGTTTTGACACCACCCCGATCGATCCGCAGATGGCCATAATAAGTCGAGACGACCCGGATGGGAAAATCACGGCTAAAAATTGGTTACTTGTAGAAAATGAAATCCTCAAATCCATGATGGCAATATCTGAAAATGACAGTTCTGATGACTATATTTTCGATGGAGCTGGATGGCGGAAAGGAGTGAAAGTGGTGTGTTGCGTCCAGAAAGAGCAACAGCGGGGAAGGGAAGGACCTCATGTTTGTAATAGACAAGAAATCTGACCTTCTCCTGAAAGAGAAAGGAGACGTGTTGAGATACGGTCTTTGAACCGTAAAGGTAAGGAGGGAGGTAAGGAGGCTTGATGGCAAAGGGGAGTCAAAAGCTGCTGGTGGGGCAAGTAAATTTGCATCACGCTAAAGCAGCAACGCACGACCTAATGCTCTACATGTCTCAGGAGACCGTGGATGTGGCCTTAATCCAAGAGCCCTGGCTTCGAAAGAATCAGGTACAAGGATTGAGGTAAAAAAACTACAACCTTTTCCACTCCACGTCAGAAGGTGAAATTAGGAGTTGTATTCTAGCGAAAAAATCAATTAATGCTTTCTTTTTATCTAGGTACAGCAACAGGGATAGCGTGGCAATCAGCGTTGGGTCCAAGGAAGACAACTTCGTCTTGGCGTCAACGTACATGCCGTACGATGAAGATAACCCCTCAGCAAAGACGGTCCGCGATCTTGTAGAGTACTCCACAGCACGAGGGACACCTTTGGTGATGGGATGTGACGCCAACGCCCACCACACTCAAATGGGGAGGTGAGCAAGCCCAAGAAACTATTTTAGCTGTTTAAGTGCTTTAACAGCGCTTCCAGAGCAAATCTGAAAGCTCGTTTATTTAAGAAATAGCTCCAGATGCACCCTTAGAGCAATTGTAGGGCTTGCTCAGAGCTAAATCGTTGAGTTTGAGAGCACATTTTGGCTCGTATTCAGCTTGTTATCAGTGACTATGGTGGCTTTAAAGCTCTTTAGTATATTCATATGAAATCCTAAAAGGAGCACTTTTGACAGCTTTTTGTTGGTATTAGTTTGTGAAAATCAAATGCTAAATAAATATAATAGTTGTATGTTTGTAATGGTAGTAGGCGTAAACTTCATTTATTGTGAAGTCAACAAGCTAGTTAATATTTATTCCTATTGAGAAAATAATGTATCTAATTAATATTTTTCGGTTTAATGCAAGTGAATTTTAAGTGCGCGCTTAGTTTTTTCATAAATGTTTTGGAGGTACTTCGCAAAATTATAACGCGCCTTCCAAATTTTATATATTACGCTGTGAAATGTGAAAAAAATTAAGTTGAAAAATGTAAAAATTTGTTTAATAAATTTATCGAAGCACCAAATAAAATATTTTTTTTACAATGCAATAGATATTGTGTTGATACTGAAAGCGAAGATTTTAAATGTATTAAAATGAATGAAAACAAATTTCTTTTCAATGGAGCTGCAATATCGCTTTGAGAGTTTTGTTCTATTATTGTAGAGCTATTTGCAGCAATGAGACAGTTTTTCGTTTTGTAGAAAATAGGGTGTTTTGGAAATTAAATGTTAGAGAATGTTAAGTAAATACATAAATCTAAATTATAGAAATAACTTTTAATTCAAAGAGTACTTCCCATTGAAGTGTATAAAGTCTTATAAGCGCCTTAATTACAGGAGAAAGTACTTGTGCGACTCAGTCGTAGATTTAATTTTTTTAGGAAACAGCTTAGTTAATTTATTTTAATAAAAAAAAAATTGTGAATTCCGTGTCATATTCGAATCTTAAGTTAACAAAGATAAAGGAATTAGTTAATTTTCGACTACTTTAAGTTTTATAATATGAAATAATTTATTGTTTATAAGTTTAAATAATTATTGTTTGTATTCTAGTTTGGAACACCCTTTAATATAAGTGGTAGAATTGTTTTAAAAGAGTATTAGTATTTCTTCGGCTCTATATGGGCTTTATTAAAGCTCTGTTGATGCTTTTTTGACAGTTCACGATTTGTGTGGAAATATTAGTAATTCAACTCTACAGCCGCTTTCACTGTAGCTCTGTTAATGCTATTTTTGACATTTTCAAAGAACATGCGTTAGTATTTTGCGTATGTGTTGTTCGCAGCTCTACAATGTCCCTAACGGCCGTTGGCTGCCGAACTCGGCCGATCGAACCAAACGTATAGAAAGGAGAGAGAGCGCGTACATCACTGAAAGCGACATCGTCCGATGACGTCCGTTAATAAGCGATCAACCGACATATCCCAACATGTTTGGATTTTTCGTCAGTTGCCCGGTTGGTTCTTAATGAAGTTTATGCAAATAAACAAAAATTGATACTGAAAAAAAGACCGGCACCGTCCGAGATCGGAAGTAGTGTATGCAGACGAACGTCCGAGACAGTCGTCCGAATAGCTTCGACGCGATATCGGCCGATGATTCGGTTTTAGTGTACGCGAACCGTAAGTAGGCTGATATTGAGAGTTTGCTCGTTTCAAGATCGTATAAACTGCCTTGAGGAGCATATTTTAAAATCTGTAAGCGTCGTACAGCTTAAAGTGTTCTAAAACTTCAATTATAGAACATTATTTTCAAATTCAATATAGAGAGCTGTGAAATAATCTCTTACAGAGGTATAGCTTTCGATTTCACTATCTTGGAGCTGTAGAAAAACAGTTTTGCTTCAAATAGCTCCAACGATGTTACTTGGGAGGGTAACATTATAAAATAAAAACTACATTACAAAGTATAATATTTTGAAAAAAAAAAAATTTGTGAAGGATATGAAACAAAATTCAATATTTAATTATTTCATGCATAGTTGATTTAAAATTGTTTTCAAACGATCTCTTCTCGACTTCACTCAGAGGCGGAGGAAGGGGTGTGTGAACTGTGCCACCGCGCTTCGAGGGGCCCCGCGCGGCACATTTAAAATCCTCCGAGTCTTCAAATCAAAAAATTCAGCAAACAATGACTATTTCCTTCACAAAGAAACCCGACTTAACAAGACAACCCAATGTACTCAACCTCACAGCGGCTCTTCTTCCTGCTCTAGATAACTTGGTTATTGACGGACCTCCTTCTATAGGAAGTCAAACCGAGGATGAGTTGCTAGAAGAATCGAATCCAGAAGAGACTAAGCTGAAGCCTACTGCACCCCTCAAAGCTTCGAGGCAACGCAGTAACTACAGATCCTCTAAAAGATTCGTGAGTGCTAAGGAGAAAAAGGATCCAACTACTCTCAGTTCGAGAGACAAGGCCCTTTTGAAAAAGCATAGGAAGTTGGTGAGAAACTATGAACGTCAGTTGGCAATAACTGCTACCAATTGTTTCCCCCCAACATTTGAACGCTAAAAAGCCAGACAGCGAAAGAGTAAATGCTGCCACATCTAAGTCTATCCTTAAAAAGATAGTCCGTGAACAGGCTGCTAATAACCCTACTGCTCGTACTGGCTCAACTACGAAACTGGCGACCTCCAGTAAGAAACGGCAGAACAACGCTGCATCGAACCCGAAAAGGAACGAGGAAGCACAGGTAGGCAACTCTTCTGGAACGAAGCCAGGATCATCAAAAAGAATGAGATCAGAGGAGGCAAACACGACTGAAGGTTCGAAAAAGCTCAAAACCAACAGTTTTGACACCACCCCGATCGATCCGCAGATGGCCATAATAAGTCGAGACGACCCGGATGGGAAAATCACGGCTAAAAATTGGTTACTTGTAGAAAATGAAATCCTCAAATCCATGATGGCAATATCTGAAAATGACAGTTCTGATGACTATATTTCCGATGGAGCTGGATGGCGGAAAGGAGTGAAAGTGGTGTGTTGCGTCCAGAAAGAGCAACAGCGGGGAAGGGAAGGACCTCATGTTTGTAATAGACAAGAAATCTGACCTTCTCCTGAAAGAGAAAGGAGACGTGTTGAGATACGGTCTTTGAACCGTAAAGGTAAGGAGGGAGGTAAGGAGGCTTGATGGCAAAGGGGAGTAAAAAGCTGCTGGTGGTGCAAGTAAATTTGCATCACGCTAAAGCAGCAACGCACGACCTAATGCTCTACATGTCTCAGGAGACCGTGGATGTGGCCTTAATCCAAGAGCCCTGGCTTCGAAAGAATCAGGTACAAGGATTGAGGTCAAAAAACTACAACCTTTTCCACTCCACGTCAGAAGGTGAAATTAGGAGTTGTATTCTAGCGAAAAAATCAATTAATGCTTTCTTTTTATCTAGGTACAGCAACAGGGATAGCGTGGCAATCAGCGTTGAGTCCAAGAAAGGCAACTTCGTCTTGGCGTCAACGTACATGCCGTACGATGAAGATAACCCCCCAGCAAAGACGGTCCGCGATCTTGTAGAGTACTCCACAGCACGAGGGACACCTTTGGTGATGGGATGTGACGCCAACGCCCACCACACTCAATGGGGAGGTAAGGATATAAGCAAAAGGGGTGAGTCAATTTTTGAATACATTCTCTGTTCCAATCTTATGTTATGTAATAAGGGTGACCACCCAACATTCCGTAATAAAAACAGGGAAGAGATTCTAGATCTCACTCTTGTGAGTAATAATGAGAAAATTTCTGTAGGGAATTGGAGAGTCTCACCTGATGAATCCTTCTCGGATCACTTTAGGATACTCTTTACTTTAGACAGAAACCCAAAAGATAAAAAGCCTTTTAGAAACCCAACTAGAACAAATTGGACAGAGTACTCAAACTGGTTGAACGAACGTATCGATCCACCTGAGGACGAAACGCTTTCGACAACCTCAGCCATTGATACTGTTGTTCAAAACCTTACTAGTAAAATGAGAACGGCCTTCGAAAGACACTGCCCCGGGTTAGACACTGCGAGTCCATTGAGAACACAAGTGAAGCGGCTAGACTTCGAAAGATCCTTGCGTCTAGCCCCGCGATTCCGGGATATATTAAACATCCCGATGGATCAAGGTCGAACTCGTGCCAAGAAACACTTGAACTCTTTATGGGAACGCATTTCCCTGGCTGTAAGAATCCTGAAGACTCAGGTTATACACAACCAGAATCTTTAGACATTATTCAACCAGCACCAGAATTGGAACAGGTTATCACAGAGCAGAAGATTATGTGGGCAATAAACTCGTTCAAACCCTTTAAATCAGCTGGACCAGACGAGATTGTTCCGGCATTTCTTTAACATGATCTTCAGATAATCACCCCATGGCTTAGGGTAATCTTCAAAAGTTGTATTAAACTTAGATACGTAACTATCAGCTGGAGAAAGGTTAAAGTGGTTTTTATTCCAAAAGCTGGAAAACCGACACACCCGACTGCAAAAGATTACAGACCGATAAGTCTCTCTTCGTTTCTCCTCAAGACACTGGAGAGAATCATTGATTTGCATGTTAGAGAGCTTCTCAATCCAAACAATTTGTGCAACTACCAACACGCTTACCTTAAAGGTAAGTCAGTGGAGACTGCGTTGCATGAAGTCGTTTCACAAATTGAGAAAAGTCTCGAACACAAAGAACATACAACGTAAAAACGGAGTCCATTAAGTCAGCTCTGGAAGAAGTTGGAGTTGATTCTGCCATCGTGGACTGGATTTATACCATGCTCAATGGTAGAATCATAAATTCCCAACTTGGAGATACTATTGTCAAGAAAACAGTTACAAGAGGCACACCACAGGGAGGGGTAATCTCACCTCTCCTTTGGGTCCTCGTTGTTAACAAAATTCTTACAAAATTTAAGAATCAGGGCATTAAAATTGCGGCCTATGCAGATGACATGGTAATTTTGATATCGGGTAAGTATCTACCACCATCAAAGATATTATGGAGTCTGCACTTAAAGAACTATCTTCTTGGGCAGCACAAAACGGTCTCGGGGTCAACCCTTTAAAAACTGAACTAGTTCTGTTTACGAAGAAAAGGAAATAAGAGGACTTTACTCCTCCCAAGCTAAATGAAATTCCTCTGAAACTATCCAACGAAGCTAAATATCTAGGAGTAATCCTTGATTCCAAGCTAACCTGGAAACGAAACACAGAGGAAAGAATGAAAAGAGCACTTTCTGCCTTCTACACATGCAATAAAACCTTCGGTACACGATGGGGTATGAAACCGCAAGTCATCCAGTGGATGTACACGGCGATTATTCGACCCATACTTACCTACGGTTCGATCGTGTGGTGGAAAGCTGTAGAAAAAGTTAGCTATCTCAAAAATCTGAACAAGGTACAGAGAATAGCCTGTATAGGAATAACGGGGGAATAACGCCACAAGCAGGACTGGAAACTATTCTCAATCTTTCAGTCCTGGATGAGTACATAAGATGCACTGCTGCCAAGAGTGCACTTCGACTTAAAGAAATGGGCTCTTGGAAGCACAGCAGCTATGGTCATGGGTCTATCTTGCAAAGGTATGACACAGTGGCCGGACTTGATGTGACGACAGACTACGTTCCACCCCTAATTGATTTTAACAAAACATTCTCTATTTCAATACCCGAAAGGCATGGATGGGAACCCAACTTACTAATCAGTGAACAGGGTATCCCCTTCTACTGATGGGTCAAAAATGGCTGAAGGAACAGGAGCTGGGGTGTTTTTTGAAACTCTTAATATTAGAGAATCATACAAACTCCCAGATGAGTGTAGTGTCTTTCAAGCTGAGATTTACGCTATTGAAAAGGCGGCTGAAATAATTCACAAGAGAAAACTGAACTCGTCGGAGATCACTATTTTCGTGGACAGCCAAGCTGCCATCAAAGCACTTTCCAGTGAGACTATTAGATCCGAGGCAGTAGCAAAATGCCGAAGCATACTTAACAATATTTGCTACACCAACCAAGTCAAACTCTGCTGGGTTCCTGGACATAGCAATATAGAAGGGAATGAATGAGCAGATGAACTGGCAAGGAAGGGGTCAGTATCAAATAGGAATAACAGTAGCCAAATAGATATGGGACCAGACGTTCCAATGGGAGTGATTAAAAAGAAGATAGACATAATTATGAAAGAGCAAATCAATAATTCCTGGATGTCCAAGAACGATTGTGTTATCTCTAGAAGCTTATGGCCTAGAATTAATAAAAAGGAAACCCAGTATGTTCTATCGCTGAGCAAAAAGAATATTATCTTGATAGGTGTACTAACGGGACACTGTGCCATTGGCACAATGGCCACTAGATTGGGTGTATTAGCACCCGATTTCTGTAGGAGCTGTCAGGATGTCGAAGAAATTGAAACCATTATACACCTGCTCTGCGATTGTCCAAACCTTCAAACAAGCCGCCTCCGATATTTTGGAAACAGATTTGTTGGAGAACTGGACGATCTAGCGCAGGTCTCAATGGCAAACATGAGGAAATATATAGACAGCACAGGTTGGTTCGTAAATGAACCAGTCTATGCAAGTCGCTAGTTGGAAGCATCTCTGCTTTATATATTAAGGGGATCACAATGGACCAATAGGCCCCCGTGTACGCTACAGCCTTCGGGTTGTGCACGCCCCTCCTTACCTAACCTAACCTAACCTTCACTCATAATAATCGAACAAACAAAATAATAGAAATTGGTTTTATTCCACCCGATTTAAATGACTGGGTGGAGTTGAGTCGAAACCTGCCTATATTTTACTTCACTTTTTAACCTTTATCGCAGAATGGATATAAACGTATTACTTGCCTTTACTATGTTGCTATCCTCTTGTTTCGTGTATGGTACCTTTGTGTATAGTATACTTATTATTTCCAGTCGGGAGCAAAGAGAAAGAGACCCACTCTGACGCCTTCCAAGCGAAAATATTTTTTTTTTCAGCTGTATGTGTTAATTTATCTTAATACATGCACCTTTAAGATTCGTGTTAACAACCATACCCTATATACACACCTTATATATCTGTCATACTCACGCAACTCATAAATAAATAAATTAGGCGACATACACAGACAAAAATTGAATGATTTTATGACAATGTTGCAAATATAGTAGGCATTTACATTGGGGTAAAAACCCAAATATTAAGTACTAATTCTCGAGCTTTTTTCATGCCATGCGGATGCCAAATTTGGAATCCGCTGTTAGTGATGCAGCAAATTCTTCTACGGCAACAAAATCCTTTTTTGGTTATATTCAAAAAATATATTTGCTTTTTTCAAGATCCAGCAAACGCTTGGAATTTATAAAAGAAAAACTTAAAATAACAATAAAACCTTTATCAGATACGAGGTGGGAAAGCCAAGTCGAGGCAGTGAAGGCTACTACAATTTGATGATTTAGTGGAATGCATTGAAAGTTTGAAAAATTGCACAGGAGACCCCGATACGTTAAGTGATTTTGACTCGATTTTAAATGAAGTATTAAGTCTTGAGTTTATCATATGTCTGCATTTATGGTATGATATACTGTTGCGGGTTAATGTAATAAGTTAACTTTGGCAATCAGTAGAAGTCAATATAAGCATTGCTATTCAACACTTGCATGGTTACATTCTGTACTTGAATGAAAGAGTATAGAGAAACAGGCTTTCAACAATATTTGTCTGAATCCCGTAAATTTATAGAAAAAAAACAATTATGACTTTACCAAGGAGTTTAAAAATAAAAGGGTAGCCAGAAAGAAAAAAATGTTCACTTAAGAAGGTAGTGATGAACAATGGGTCTTCCGAAAACCAGTATAAAATAAATTTTTCAAAATTATGATCGACTCTATTAAAAGCAACATGCACTCCAGATTTGTTTCATTGAATCAACATTTTGAACATTTTGGTTTTCTGTATAATTTAAAGAACCTAAGATCTCTTTCAAAACAAGATGTAATAAAAAATTGTCAGAATTTAGATACGGTCCTCCAAGTGCGTGAGAGTAGTAGTATGAAGAATGGCAAACTATGGCTCCAAATTTACCCGATTGTATTAAAGACATAACAGAAAACAACCTAAATGAAATTTATTTTAAAAAATTTCAAAAACTGCAATCTATAATTTACATACTAAAATATTTTGTTTAAATTGATTTTTTTAAATATCTTTTTAATTGAGTTGATGAAAGAAAACTGTTCTGAATTGTTTTCCAACTCATTAATTTTTTTTTATTACTATTGTTTTTAAATAGTCAGTCATTCTGTCATTCACTCAAAGCTTGTGTAACTTTAATATCAGTTGTTAAAAGAATTATTACTTAAATTTTCGTTCATTCAGTATTCAGAAAGTTAGCTTATTATATTTTTTGTTATACATGCAAATTAGAAAACGCTTAAAAAGTTTGAAATCACTGTCTTAAATTTGTTTTAACAGTTTTTAATTTAAATTTATTGACTTTGGAAGATTTTATGACAATAGTTTAAGCGCAAAAGTTTGTATGAAAGTTGTGTAATATACTTTTTTCGGAATGATGCAGTCTGAAATCATTTGCCAGGGGCCCCGCAAATTTAATCTCGCACATGCCTCATTTTGGTCTAGCGTGGCCTCTAACTTCACTGGATACTAAATTAAAAAGTTTCAAAGAACGCGTCAGAGATTCAATTAACCCATAGTTTGTTCCATTTGAATTAATATAAAAAATTTCGATCCGGTTTCGAGAGAAAGCAGTTCACAAGAATTGACTCTTTTATCCAAAATGTCTTTTATGAATAACATACATTGAATTTTTCTACAGCATTCGTGAGTTTTTAGGTTTATTAGAGTGAAATCTGGCAAGTCTTCAGACCAAATTAATTTTCTTCTGCAAATCAAGTAAATCTTTTTTGTATTCTTTCGATCCTTGAGATACTATTTTCATAAATAGGAATCCACAAAACAGTACAGTACCTATTCCAAAAAAGGCAAAACTAAAGACATTAGCAATGTTCTAAGAGTATACATGTCCTTGAAAGGTGTCGAATTTCGTTCTAAAAACCCTAACATAGAGTTACCTTTGGAGATCACAAAGTGAATATGATTTTGAAAAGTGCATTTCGAGTCAAAAATCACTCCCAGATCTTTGACAATTTCAACACTTAAAAGTGGCGCATCCCAAAACTTAGAATCAAATGTGATTAATAGTACCGACCTTGTAGCACTAAAAATTTCGCATTCAGAGAAATTTAATTCTAGATGATTATAATCACACCAAACTAAAGAAATTTGAACATCTAATTGCAGATTTAAACAGTCCCAAAACAAGATCTATCAAGAAAAATGTTCACATCATCCGCGTATAATAAACAATAACAATATTTAAGGATTTTTGGCAAATAATTTATAAAAATGTTGAAAAGAAGAGGACCCAAATGACTTCCTTGTAGTAACCCCGATAAAACATCAATGAAATGTGAGTAGTACCCATCAATTTGAACCACTGGCTTTCTACCACACAGATAAAAACTCAACCATGTAATAAAATTGCTATTGAAACCTAATTTTTTTAGTTTTTGAAGAAGGAGACCATGATGAACTCTGTCAAAGGCTTTTACAAAGTCTGTCCTTTAAGAAACCATGTTGTTTTGAAGAAAGTGAATTTTGAATTGAGAAATAGAGTTGCTGATGCATATTGTTGTTGTCTTTATAAATATCTCTGGGACTTAATGATGTAAACAATATGCGAGCAAGGTTTAGCGATAGTCTTCAATTGTAGTGATGTGGGAGATGCAAGTTTAAACTTCACAGCACAGGCTTTCGATTTGGCACGTAGAGAGAAAAACAAAAAACAAAAACTAATAACGGGTTGAATGATGACAGGCAATATTATCAATTATCACTTTTATTTGAAGTTAAATTTTCTATACAATAAATTTTAACTTTACGAGACATAAATAATTTCAGAATATGTTGTCTTGGATATAATTATTCAAATGATGCAAGAATCTGAATTTATTTTGATAGTTTTACTAATTAAAAAGAAAAAACTTCAAGAGCTATTAAAAATTGGGCAAATATTACATGATGAGCAGATCAAGAGCACTTCGAGCTACTTGTTCACTTTCGCTTCAATCAACGCTATCTTGGTCTTCCACTTCGATTATGAATGACACCGGAAGCGAAAATACCAACCCACCTGTCAAAAGGACAAGATGTGTTTCACCACCACCAATTTGTTAAGGTGAAAAGGCAAAAATAAAAGAGAATAAAACAGAGTGCAAAAATAAATATTTGCAAAACCAAACACAACCGGAATGTGTGCGTCAAATGTTTTAAAATAGTTTAAGTAATCACAACGACTTCTCGTATTCATTTATTATTAATTGTTCAAACAATTCTAATCATCACTGCATAACATAATTATTTTTTCTGAAGAAATTTTCATTTTTGTATTATATTTACTCATTAAATATATGGGGGTCGTAAACGACCCACCAACCGTAAATTTAGTAGTTTTTTTACGTAGGTCTACGGTTAAATTCAAAATGGAGGCGCTCTACGCAATAGAGGTAGTAGGTCGAAAACTGTAGTGTCGACTCCTTATTCAGGGACTAGCATAAAATAATAAAAAAAATCATATATTTTTTTTTTTGCATTTCAGCATTATTTTTTTTTAAACTCCGGCTGTATAACAATTTGCACCTAAATCAATGAGACCAGAACAGGAATTTTCAGTTTTTTTGCATTTCACTGTGAACAATAATGTCATATATATTGACATTATATATTGTGAAGCCGGGGCGGGCAAGCTAGTGTAAAAAAATTACTTACTTTTCAATTTCTCTAAGGGTTCGTGTAACATACTGGTTGGAGTATGAGGTGGACCAATAAGGTGGTGGTGATGATGGTGGCCGAGTTCTTGTGAAGAATGTTGGAGTTGACTTAGGTTAGCTCCACTTACAGGCATAAGACCTGATATTGCCGCTGAAACACTTACTGTTGATGCTGAATCATGTATGTTTTGATGATTATGCATATTTTGGTTTCCTATACTGCTTGAATTTCCGTTACCGCTATTGCTTCCTGAACTTGAATTTGTGTTTCTTGTATTACCACTCATCGCTAAGTTTTCGTTTCCAACTAGATCTTGAAGGCATAACCCAGCAGAGTCGTTAATATTTTGCAAGACATGGATGCGTTCCATAGCTCAATATCCTAAGATAAGATTCTGTAAATAAAATAATAATGAAGTATTTATTTATATTAAAATGTAATACGAAACAAATGAAATTATTGCACACACTGGCAGGAGATGTTTTCTAACTTAATCTCAAAAGTCGATGAAAATATAAATATATCTACAAAATTTGAATAAGTATCAATATAACACAGCACATAAATGTGTATATGTAAACATAAACCACTCCCTCAGTTCTAACAACTACTTCAAGTACGGACTTTCTGCGAAAGCCATAAGTATTATTTTCAGGGCAAGGGCAGAAATTTTGAATTATGTCATATCCCACTAGTGATCATGCATTATAGGCCAGTCGGAGGAGACAAAAAAGATTTTTCGTAATGCAAAAATACTCAAACACACCTCTTTTTGATGGTCCTGGCGCGAAGAGTTCTAAATTTGTTTCAGTCTTAGTTAGTTCGTCGTGTTGATTTGGCCTGGAAACATTTTTGCAGGATTGTCCACTACAATTATAATAAATAACAGAACATTAAGACCCGCTTTTCTGCAGCCACATGCAACCCCACATTTAGTTCTACATTTGCATGAAATAGGTTTCAGCAATGGAGGTGCTGTAGGTGGTTGGTTCTAATCCCCGTGATGTCTGACGCCAACCCCATTCCTCAGGGTTAAAAAATTCCCCAAACCATGCTTGAACTTAGTGGTACGTTTGAGTACGAGGACTATGCAAACGAACTGCAGATCTTGAAGGGAGCAGTGATGAAAGATTTGCTTTCGAAGGCTGTTGATACACATTTCATTTGAAGAACCACCAAAAACAGCTGTCAACAAAATTTCCCCAGCTTCCGCAATTAGATTATCATCAACATTTTTTATTTGAAAATAGCTTTATATTTCATCAGGTGGCAGTCTTTGTACAAAAGGGGTAATAAATTTAGTTTTCCCAAGTCCCATCTCAAACAGCGATGACGTAGCATCACAACCACTGAATGCATGGAGAAATAATATATTTTCAGACTCATTTCTTCCGAATTTATATGAGGATGGAGTATATACTGTCTGTTCGGAGTTACAACCTTTTCCAGATTAACGCAAAAAGACACGTTCATTTGCCAAAACTGTTAATACGAGCCCAAACGCAAAATAGTGGGTCTACCGAGGATAAGACACAAACATGTTGTGCAGATTCTTAAATTTTCTCGCACAAAACACTCAATATTTTGTCTTTTATAACGGGTGATTTTTTAGCTGGTTTGGTTTTGGCAACACTGGTTTTGACAGCTGACGTGTGTTTAGTACCTTGTGTCACTGTCAAACAGCTTCAGTTTGGTTTGCAATTTAACCATGGATCGTCTTACAAATGAACAACGCTTGCAAATTATTGATTTTTACTATCAAAATTCGTGCTCGGTTCGAAATGTTCATCGCGCGCTGCTTGTGTTCAGCGATGAGGCTCATTTTTGGTTGAATGGGTACGTAAATAAGCAAAATTGCCGCATTTGGAGTGAAGATCAGCCAGAAGCATTGCAACAGCTACCAATGCATCCCGGAAAAGCCACTGTTTGGTGCGGCTTATGGGCCGGCGGCATTATTGGGCCTATTTCTTCAAAGATGATGCGAATCGCAGCGTTACTGTCAATGGTGAACGCTACCGAGCGATGATAACAAACTTTTTTTTGCCCGAAATGGAAGTTCTTGACTTGCATGATATGTGGTTTCAACAAGACGGTGCCACATGCCACACAGCACGCGAAACAATGGCGCAATTGCGAGGCGAGTTTGGTGAACAGTTAATTTCACGTTTCGGGCCGGTCAATTGGCCGCCTAGATCGTGCGATTTGACACCATTAGATTATTTTTTGTGGGGGTATGTCAAGGCTAATGTCTATAGGGACAAGCCCGCTTCGATTGACGCACTGGAAGCCAACATCCATGCATTCATTCGTGAGATACCGGCCGATATGTGTGAAAGAGTATGCCAAAATTGGACTCAGCGGATGGGCTACCTGAGACGCAGCCGCGGTCAACATTTGCATGAAATTATCTTTAAACATAAAATTGCAAGGTTCAAACTATCGATTCAAATAAATATTTCATTCATTTTTTCGAATTTTTTGTGTTTTTTTTTTTAAAAAAGTTCTAAACCTCTTAAAAAATCACCCATTATAAAGATTTATTCATTTGAAATAGACAATAGCAAAAACAGAAAATCTTTTAAATGAAATAATGCTATGGTGTGATCTTAGAAATCAAAATAATATTTTATATACATTTTTTAGTCGCAAAATAGTTGGTCTATGCATCTTTATTTTGATTTCACCACTGTGTTACGTCACCTTTGGCTTTGATCACTGCTTGTTTGTGTCCTGGCATAGTGTCAACTAATTTTTGGCACTCTTCGGGCCGGAAAGATTCCCAAGTATGTGCTATTTTTGCTCTTAAGTCTTGAAGAGTTCGAGCTGGGTCCTTTCTCCTTTCGCATTTTTTGCTTCATTTCATGCCAAACGGTTTCAATGGGTGAAAGGTCAGGGCTGCTGAAAGGCCATTCCATCGAAGGAATTGCTTCAGCAGATAACCACGCCATCGTCGATCTAGCCGTATGGCAAGAAGCACCATCCTGTTGGAAAATATAGTCTCCTTCTCTCGATTGAAATAGTGGTACGATTGAAATTGAAGCAAATCATATGAGTTTTGTTCCATTTTTCATCGTTTCTCGACTGATTTTATCGATGCGAGAGTTACAGAATATGGGCCTGGACTCATCACTCCAATTAACGGACCACCATTGACGTAATGTTCAGTTTTCCCATTGTTTGGCCCACTCAAGTCGCCTTTTCTTCTGTTTGCCTGTCAAAAGTGTTTTTTATTTTGCTTGAGTGTTAAACCAGATAAATAGCTTTAATTTATATAAGACTCAAATATTTTAAAACAAACCTTATAAAACTTGCATCCAATTTTTTTCAACGCCCGCTTACATTGTGTCGACTAAAATATTTTTTTGAATTAGTTCTCTCCACTTAGCGGTTATTTCAGCAGCAGTTTTTTGGCGTTGATTTTCTATCGTTTTGCTATAGTAGGACGTCGTTTTTTTACAAATCTCCACATTTCCAGAATTTTTAAAACAATAAGGGTATTCATGCAACGAGATAAGTTTACCAATTGTGTAAAAAGATAAGTTTAGGTGAATGTCCTTTTTATTCATTTGCATACATTTTATTTGTGCAAAAAAATTATTTCCTGAAACAGAATTATTTGACAGATTAGGTGTGTGACAGATAGGACGAGTTCAGATTTCAAAGTTATTTTTAAATAAACCAACGCGAAATCGGAGACATATTTCTCGGAATGATTCAAAAATTTTAGATAGGTACACGAGTCGCGTTTTAAGGTCAGACATTAGATAAAACTTAATGGGATTCATTTTTGGATTAAATAAGTAAATACATCTCGATTAAAGTTTTAATCTGGATTAAACGACTGAATAATATGGTGGTTAATACAAATGGATTAATTTGATATTAGATCAAACAAAATTGGATTAATGTTTGGATTAAATGAGTGTATACATCTGCATTTAAGTTTTAATCTGGATTTAACGAATGAATAATATAGTGATAATAGTCGCAAGCTCCCAGCAGTGGTCAAATGATAATGAGAGAATACAAAAAAATCATATGGCGCACCCATAATGTCGGTTTTTGATTTTCGTTAACTTTTGCTTTGGGAAGCGAAGAGCGCCCAAGTGAACCTAACGGAATTGAAACTGAAATTTGTTGAGACAAGGACGAAGAAAAGAAAAAGTGTGAATTATGGCTCAATTCTGATTTTTACTGTTCAGCACTCTACTTTTCATTGGTTTATGACATCTGCTTCTGACGATAAAAGTTCTCCGGAACCAATGCGATATATTCGTATTGTTTGTTGTTGTTGTTTTCATTGACAACTACGTGTTTCAATTGTTGCTTTCGTCGTCATCAACGAATGAATCGCATTGTTTTGGGTGCGCCTTTATTCTCCCAAGCCAATACCAATGTTCGTTTACTTTCCAAACCTGCCAGTTTTAGTCCGAAGTTCTGTCAAAGTCCATATAAAAAAAAAATTATATTGGACCAAAAATGGTAAAAATGGGTAGTTTAGGACTAGCACGCGAACACACCTAATGCGAATCATTCGTTGAAGACGACGAAAACAAAAACAACAATGAAATAAACACGATGTTGATGTAGATTCGTTGTCATCAACAAATGATTCTCATTGGTTTAGAAGAGCCTTTATAGTTCTACGTTAATTATTTACTTTTTCATAATCGTTGAGAAAATGTAGACGTCCTAATTTATTTGTTTTTGTATAAACTACGTTTATTTCACAACGCTTTTTTTTATAAACTACGTTTTACATATTTTACAACTTTTTTTCTATAAAGAACGTTATAATTCACAACTCTAATCGCTAACTAACCGCGATGGAATAGTTAGAGAACACGGTCAGAGTTTTTTTTAAGTTCTCTGAGACATCATATCTATCATAATATCTGAACACGTCTTATTCTAAAAGTCACAATGACGTTTGTATAAGTCTATCCAAATAAATTCGTATAAGTTTCCGAAGCAAAATCCTTAGATAATTTTATCCAATTGGCGTAAACCATTTGCCATACAAAATTTCACAGTTCATTTACCAAAAGATAAACTTATCCAAAAGATAAACTAATATAGTGTTTTACGACGCGACGTTGCATGCATCCCCTTAATGTTTTGTACCGATGAGCGTGGGAAAATAAAATGTTTAGCAATTTTATAGCTCGATAATCCTTCATTTAATGCATTAATTATTGATTCCCTCAGGTTTCGTGATTATGCAACACCATCACGCACCATGGTTAGGGTTACCAGATTGAAAATAACGAAAAGGGGACATCTCAAGTTTTCTAGGGGGAGCAAGTGTTAAAAAAGGGGGACAAAACTGTTGTTGTATTAGTTACATATATCGTTTAACATGTATTAGTTATATCATTGAACATGTATTATTTATATCATTGAACATGAATAAAGTCAGTCTTATACAGTCACTCGTGTGTTCAACATTGACTAGCTCTAACATGGTGTCAGATGTGAAAGTTAAAAAACCAAACTAAAATGGACGATAAAAATAAAAAAAGTAATCAACAATTATAGCCAAATTTCTGTGGATAGTGGAAATTTACGAGCTATCGATTTGAAATCATCGAATTTATCTTCAACTTGGAAGCTTTGGTACAAGCATAATTCATAATCTTTCTGGCAGCGATTGACTTGTTGGGAGCAACAGATATAAGAAAAAATGTATTACTATTACACCATATTGAACCAGACTGCTTCGAGATATCTGACTAATTTGATCTAAATGAAAAAACTATAAAACATGAAATCCTGGTCAAAAAATTCGATGAATTCTTCAATTACTAGAATAACAATTAAATCACATTATTAGTTGATTGCTTCAATTTTGTTTTACTTATTTAATTGTGTGCAATATTAGCTTGTAAGTTTTGTTTAAGGGTTTTGGTTGTAGTTTTTTCTCTTAAGAATAATAAATTTAAAATAATATACATCTTCTTTGTATAAAATTAAATCATAGTTGTAAAGGATTAAATGTCATTATATATGTAATTATAATTGATGTAAACTAGTCTAAGTCGATACTACTGTACAATAAATAAATGATGATGATAATAAGTCCAATATCATAATGGAATGGTATAATTTCTTTTCTCGGAAGCAGAGTAATACAGAGACAATGCACGAATTTGTTACAGCTTTGAAAAATCTCAGTAAAAGTTGTGAATTTGATACATTGAAGGATGAATTAATAAGAGATTTATTTATTTGTGGCGATTTTGAAATTATTAAATGAGATTATTAAATGAATCCAAAAAAATCTGGGCGAGATTATCCAAATTGCAAAAGCCCTTGAGCTTGCAAAAGAGCAGTCAAAAGAATTTATTGTTCAGGCAGGAGACAATAGCAAGGAGAATGAGTTCATTGGCAGTATACATGAACGAAGAAGAGGGGAACAAGGTCACACACAAAAGAAAGGAGAAAACAGCAAAATTCAATACCGGCGAAGACAGCCAAAAGAAGAAGATAGACAGAAGAAAACATATCAATCTAGATCAAGTTATAGTCAACTACAAATCGAAACAAATACATGCAATAGATGTGGTAAGCGACACAACTGGAATAATTGTCCAGCATAGGGTGCAGTTTGTTATAAGTGCGACAGAAAAAACCATTTTGCGAAACTGTGCCGATTGCAAGTAAACAGAAGAATACACAACATAGAGGAAGCGCCTCAGTTATCAGAAGGAGAGGATACGGATGACTTATGCCGAATTCCTTTCAACAAAGAAATCGAATTTTTTCTAAACAGAATCGAATTTTTTCTAAACAAAATCGATTCTTTTCTGTCAAAACAAATCTTGGGTTTTTAGAAAGATTTCACACTGATTTACACACACACTATGAAGACTTGACATTTCTAATACATCAAATTGAAAGTCGCGGAATTTTTGGAAGACGAGTTGTTTATTTTTTGGTTGCAACGAATTCTACATAATTTAACAAAATATTCAACAATATATTCAGTCAATGCAGCTATAAAAATAATTTATTGTGCGTTGTTCATTATTAAACACAAATTTGACAAAAAAAATAGCTTTCAGTGCAAGTGAAAACTTTTCAATAACAATTTTCTTTAAAAATATATGTGCAAATAGAAGTTCAAACAAATAAAATGCACCAACAAATTGGCACCGTATAATCTGGCTAATATCTATTATTTATTAATTTGATTCTATTGTTAAAACATTTTGCTCACAACAAAAGCAAACAACCTTAATAGTTTTGTGAAAAATTTCTTGACGTTTTGCGTCAATTGCAGCTATAAAGTAACACAAACACAATCACACCAAAAAAAAATCGATTCTTTTACGAAATACGAATTCCTTTCAATTGACAGAAAAAATTCGATTCTGTTTAGAAAAAAATCGATTTCTTTTTTGAAAGGAATTCGCCATTATTTATTGGAAATATCACTAATGCACGGTTGTCAGTAAATACATTGAACGTGGAGATTGAAATAAATAAAGCTGTTGTAACGGCTCAGGTGGATACTGGTGCAGAGGGTAATTTAATGTCACATGACACATTCAAGTCATTAAATTTTGATAAAAATGTTATTAGACCAACTAATACTATTATAATGTATATGATATATGTATAATAATCATCGGATTAGAATCTTCAGTGAAATTGAATTTGGTTTGTTATAAAAACATACATTTTGTTGAAAATAGTCAAAAGGATAATGCTTCTAATATACTTATTGAAAAATTTAAAGAGGTTTTTAATGGTTTAGGGTGTCTGCGGAATAAGTATCAATTAGTTATTAAAGACAATATTGTACCAGTTGTAGAGCCACCTCGAAAGATACCATTTCATTTAAAAAAGGAACTCAAGTTAGAATTACAGCGGATGGAAAAATTGGGAGTTATTGTTTCTGAAAACGAGCCTATTCCTTGGGTAAATTCAATAGTAATGATAAGAAAGTCCAATGGTAATTTAAGATTATGTCTTGATCCAAGACATTTGAATAAAGCAATCGTTCGTCCTTATTTTCCATTTTTAGATATTGACGAAGTGAAATCGCGTTTATCCAATTCAAAATTTTTCACAAGCTTAGATGCAAACAGTGCATTTTGGACAATTCCCTTAGATGAAAAATCTTCAAAGTGCTGGTGAGTGACAACGGCCCTCCATTCTCATCTACCGAATTTAATATTTTTTGCAAAGATTGGGGAATAGACCATATCCTAACTAGTCCGTATACACCTAGATCAAATGGACTCGCAGAAAGATCAGTTCAAACAATTAAAAAACTATTAAAAAAGTGTCCGGAAAGTAAATCTGATCCTTATATAGCATTACTAAATTACAGGGTAACTCCAAATCTGAGTTCATATTCTCCAGCAGAACTCTTAATTAACAGGAAACTTAGAACCAAGATACCATCGAGTTTTGAAAATTTCAAACCAATATCGGTCAACAGTGAAAAGGTAAAACGTTCATTTAATAAAAATCGCGAGGAAATGAAAAAATATTACAATAAATCGACAAGGCCCTTAAAAGAGCTACAAAGCGGAGAGAAAATTTAACATAAAAATTATCCTTAGTCTGTATGGTATCCTGGAATTGTCGTACAAAATGTTTAGAACCGAGGTCTGATTTGATTCAAGGTGAAAATGATCAAGTATATCGAAGAAACAGGCAGCATTTAACGAAATTAGGCGAAAAAGAGGAAGAGTCTAATCTTGAATCTTAAGTTGATTTAGAAAACAGTCCATCATCCAGTGGTTCTCCTTCGAGTTTTGAAAATGAAATGGTTCCGGGTAGAAATAAGAAAATTGTTACTAGAAGTGGTAGAGAAATAAGACCACCAAAAAGATTTATATTGAAGACTACTAATTGACACCTACGCTGTACAAATAAAAAGACAGTTTAGTTTTAAGTATCGTTAATTTATTAATTATTAAATGAATTATTATGATTTCATTAAAACTTTCAAGGAATGTATGTTAGTTTTTTATATATATATTTGTTTTAAAATTATGAATAAAAAAAAAAAAAAAACTGAAATCAATTGAATGTAATAATAAGTAATTATTATAGGAAAAGGAAAGTTGTTGTAGTATTAGTTACATATATCATTGAACATGTATTAATACCATTGAAAATGTATTAGTTATGTCATTGAACATGAATAAAGTAAGTCTTATACAGTCACTCGTGTGTTCAACATTGACTCGCTCTAACAAAAACATGTTTTTGAAAAATGATTTTTTGTTTGATTTTTTTTAAATTATAAAACAATGTTTTTCAAAATTTTCAAATGCAATATTGTTTAAACTATTAATAAGCTCCAGATTGCAAAATAATAACAAAATCGGCGTAACCAGAAAAAAAGAAATATGCGAATAACCCAAAAATAAGACCATTTTTATTAGACTTATTTTTTTAGAAAAACCTGAAACGCAGTTTTCTTCCAATTGACCTGATTATTACAGGTACGAAGTTTAACCAAAATAGTTATAGGCATTTTCGAGAAAATTTGAAGAAACCCAAATATTTGTATGGCAGCTACCCGTTCTAGATGAGCTAAAACAAAAATTCGAATTTCCCTTCTAGGGAACTGCTCTTTACCAAATTTCATGCAAATCGGTCCATCCGTTTAGTCTCTAGCTCAAATTACAGTGGACGAACCGACGCACTGACGCACCGACGCACAGATGCACAGACGCATAGACGACCAAACCGATGGACGGCATGACGAAACCCAATTTTTCGAACTTCTCGATTATCGTAGTGTTAGTTTTGATTACAACCTCGAATTTTGTTTTTTACACGAAACCAGTACCCTATAGGTACAGCAAGTGAAGGTGAAGTGAGATGTAGTTCATTGAGTGGATGCGTTCAGCATTGAAAGGATTTTGAACTTCAAATGGATGTGTTCACAGAAATATTTAATGAAAATATTTTTACAGTTTTCAATTGAATATTTTCTTTATTTGAATTTTTACTTAATAAGGGGGACAGAGGTTTGTATAGGTGGGACAAAGAGTATTTTGGTATGAAAAAGGGGGACTGTTCCCTCAAAGGGGGACATTCAAGAAACAATATAGGTGACTTTTTAAACAATTTTTTTTATTACCTATAATCTCCTTCAATCTATAATAATCTTTCTCAATATATAAAACAAAGTAGTTTTAGTTGCAACACTTATAAGTCAAGAATTGCTGGAACGATTTTAATGATCTTCGATTTGTTGGATTCGTCTCCACCCCGAATAGCAGAATAACTAGCACTTTGTAGGGTTTAATATCGTAAAATGAAAAATACGTATCCGATTAAAAAAACTCAACTTGCATTTGCAAGGTTATTCTTAGGAAATGGCTTCAACGGTTTTTTTTTTAATTTTCAATTTGTAGGGCGAAATGGGGTAAAAATAAAAAAAATAGTCCGATTTATTCTGAAAGGTTTTTTTTAGGAAATGACTTGACGGATATTCTTTTAAAATTTTTTTATTTGTAGGGTAAAATGGGGTAAATATTAAAAAAAATAGACTGATTTAAGAAATTCTTTTTAGATGTGTATCTGAGAATAGATAAAGATGATTCTCATCGGCTTTGTTGGTCGTTTTGATGACGAAAATGAAAAATTAATTCTTCCCAACGTTTCGACGGTGGTTGCCGTCTTCTTCAGGGGATCTTTATTTGTAAAAAAAGAGAAGTAATTACATAAAAGTGTCAATGTATGTAGGGCGGACGTGGTATTCACTTACATTAAAGTTTTAAAAAATTATGTATATAAAAAAAAAAAACAATATTTGGAAATATTTAATAATTTAAACTTGAATAATTTAAGAGCAAATTAGTAATTAAACACTTCAGATGAAGTTTAGTCCAATGAGTACAATCAAGTTTTGGATCTACTGTTGGAAACTAAGGAGCAGTAAACTGCTGAGATGTTTTGTGTGTCTTGTTTACGGTTCATGTTGTTCTTGTTATTGATTATGTGTAGTATTTCTAAAGTGTATCGTTTGGAAGTGTGTTTTTCCGTTGCCAAGATCTCCACACCATCAAAGTCCAGTTGGTGACCAGTTTCAACGCTGTGGCAAGCCAGTGCTGTCTTTCCAGAATTTTTTGAACGAATGTCCGACTTGTGACCCGCCATTCTCTGTCGAAGGAGTTCTTTGGTCGTGCCGACGTAGCATAGATTACATAGATCATTGGTTTTACCTTGGCAGTTTACTTTGTACACCACGTCTGTACAACGGTCCTTTTCTGTCTTCTTTTTTAGACCTGTGAAGAGGGAAGCCATGGTCTGGTTCGACTTGTACGCCAAGTTGACATCAATTTTGTTTTTGCCGATTATTTCTTTAAAGTTTTCGGAAAGCTTTGGGACATAAACGACACTTTTGTAAACACCTTTCCTCTCTTCCAATATATTTTCCGATCGAGCTTTATATTTTTGACGTTGTATCAAGCTTCTTATGATTTCGATCGGAAAGCTATTATCCAAAAGGATTTTCGTAACCTTTTCTTCGTTAGCGGAGTGGAATTCCCGATCACTCAACGCAAAGACTTTGTTTATAAGGTTCGATGCGGTGTTTACACGAATGTGTTTAGCTTGGTTTGACCGGAAATTGATCAGTCTTCCCGATGCCATATCTTTTTGGTACCAGTCGAATGAAAGCCGGTAGTTTTTTCGATGGATCTTGACATCCAAAAATGGTATTGATCTACTTGTTTCTTTCTCTACGGTGAATTGGATTTTCTCGTTAAATTGGTTGAGGCATCGTAGCACATTTTCAATCTCTTCTTTGTCCACAATCGAAAAAATGTCATCGACATATTTAGCGATGAATTTTGGTTTACACTCCTCCTTGAAACACTCATCGAGAAGAAAATCCAACACCAAATCTGCGACTGTCGGCGAGAGCGGATTTCCCATTGGCATTCCGTGCACTTGTTTATACAAATTGTCTTTAAATTGTAAATAGTTGTTTTCTTTCATACAAAAATCAAACAACTCAAGAAACTTACTTAGGCTCAGTTTTGTAGCTTTACTTATTGTTTCCCACTTCTTTTTAATTATATTAATAGCGAGTTGAATGGGAACATTGGTAAAAAGAGAAATAGCGTCATAAGAAACCAAAACATCATTTGTGCCAAGTACTAAATTTTTCGCTTTATTCTTAAACTCAAACGAATTTTTAATCGAATAGGGAGATTCTTTCGTCACACACTGTAGTATTTTTCCTAGGTACTTGGAAAGTTCATTGATGACGTAATTGGTCTGAGCGGCATGTTATGCTTGTGGATCTTTGGTAATCCATATATAGAGGGTATTTGTGCTGTGTAGGTAGTCATTCTTGTTTTGTCTCTATCGTCGATGATTTTGTTGGTGTGCAACCATTTCACAAAATCATTGTTTTTGTTCTGAAGAGAAGTGAGGGGGGTTCCCCTTGCGACTCTATATGTTGAGCGATCAGACAATAGTTCTGTCATCTTTTCTTCATACTCAGTCCGTTTCATCGCAACCGTCACATTCCCTTTATCAGCTGGTACAATTACAATGTTTTTGTGTTTCTTGAGAAAATTTGCAGCATATTTGTACACCTTCGAAGTGTATTTGTCGAATCTGTCATTGTGGTGGTGACGTTGAAAAGAGTGGAGCATATTGCTATATTTTGACCTTGTTATTTCTTGTTCCATTTCATCTTTGACGTTTCTTATAATTTCTTCACCATCTGCAATAAGTTGGAAAAGAGGGAATGTATGTTTGCCGATGGGCAACGAAAATTTTTTTCCCAAGGAGAACAGCCACTTGATTTCAATGGGGAATTCGGTGTCGGTCTTATTGACAAACCATTTATCATGCATTGTAATATTTAATTCTTTCCAAAGAACAGATTTAAGTTTGTCAATCTTTTCTGTGTGGATCTGTTGCTTTTTCGTGCAAATGGCTACGAAAGTTTGTTGTTGTTGCCCGCTTCGCAAACTTTTCAACTAATAACTTCAATGAAATTTGAATCTTATCGTACTAGTAAATTTTAATCGCAACGGTTTTTCGGACATAATGATATCAAAAGAGTTGCATGTATTTAGGAAAACAGCATTGAACCCATTTTTTTATATTTTTTAGGTAGTTTTATAGGAAGGGACAATTCAAACTTTAATTGTTTATAACTTTGTTAAGAATAGTTTCCACGCTGAATAATTATTACTTTCGTGTTTTTTGGATCAGCTGACATAGCTATGTGGCGAACTAAGAATCAAAATGGACCTGGGCTAATTAGGTAGGCATATACATATAGGTATACCTGCCTATGTACATGTAGGTATAGGTAGGTACATATACATAGATACAAATTTGAAAATTTAATAAACTGCTGCCAGCATACCTATTATCCTTGTCCAAAAAAATATGCATTTAAGAAGGTAGGTACCTACCTATACTTAAACTAACACTGGGAGAAAAAGTTTAAATTCAACCGGATAAAGTTTAAATCCAATTGGATTTATGTATACCAACCTGAATTGCAATTAAGAATTAGGACAATGGATTCAAGGGAAGACCGTGTATGGATTGGATTAAATTTTCGATTAAATTTTATCCGAAATTGAATTTTGAAATTTATATACATACCTACTTACGTAGGTACCTAAGTATATATCAAAAATTATTATTATTATTATCATTAGATACTATCTATTATTAACGCGGTCTTAATTCAATTCACACACGGCCTAGATGTTGATCACCCAAAAAAATATTTCGTAAAATTGCTACGAAATTCTTTCGTAACTCTGTTTTTCGCTATACGAAATTTTGTGAATTGAACAAATCTTTATATGCTTACGATTCTATCTATTATCTTTACTAAAAGTTTCATAAAATTACAAAAATTTGGTTAAAAGTGACACATTAGATATTTCGTAAAAAAAGTAAATATTTTGCCAAACTATTAAAAGTATTCGTTGTTTGTTGTACCCAATTTTCATGTTCCTATACTTATATATGTCCCATACAAATTTTTTGTAAAACTATCGTTTTATTTTTGTTTATAATATCTACGTGCTTCGACGCGAATGTATTCACTTGGGCATATCTATCATATCTATGCCAACTCAAGTTTTACAAATTATTGTGTGAAAAAAAAAAATATTTTGTAAAATTATTGAAGTTATGGTTTAATTAAAAGTGAGTAGGCGAATTCCTCCAGCTTACATGTGTACAAACATAATATGCATATATTATATTATATGCATGTAGGTTGTATAGGATGTAGGTATCCTGTCGTTCTTACAAAATATTTCGTAAATGCATAGGTTGAAGAGTAGAAAAACAAAAATTTCGTTAGTTTAAAAATTTTGAAAAAAAACGTGTCAGGTTTCCATTAGGCATAAACACGAAAAAAGAAATTGTTTCAATTGTTGTAAAATAACGCATAAGACAAGAAAAATATTTTTTTCCACGGAAATTGACAATAACAAAGTTATAAACAATTAAAGTTTGCACCGTACGCTCAGTGAAAATAATTAATTTACTGAATATGTGCATTGCAAAATGGTTATTTTGGCGTATTCTTGTAAAATAATATCCAGTGTGTCAAAATCAATTATAAAACTCGATAAAAAGTTAGACCAATAAGCAATTTTAATGAATTAAAAGTAGATATTTGTAATTAGATATTTACCTACTTGACTGACTAAAAATAATAACCAAAAAGCATTAACTAAAGCAAATGTGCTGTTCTCCTAAAAGCATAAAACATTTCTGATATAATTGTGTCAGAAAAAGTTTTTTCTTGTCGTCAGTTGGTTTGGTAACAAGTTTCTTGAAAAATTTGAATCTTAGACTGCTAGTTAATTTTAATCGCAACGGTTAAAGAATATCAAAAGAGTTGCATACATTTAGGAAAACAATATTGAACACATTTTAAATATTCGTTTGGTCTAGGTGAGTATAGTTTCATAGGAAGGAACTATACAAACTGAAATTGCTTATAACTTTGGCAATAAGAGTTTCCGTGCAATATAATTATTATTTTATTATTATTTTTTTCTGTAGCTCAGCTGCCACCTAAAAAACATTATTTCATAATTGTTTGTATATACATAATGGGAACCTGAGCCAAAAAATCATATTGTATAGCTATAGGCGGTTTTATAACGAACCAGGAAAGGAATATCGCAAAAAAATAACTCAAATGTCCCGGAGGCGGTGATACCTAATTTTACTTGTATAGTTTGCTTCTTTTAGTCTTTATAATTCTGGTAAAAAAATGTCCCATCTGTCATGTATATTACCTACCTATAAATTGTCATTGTCCTCTATCTTTTCTCCATTTAACTCTTCGATCTCTATTATAAACTTAAATCAATTAGGTATAATACAGGAGCAGGTATTTATAGGTATATGTATCTACCTATTCGACTTTCTTGGAAATTTATAAAAAAAATGCATTAACCATCACATACCTACCTACCTATGACGATTAACTTTTCAGAGTTAAATTTTTCACTGTAGGTATACTTACTTAATCGATATTAGTAGGTATTTAGATATACCTACCTATATAGGTTTGTATTAGAGCCCCCTTACACAGTTAATTAAAAACATAGATACCTACACGTGTTTTTATAATATAGGTAGGTATCTAGCTATCAGGATTTGAATTTTGAATTCTTGTATTTCGTGTATCAGTACATCCGTGCATCCGGTGTATAAGTAGAACCGTGTATTTTAAAAATCTTTGTTTATTTTAAATCATCCAGGAACGGAAATTTAAAATTTAAAAATTGGTATAACAATGGCTTATTCCAAATTTTGAATGGGTAGGTAGAAATTGAGTAGGTTACCTATACCTATCTTTTATTATATTTTTGTTAGTATTATTCTATATCTTTGTCTTTATCATTGCCCATTGGTGCATGCTTGTTACTTCTGAACGACTAAACTGATTGAGATCAAATTCACACAAACATATTTTTTCAAGTCGATGGTTCATATATATCATATATTGAAAATCGTAACCAAAACGCTGGTAGGTACAATGCTTTTTTTAGTCATTTTCTATAGGTAGGTATGCCTATAGATATAGGTATGACTCTGGGTTATGGATGTTTTGTTTCTTAAAAGACTTAAACATCTTTTTTTGCCATTATTGTCGCTACACAAAGAAAAATATTTAAAAGTGAAGACAACCAGGTATTTCAGATAGTTGGGTACCTACCTACCTACCTATCAACTTATGTATTTTAATTTATTTGTTGTCTGTTTTGGTAAAGAAAAACTAACATAACCACATTTTCTTACCTGAAAACAGTTTCTTTTAGATTACCTATGTTACAAAATCAATCCATGTAGTTATAGCCACTCAAAAAAATATTAGGTACCTACCTAATTGATAAATTTAATAATTTTAAATTGTAACTTATCCCGCACAACGATAAGTTAGGAAAACTAATTGTTCATCAAAAAAAAAATCAATAACAACCATCGCCTTAGGTTTCTAAACAAAGCCATTAAAAAGATAAAAATCAAAAAGAAATACCTACCTAAGTACTTGTAATTAAAATCCGTATACAAGGATAATAAGCAAATAAATACACGTGTTTTAAGAGTACCTACGGATTTTAATTTACGTGTAAGTAATTACACGGCTTCCGTGTATCCGTGTCTTAGAAATACACGTAGGTACATAATCGTAGACTCTAGCATGTATGTAGGTACATCGTACATAGGTATCTACCAGTAACAGGCTCTCAGTTTTGTTTTCCAAAATTCCAACTTTGTTTATATAGGTACATTCCTAGGTATACCTACCTACCTACTTTTGAATTTGAAGAAACTAAATTCTAAGTAGGTAGATACTTAGGTAGAAAACCCTAAGATTTTTTTTATTTTTAAAATCCAAATTTGACTTTTGAATTTAAAACAGATTTTTTTTTTTTTTTTTTTATAATGAGCGCGCACTAAAGGGGTTTTGGGTACCCTTAATATGTATGTATACACAGTGCGAGCTTTAGGAAAAGAGGAAGGGATGTAAAAGGAGATACCGATGCACATTGGTTTTAAAGTTCTGAACATTAAAATGGAAGGGAAAAACTGAGGCGGGTAATGCATTCCACATTCTAGTAGTGCGACTAAAGAAAGAATCTCTGTATTTGACGGTACGTCCGAAATTGGGCTCAAGTGTAAACTGATGGGCATTCCTTGAAGTACGAGTATTACGGTTGAATTGTTTAAGGGGAGGAATGCAGCTAGCTATTTCATTAGAACATTTTTTAAAAAAGTACCTATAAAACAAGGACAGGCATGATACATTCCGGCGGTGCTCAAGAGGTGGGATTGTATCAGTAATGAACCTATCGCCTATCATTTTAAAAGCTCTATTTTGAATTCTATCCAAATAACTCAAGTGGGTCTTAGGAGCACCTGCCCAGATATGGGAATTATATTCGAGCTTTGGACGAATATATGCTTTATAAATTATAGCCAGATCAGAAGGGGTGAAATATTTCTTACATCTTCGGAGGAAACCTAAGCATTTCGCAGAGTTTTTGGCTACGTCGAATATGTGCTCATTCCACAAAAGGTGGTTTGTAATGGACATACCTAGAATCGAAAGCTGATCGGTTTCCTCGATGTAAGTCCCACTCATGGATAGTGGTAAAGGGGGAAGGTTTCGTTTTAGTGATAGTAAGCAGCATTGTGTTTTAGAAGCATTAAATTCTACGCTGTTTCTTATTCCCCATTGTACAATGCATTCGAGATCAGAATTTAATGAGCTTATCATATTTTGCCGTTGGAGTTCCACATCCGAAGGACATGGGTGTGAATCTTCAAACGAATATGAAAAGCTGAGGGTACTATCATCAGCGAAACAATTTAATGGATTAGAAGTTACAGAGAGCAGATCATTAATGAAAATGAGAAAGAGAGTCGGAGACAAAACGGAGCCCTGGGGCACACCAGCGTTTATATTATTTGTTTCAGACTTGAATCCATCCAAAACAACTTGAATTGAACGGTTCGAAAGGTAATTTCTAATCCAACGAAGAAGAGATTCATCAATACCGAATGCAAGCATTTTCGATAAGAGAGCTTGATGCCAATCTCTATCAAATGCCTTTGAAATATCTAGCGCAACAATCTTACTTTCTCCAAAACGATGTAAAGATTTGTTCCACTGATCGGTGAGATAAACCATCAAATCACCAGTGGATCTATTGCTACGAAAGCCATACTGCCGGTCATTAAGAAGCTTTCGTTCTTCAAGATATTTCTTAAGCTGGAAATTTATCAGCGTTTCCATGACCTTGGAAAGAAGGGACGTAAGTGCAATCGGACGATAATTAGAGGGTGAGGAAGATTCGGCTTTTTTAGGGACAGGCTGGACAAATGCTGTTCTCCATCCACTCGGAAAGAGACCTGTAGAGTAGGACAGATGAAAAAGCTTACGCAGTGGTTTTGCCAGCGTAGAAGAACACCTCTTCAGAACAATGGGAGGGATACTATCCGGGCCAGCGGATTTGTGTATGTCAAGGTCTTTAAGAACTCTTGCCACTGCACGAGTACGAAAAAAGATGGGTCCCATAAAACTATTTACTCGCTCAAGTGAATGGGGAGTCATGACACTTTCTGGTAGCGTTGAATTGGCAGCAAACTGCTTGACAAGACGGTTAGCTTTATCAAGAGAGCTAACAAAAGGAGTGTCGTTATAGACGAGCGTTGGAATCGAAGATGTTGTAGAGTTCCGAATATTTTTTACAAATGACCAAAAATTTTTACTACCTGTGGGACATTGTAGTATTTTTTGTCTTAATTTTTGCTCATGCAAAAATTTGATTCGTCGAATATGGGCGTTGCTGGCCTTCCTAGCTTGCTTAAACCTTATCCGATTTTCCTCTGTTGGGTTGGCTTTATAATAACGGAACCTTACCTCTTTTTCCCTAATTACCTCTTTACAGCTCGAGTCAAACCACGAATTCTCTTTCGGTTTGATTGTTTTAGCCCTATTCGGGATAAAATTTCTCATTCCGGAGAGAATTAAGTTTGTGATCATATCTGTGCTGGAATCAACGTCACTATCGAGGAAACATAGCGACCAGTTAAAGTTTTTGAAAAAAACGTTGAGTCCCTCCCAGTTGGCTTTCTCATATTGCCAAACAGTTCTCTTAGGAGTTTTTTCTTTAACTGGATTTTTGAGGCACGAGAAATTTGCAGATGTGACACAATGATCTGATGTGCCTAGAGGCGATAATACACTTACAGTGTATTTATTAGGGTCAGAGGTAAGAAACAAGTCTAGAGTATTTTCAGCCCGACCAGCGACGTCCGAAATTCGAGTCGGCTCGTTAACGAGTTGAGTTAAGTGGTTTAACTCAGCAAAGATCTCAACATACCTTCCTTCGGGTGTTGTCTAGCCCGAAAAGCGAAGCCAAGAAGAATTGTGTACATTGAAATCGCCCGTAATGACGATTTCAGTGCGAGGGTGAAGGGTAACAATCCTTTGAATGGAGTCGGATAGAGCATCAAATTCATTAGAAGTTGAATTACTATCCAGATTTGGGCTTCGATAAATAAAACATGTATGGATGATGCGCTTGTTGATTGTAAATTTGAACCACATGAAATTAAAATTAGTGTTAATGCACTGACCGTATTGTGGTTGAAGTTGATAGGCAACATCATTTCTAATATATATGGCGAGACCGTGGTGAGAAAAGAATAATGGCACCAAGCAATACCCATTAAGATTGAATCCAGAACATTCTGAATTTTCACTTATTTGGGTCTCACCTAGTGCCAAAACAGCTGGCCTGTTTTGCACAATATAAATGTACACATCACAAAAATTCGATCTAAGCCCACGAATGTTGGCATAATCGACCCTGAAATTACCCACCATTTAAATACACTAAAACTTTAAAAAACCTTATCCGACAATTAACTATATTGAATGTCTTACATAAATTCCAATTTGAGCTTCAATAAACAAATTGTCACTAGTGTTATGTCTTAGTGACAATTTGTATCGATCCGCCCCTGGTTATTTATTAACACATACAATAATCGATCTGGAGGCGCGGGACTTCTTTTTTTTTGTGTGATTTGGCGATGCTACGGTTGTTGTTCTTATTGAATTTGCATTTTTTTGTATTATATTATTTGGTTAGAGACGGTGAACTATTGTTGTTTGTTTTTTTTTTTTCTTATTGCGGGAGAGGTAATGAGGTATTGTTGTTGTTTGGTATTGCACTTGTTATGATTTTATTTTGTATGCACGCCGCGAGGTTATTTTTTTGTTGGATAATTTGAGGGTTTTATATATTTATGTTTATCATTTAATATGGGTTATTGAATTTTTTTTTTAATAATTATTTATAGTAAACAAATAAAAACACTAATGACAGGAACTATGTAAAAAGCAATTAAAAACACAACGAGAACACTCTTTTCCGACGGGACGAGACTTTCAGACGTGCGTTGCCGATGGGAGGCAAATCGGAACCTAAGATACCTAAGCTTCTCACCAATTTAATATATTAGTTTATTATATCTTTCCGATTTAAAGATATTTAATTTGAAGATCCGACGATAAGCACTCAAGTTATAGGCTTCGAAAAGAAAATATATCGAAAACGGCCCTACAACCTCAGTTTTCGCATTAAACACTATCCCCATATTATAGAATAAGAACCTACCAAAAACTTAATTGTTTTTTTTTCCTTCACCAGCACTCGTCTCATGTGGGCAGCTTTCTATACTCTTTCTCTGTTGTACCCGCCCTCAGCCAGCCTCACGCTAAGCCAAACAAATTGGTTCACCCTCCCTTATTTCATTCATTATATCTATACATCTATAGGAAAAGTTAACCAAACCATGCTGTTATACAAAATTCATTCTGGAAATGAATCCTGTGGCTATGATGAGATTTACTATGTCCAATGGTCCCATGCTCACCTGCGACCATGTTCAGTTGGCTATGACAAGTTGGTTCATGATCACTTATTCCATGATAAGTAATAACCAACCCCTTCTCAACCAATGAAATACAAAATAAATACAGCAGTAAACCTCATCAATTAAGTGACAACATCTACCATAACGAAAATACTTCAAAAATACGTACAATTTTACAAATGAATACCTAATTACCCAAACAAAATAATCAACGAACTAATTAATACCAAACTTCAACAAATACAAAATAAACACAACAAACAAAAACCATCAAAAGAAAAAAGTGGCAGCCCTAGGTATTATTCCTTAACCTACGTCCCACACCTCACTGACAACCAAACATTAAACAACACAATACCAATTGACAGAGAAAAAAACATCGTTCGCACACAAAGCAAACTCAACTTTGAATACAATTTTCACAAACACGAAACCAATCATAGACAAAACAGAGCAACAAGATGTTATATACCAAATACCATGCAAAGGCAAATCAAAAGAAGAATGCAAAATGATCTACATAGGTACAACAAAACGCAAACCAAAAACACTCTATATGAAGATACCAATCTCGGCTGTCATCCGAGTTTGCCTACAAGCTCATATAGGGGAAATTCAGGAGAAACACGCACACATATGCAGTAAGCGTACATCCACCACGCTTTATTTGCACACACATGCAGTAAGCGTACATTCACCACCAAAATGTCGGTTATTTACGAGTTTCAATGGGTATGTTCAAAAAGTATAATAAAAGGAGCAACGAGTTATCAAGTGCTAACCCAACCTTATAAGGATAAGTTTGTGGAAACAAATTGAACGTGAAAATTTATAATCAATTTAAGTATATTCGATTGCATTTTGTCATTATTTGTTTTCTTTCTACGATTGTTTGGTATTGTATTTCGCTCTCGAATTATTGAAACAGACTGTGAACATGACAAAAAAAAAAACGAATGAGAAATCAGCGAATCAACGCAACTGTTGTAAGACTTTAGGCGTGGGTTTTTTGCAGGAAGTAACTAAAAATGCCAATTATAACAGATTTTGTTTATAAAATTACTGTTTATGCGGCCCCGCAGGGCCAGGGTCCTCCGCCGGTGGGCATAATTCAAGCACCTAAAGTTTTTTTTAAGTAGTGCGAAGCGCGTAAACGTACGCCCGCTTTTAATGGCCAAAAATTGTTATAACTGTTATAAATTGGCATGTCTCTAGTCTCGTCCTTTTTGCAAACCTAGAGGAAATTGATCGAAAAAAACTATGTCGCGTCGGGGCTAAGGAATTTACATGTTAAACGCAACAACAACTAATCCCCTCCAGGCATAGCTAAGAGCACATAATTTTCGGGGGTAAACTGTTCTAACGGCGTGAATTGCATATGTACTTCTAATCAATAGTTTTTATGGAAACTCCATTGTTTTCTGTGATGGCGTCGATAGATAGTCCACAAAATCATTTCTTTTTAACCAAATCCCTCCGGGCTTGCAAAAAAAAACACGGCTTTTAAGAGCATTAAGGCTCTCCCAAACCAACGCGAAACATTCGGCGCGACAGCGAAACTTCCGCCTGTCTTAATTTATTTACATGGAGATTAATGGGAGCACCCACACTGGCGCGATGCGAATCTTCGAACATTATTCAGTCGTCGCATATTCGCGCGAATGTTTCGCGTTGGTTTGGGGCAGCCTTAAGGCTCTCCCAAGCCAACGCGAAACATTCGGCGCGACGACGAAACTTCCGCCTGTCTTAATTTATTTACATGGAGATTAATGGGAGCACCCACACTGGCGCGATGCGAATCTTCGAACATTATTCAGTCGTCGCATATTCGCGCGAATGTTTCGCGTTGGTTTGGGGCAGCCTTAAACAGTTATTTTATAAACAAAAACTGTTATAATTGGCATGTCTAGTCACTTCCTGCAAAAAAACACGTCTAAAGTTGTCTTACAACAGTTGCGTTGATTCTCTGGTTTCTCATTCGTTTTTTTTTTTGTCATGTTCAGAGTCTGTTTCAATAATTCAAGAGCGAAATACAATACCAAACAATCGTAGAAAGAAAACAAATAATGACAACCCACACTGGCGCGATGCGAATCTTCGAACATTATTCAGTCGTCGCATATTCGCGCGAATGTTTCGCGTTGGTTTGGGGCAGCCTTAAGGCTCTCCCAAGCCAACGCGAAACATTCGGCGCGACGACGAAACTTCCGCCTGTCTTAATTTATTTACATGGAGATTAATGGGAGCACCCACATTGGCGCGATGCGAATCTTCGAACTATATTCAGTCGTCGCATATTCGCGCGAAAGTTTCGCTTCGGTTTGGGACAGCCTTTATGCTATGTATATGCGAAACCAATAGAAAACTATCGATGACCGAAATTTCAATGTATAAATTCTAACTTATCACGTTATTTATTTTATTACAGACTTTTCTGTTAAATGCCAAAGATTTAAAAATCATTGTGTAACAGCGAACTACTTAATTTTCGTAGTGTAATAGCAGACTTAGCACCATTAAATCGGTGTTTTTTTCAACACATCCCGATATCCCACCTAACATCCGCCATTTTCATGTTGAAAAGCTGGTGAGTTGAAATTTTTTTAAAGATGGCTGCGTTATTTGCACATACAAAATGGTTGCTCTGGGAAAACAGAACAATCCCACCCCGTTAAATTGTTGTTGCAATTCACATCTATTCATGGACACAAAACGAAATTACAAAAACAACAATGTAAACAAATGGGTTTTGGAGGGTGATACGTACGAAAGATTGGTATCTTCATATAGAGTGTTTTTGACGCAAACTAGCAGTGAGATTGTCAGAGTATGAAGCTGACATAAGGAAAAAGAGAACAGCTACATCACTCTCACAACACATGACGGACTACGATCACATGGCTGACTTTGAAAACGTCAAAATACTAGACAAGGAGAGCCGCACTTCCATCCGCTATACGTTAGAAAGTCTCCGCATTCAGCAGAAAATGAATATAACGATGAACCATCAGGAAGACGTTGACAACATCAGCTGCATATACAGTGTTGCCATTAATAATTGCTCTGTGATAGCAAGAAGTGATACTAGTTTTAATTTTTGTTGTTCCAAAAGTGTTTAATGTTAATTTATTTATCTGTTAGTTTATTGAATTTTTATTAAAATGTTAAGATTTATTCACATATACGCCAATATTGATTGTATAACATATTGTTTATTTATTTATTTTGAATGTATTACTGGTTGTTTAGACAAATAAAAAAACCCCTGAGGAAGCCGGAAAAAAGCCAGCGAAACGTAGGGTGACAAGAGATGAATTAGTTTTATTAATTGCATCCACTGAAATGATCATAAAAGCCCAAATAACCATTTACTAGAATATTGTCCTTGTTTACATATTTGACACTGGTATCGCGTTGAGTTGAATTGTTATTTTGCTGAGTGTTAGCATGAAATGCTTTGGCTGAAACTTGTGGGTTTGTCACTGGCTTAGACTGTGACGTTGAACTTCCTTGTTGTACAATGGCTTCTAAAGTCCTGAAACGGGATTCAAGGAAACCAGTCAAATCGGTGAAGGTCGGGAGTTTCTTATCATTGCCGAGTTTTTGTTCCCATAATTGTTGGGTTTTACTCGGTAATTTTTGGAAAATAATATAAATTAATATTGTGTCCCAGTGCTCGACTTGCAATTCTAAATTCTCCAGGGCATGCGAAACTTCAGTTGTGGTGTCTAAAAGGGTTTTAAGGCTTTCTGCTGACTCTTTAACTTAAATAGTTTGACCAAAGAGAACCTTAATTAATTTACTAAAACCCTCTTATGGTCATACCTTTTCATAATTTCCTGTCCTCAGATCTAAATGGTGCAAAAGACGTTTGGCATCTCCAGTTAAACTGTCCTTTGAAAAGTGCATTTTTTGAATCTCATTCGAGGCTGGATTGTTATGTACGAGAGAAATAAAAATGTCGTGGAAGGAACGCCATTACGTATAAGACCCTGAGAAGGTTGGAGGTTTTATTGGAGGAAGCTCTCTAGTTTGTTGTGAAACTGGTGTTGGTTGCGGAGCTACTACGGAAGGAATCGAACCGAAAGTGGGCGTAGACGGAGTAGGAGGAATGACTTTCTCCAGAGCATCCATCAATTCACTCCGATAATCCAGATAAGTATCCCGAATTTGGTCAAATAAAGCTACTAGGTCTTCTTTTTTGTAATGCGTCTTTAAGGTTTCCCCACTTACTATTTCCTCTTGGTATCTCTTAGCATTGACCAAATTTGCTTCTAAGAGCTCTAAGCGAGTTTTTAAATAATTTGAACTTCGTAATAAATATCACACAACACTTGGGACAATTTCCCAAAATTTTCGGATTTGAGTCTCGAGATCTACGTGTTGAAAAAAGCTTCGAATACCTTTTGGCGTTGCTTCAGGAATCTTTCCCAAGACAATCCATCCCAAGTGAGTTCTTTGGGCAATTGGTGCAACTGAACAAAATGTTAGAATAAATATCTGCTCCAAAAAGTAGATCGATCCGGCTCGAAGGACCAATGTTTTGTGTCGCGCTAGTGCAGATTGTTTAACAATTCCAAAATGAAATATAAAGATTCAGATTTTGTTATACGTTATAATATATTCTTTAAGATTAGTTTTAAGATGGTGTTGTGTTGAAAGTTCTCGAAAAAGTGACCTTAGTTTTCTTATAAAGGTAATACATTTCTTTATATACATTATTTAGATATATTTTGACATGAAGTGTTACATAAAAAAACTATTCGTTAGTTTAAATGGTAAATTCACAATAGTGTTTATAATTTATATTTTAGATTTAAGTGGATATTTATATACAATTTATATAATTAATTAATAATAATAATTGTGTGTTCTAAACAGATGATACTCTTATTGCGCAACGCCCTCGGAGACTTGCTCCGCTGGAAAAAGAAATTGTTGACGGGCAGATTCAAGAGTGATTAGATGCTAATATTACTCGCCGAAGCAATTCGGAATATTCTTCTCCTATCGTTCTAGCAAATATAAAATATGGCAGCAAACGACTTTTCGTTGATTATAGGAAAATCAGCAATATTATAATTCATGATCGTAATCCCTTAGCTCTTGTAGATGATCAGATTGACCACCTTAGTTCAGCTTATGTTTACTCCACTTTAGACCTCGAAAACGGTTTTTCCATGTTCCCGTTAATGAAGAAAGCAGAAATTTTGCTTCTTTTGTTACTCATCGTGACCAGTACGAGTTCAATAGAGTACCCTTTGGTCTCATTGTGTCACCCGGCCCGCCGTTTTTCAACGACATGTTAACGTGGTATTCAGAGATCTCATGATTCTAAAAATCGTTCTGCTTTATATGGATGACATCGTTGTACTAGTTAAAGATTATGCTGAAGCGATTCGCAATTTAGTCAAGGTTTTTGAAGTTGCAAAATAATATGGGCTCAGGTTTCGATGGCCAAAATGCCAATTCCTCTGTCGATTATTTAGGTTTTCGAATTGAAGCTGGGAGGATTCAACCATCTGAAACTAAGCTTATTGCCGTCAAATAATTTCCATAGCCAAATAATGTTGTAAAAATCCAAAATTTCCTGGGTCTTATGGGGTACTTTAGATTCGTCTAGCAAGGCCACAAACCGATCTTCTAGAGAAGGACGTAAAATTTGTATTTGGGGCTAAGCAGATAGCTGCTTTTGAAGAGCTCAAAAAAATCCTAACGCCGGCACCAGTCCCAAGACCGAGCTACATACGGACGCTTCAAAATGGGGTTTCGGAGCAGTGTTGTTGCAAAAATAAAATAATTATTTTTTTCCAATTTGTTATTTCAGCAAGAAATCATCACTTCAAGAGCAACAATATAGTAGCTACGAATTGGAAACTCTTGCGGTGGTAGCAGCATTAAAAAAATTCCGACATTTCTTGCTGGGTATCCACTTTAAAATACTGACCGATTGTCCAGCATTCAAAGGCACTATGGAGAAGACGGAATTTTCATCGCGGATTGCAGGTTGGGTGCTAGTAACTCAAGAGTTCGATTTTATACTGGAACATCGGAGTGCAAATATATGCGTCACGCAGATGCATTGAGCAGAAACGCTGTAAGTATAGTTAAAGGCGATTTTTTGCAAAGAATCATTACAGCACAGGCAAGAGATGAACATATTATACTTATAAAAAAGCTGCTAGCAAAAATCCCATACTAGAATTTTATACACGAAAGAGAAGTAATATACAGAAGTGACGAGGAGGGCCGCAAGCTACTTTGTGTGCCTAAGAAGATGCAGGTTGAGCTTTTACGGGGTATACACAATGACAGTCATTTTGCTTCAAGAAAGATGGAAGAGATAGTTAAGAGGGACTATTTTATACCAGGTTTGACGAACAAAATTAGAAGATGTACGAAAAACTTGCATTGCTTGCATATTGGCGGAAAGAAAAGCTGGAAAGCAGAAATGATTTCTTTGACCAATTGACAAAGAAATTAAGCCACTTTGTACATATCACGTTCATCACCTAGGATCACGGGGGAAAACTACAAAACTATACAGTTACATCCTATGCGTTGTGGATATATTTTCCAAATTTGTTTGGATCTACCCCACCAAAACGACGTCAGCGGCAGAGGTTGTTGCGAAGTTTGAATTGCGAAAAGTATCGTTTGGGAGTCCAGCCCGAATTATATCTGCAATTTACCAGAAAAGTTTTCGAGAAGTATTGCAAGAACTGGTGTTCCCAGAGGGAATGGCCAAGTTGAACACATTAACAGAGTGATTATTTCTGTTTTAACAAAATTATCGAGCGACAATCCAAAACAACGCAGCATAAAGACAACGCCATTTAAATTGATGTTCGGGACAAAAGTGAGGAACGTAACAGACGCGAATCTTGTGGAATTTATTGACCAAGATATTCGGGAGTTATTTACGACCGAGCGAGAAGATGAAAGGAATCTAGCAAGAGAATCGATAACTGAAATTCAGAAGGAGAATAAAGAAACATAAAACCGTAAGCGAAGGCCAACTAAACAGTATTCGGAAAGTGATTTGGTAGTGATTTGTTGGAGAACTTTGACTTCAAGTAGAGCTGATTTAATGGAAAGTGATTTTAACTTAACTTTGTCATCGGACGAAGAATAAAACTAACTCAATTTTCTTTTTTTTTATTCTTTCATAGTACGCTGGGGTCAGCTATTGAACAAGATGGCCGATTTGTGGGATCTCAAACTACGCCACTGCTGTCTCTTGATTACAAATGTCCACTTAAGCAGTCATCAAGTCTACCACTAGCTCTGAGAAAATAAGAAGAGGATAGTCAACGACGAACATTGAAATATGTACGTACGACGACAACCTACCACGCTACTTTTATTTTTATAAATTTATTTTCTGTTAAATGTTATAAATTTTGAACTAGAATCTAATTAAATTCTTCATAAGTTAAACTCGTGTATCTTTTATTTTTCCACCCCACATACATGATGGTCAAATCGAGCGTCTTGAAGAAAAAATGATTAAAATCAGATTCCATAACGCAACACAAAACAAAATAACTGATTATTTTGCTTTGAAAATAAAAAGTTCGCTTTGTAAAAGGTTACCGATACTCAGTTAATGTAGTGAATATTCCTATTTTTTAAATAATAATTTTTCAATTTTGTTTTATTTTTGTAAATATAGTGATAAGTGCTTATGTGCACTTAGGAGGGGTTTTATAACTGCCTAACCCGCATAAGTACCTCTCAAAACGAGGCATGCTACTGTAGTAGCATAATAAAAACTATCTTGAATTCTTCGTAAAAGGCTTTTTTATTTTCAAAATACTTCAAATTATGTATTTTTGTTATATTTCTTCTGAGTGAAAAAAAGTCGTATTTATATTTTATATAATTTAATAGTTATTAATAATAAATTATATCAATGTAAAAAGGTAATTTTCTTATTTACTAAAAATTATTAATTAAAAATATTGTTAAGAAATCTTAGTTCCCAAATAAGGGACAGTAATTCTTATAATTCATATTTTATACAATTAAAAATAAAAACTTAGTTTCTTATAACACAAAAAAAGTCTTTTGTTACATATTCTATATGAGGAAAATATTTCAAGTTGTAATGAACATTATTTTGAAATAAACTTAGTAACTAAATAAGACACAGTCAAAGTTATTCGTCTAATTTATTTTTTATATAAGAAAAATTCTTAAAAATAATAACAAATATACCTAATTTCAAAATAACACAAAATAAGTCTTGTATTTATTTAAAAAAAAACTTTAACAAAAAACTAAGTTTTCAAATAAAAGGAATAATATTGGAACTCATTTTGAATTAAAAAAAAACTCAAACATAACAAACTAATAAAAAAATAAATTAGTTTTAAATATTTTTTTAATTACGTAGGTCAGCGATAAATATTAATTGGTGTCGAACATATCACAGTTGTGTTTAATAAAAAGCGTGTTGTGAAGATGTTTTACCTTCAATTTGTTACGTAAGTCCGTCATAAGTCATAACTTGTCCAGCTTTTGATAAAAATCTTTCGCGTGGTACCGAGCTCGCAGGAATGCAGAAATCTTTTTGGAACATTTCTTGAAGCAAGTTGCTCGATTTTTCCCAATCCCTATCGGGGATAAAAAGAAGTTCATCACTTTTGGCTTGCGCCGTCGTAGATGCGTGAGGTTCAGTAATACGAGCATTGTTTTCACTGCCGGAGGATACATGAATTTGGCTGTGTAAAGCGTATTCGCTTTGCAATGTTTGGACAGGGCAGTCCGCTTCATGAGATGTCCGAAATCCATTTTTTTTTAATTTTGGGTCCAATAATATGGACAGTATAAGAGGTGTTCCTGAAAAGAATGGTTTTAACCTTGCATTTATATTATCCGTCAGTGAACGGAGGACTTCTTTACCTTCAAAGGTTCCACTGCGACCCGTATTGCCATCTCTAATGTATCTGAAGAAATGAAACGTGCATCCAATCAGAACTGCTTACTTCAACCCCAACCACATAACAACAACAACAAATCCTTACTCATGGAACTTCAAGACCTGGACCCATGTTCTATAACTCAGGCGATAACTTATCGCATCGTTAAAAAATGAAACGATTCATTCCACACTTATCGCCTCTGGAAAAAATTGGGTTTCTGTATCTCGATGCGATAAGTTGAATTTTCGATTTATTTTCATTGGAAAATCCATTGGAAGGCGATAAGTTTATTAGGCTGTTTGACATTAAAAAAAAAAAAACAAAAGTTAAAATTGAAATCGAATTTGACTTTGTTTTAATTTAGCTATATACATATGTTTATTTTTTTTTTAAAAAGTTTAAAGAGTGAAGGGCTCGATATTGTACATTGTACGCTGCTTTATTTCAGGAAGCAAACCAAGGCCGGAATAAAATGCGTATATTGAACGCTGAGCGCGGCCAGCGCCGGCCGGCCGTAGGTTTCGAGATACAATGATAATGAATCTATTTGAAATGCCCGAGGAACGATTGCAGGAGGTATTCTCAGATTTTGGCACAGGAAATGCGTCCATATTTTCCTCAGGGACAGAAAAAACTTCATTGTTTGCCACTTGTGAATTCCTTGTTTGCGGACAATTATTTTACTATAGAATTTGTTGGGCTCTTGTTACTCTGAAAATTAAAATTGAGTATTAAAAATTAAAAAATATAAGTGAAATTTTATTCACCTTCTTGTTCTTAGTCATTCATTATGAACATTATTTATTTTGTTTTCTTTTTTAAGTTTGTTTTCTCTTGTCATTTGCAATAATTTAAATGTTTCATCTATTATCGCCTGCCTTTGGGTAGGTGATACATTTTGACGTTGAAAATGAAAAAATTAACGATTCTTGAAGATACAGAAACGGATTTTATCGCAGTTTTCCAGGATTTCTATTCCGCATGTTACGGTCGATAAAGTTATCGACTGTCAAAGTTATAGAAACCCGATAATGCGATAAAGTGAGTTTTGTTCCATTTTTCATCGTTTCTCGACTGATTTTATCGATGCGAAAGTTACAGAACATGGGTCCTGGACACCTCCGTCGAACATACAAGCAATCACTGCAATTCTCCATCTTCACCTCTTCTCCCAGTACCGACACCAACCATCACTCCACACCAACCCCCAGCACTGACAGCAACCATCAATGCACACCAACCCTCAACACCAACGCAAAACTTCACTTCTCAACCCTCTACCAACTTAATTAAATTCAACGTAGTTTGGACTCCCACCGAATGGAAAAGTCGCCTGAAAAAAAATCAAACCTAATCAGCTTTCAAACTCCATCATCAAAGGTACACCTCTACATGCTAATGAACCCTGGATTCAACAATACTTTCAAATCAACTATAGATTCCTCCCAATTAATTGTAACCGTCAAAAACCCGGAATATTTAAAATCTCTATACCGTATTCTTATAAATGGTTATTCTCTCGTGACACTTTGTATCTAAGAAATAGTTTGATGAAAGTGATTCCTGAGTGAGTCGCAACTACTTCAAATAATAACTTTAGATCTAATTTTGAGTTTTATTCTAGGAATAGTTATGTCTAAATGCTTTCCTAATTTCATTTATAGGTCTAATCATAAATCTATACCTAACTTTAAATACCCTTCTTCAAACAATTTACCTAAATTTCTCGATCCACTTCTCCCTCCTAATATTAAATTGGCCCTGCAAACTTCTGACTCGACTGAATCACGATACCTAATGGCTAGATTGAGAGATCGCCGAATCTACGATAACGTCCGACTTTATTTAGCATATCTGTATGGTAAGCCTGATTTTGTCTGCACCGATGGTAAAACCAAAACCAATGTCTTGCTTTCTATTCACCAAGAATTTCTCCCTACCAACATCTCCAGCCTTCGAAAAATGTTCAACTCCTTTCATGAAGCTTTTAACGTTACCAATCAAATGGTCTCGGATGACCTGGCTGCCTATGCTTCTTATGTAAATTCAAGAAGTATTTTATATCGCCATCGTAATCGCCAAGACAAAAATAATTCTCTTTAACATTGAATCCCCCTTTTCTAATCCCCTTAAAACTCATCCAACATGTCTTACGATCTATCGGGTTTTTCTATAAGAGCGCTACAATAGTTTCTTTTTAAATAAAACAAAAACGGGTTTCGATATCAATGAAATTCTTTATTCCTGTGAAAGTACGTTCGATGCCATTATGTATGAAACTCGATTTCTTTTGCATGGCCACCACGGGCACGCTTGCAGAAGTCCAGACGCTGAACCCAATTTTCGACGGTTTTCAAGCATAAATCGACCGATACTGCTGCAATTTCACGTTCGATATTCGTACGAAGTTCATCAATCGTCGCTGGCTTCTTGGCATAGACCATAGACTTGACGTTGCCCCATAGGAAATAGTCTAACGGCGTCAAATCGCACGACCGAGGCGGCCAAGCGACTGGACCATTTCGTGAGATAACCTCGTTCTCCAAACTGGGTTTCCAATAAATTGATTGTGACATTCGCTGTGTGGCGTGTCTAAACGTTGTTTTAAGTCAACGTATAAACGCGTCACATACTTACCTATATTCCGTACCTCAATTTCTGTTACATACTTACCTACATTCCGAACCCCGATTTCTGTTACATGCTTACCTACGTGTCATATTTTTATCTCGAACTGTACTAAAATAAAGTTCTTGAACAATTCAGCTTACGCCATCTTATTTCCTATTCATTGGTATTCTTAATCTAAACGTGACTGTGGCGAGTCCTTTCATTAAAATTAAATTTTGCTTTGGCCATCTTTTATTACTAAGAACTAAATTAAGACTAACTTAAAAACTAAATTGAATATAAGATAACTTATATCTAAAATTAAATAAAGAGTTTAATTAAATATTAGAAGATTCTTTTCCTACCGTGCGACACTGGATTAAAGTGCACGAAATAATCTCTGCGTATTCAAGTGCGCACAAGATTAATCTCGTTGTGCATCAAAGGGTGCACAAACTGGTGACCCCGACGTGATTTTCAACATTAAATTTGTGGAAATACGTTTGGAGTTTGTCCTTCTGGAACAGCTCGCCACAACACCACGTTCACGTCAACCAACACCACAAATCGGTGGAGTTGGAATCAAATCCATCGACGCCGACGCACTTAATATATATACATATATATATATATATAGTGAAGTGGCAGAACAATTTCTGCTTCTGGACTGCGCAACAGGGTTATTCAGTCCCGGTTGTCAAGTGGCGGACCTGCAACAGGTTAGCTGTTCGACGACACCTGCGCATGCACATCGAAGCGGCGTTTTAACACGTCGAACCCGGCGCATGCCCATCAAATACGACAGTATTTCCATCGGGCGATCGGGCCATCCGCCTCTAAAAAGCACACCAAAGTGTCCAGCAGAGTACCGCCTCGAATCATCACCCACCAGAAAAACAGCACATCAAACAATTACCATCATCAGAACACGCATCATCAGTAAACACATATTTTTTTTTTAAAAAAAAAAGAGAAAAACAGTACAGTGATTATCCCACTTTTTCAAATAAATTTATTCAAAATTTATTTTTCATTTTAAATTTACTTTAAGTAAAATACTAAAATCATTATTTTCTTTATGTAAAGGAATTTGAAATTAATAAATTCATTTAAATCAAATTCATCATACAATTTTCAAAGAGTTATCTATTAATTTGTGCCTCATTTCTTCTTCTTCATTCTTTTCAATTGGTCGTTTTTTTTTTTCAAATAAAAGGGTGTTACGGTTGGTCGCGGTTAGTTTGCGGTTTAGGTTGTACGGTTAGACATTGTCGATTACGGTAGATTTAAAATCCCGTTTCACTCGGTCGATAGACATTAATGGTTTCAGTAGATTAAGAATCCCGTTTTATCTCTTCCCAGTTTTCGATATATTACCACGGTTATTAGATAATTTTTTTTTTGTAAACGTTTTATCGGATTTAACGAATTTGAGTTCGATATTCCGTTCGAGTTCGATATTCCAGAGGTATATATCAGACATTAATTAATTTTGTGTAAGATATCAGAATTTTATTAGCTTTTCTAAAATTTTAACCAATTTTAAAAGTATTTCTACTGGACTTTCAATTGCGTTTACTTGATTATCGTTTTCACGGAACGTACATTCCAATCTGCCGTTGTTTCTACCTATCTGATTTTAATTTCGCTTTCTTTCTAACTGTTTTAATTAAAATGGCGACAACATCAGTAGGTAACAAAACCGATAACGATTTAAGTGAAAGTTTAGAGGAAACAAATAATTCCACGATGATTGCGTCTGGCATTTCTCAACAAACATCGCTCATTTCGATCAAAATTCCACCGTTTTGGAATAATCGACCCGATTTATGGTCTCTCCAAATAGAAACCCAATTCAGACTGAAAAACATTACTGCATCCGGCACCAAGTATGATTATTTAGTGGCTTCACTAAATAATCAAACTATGGAATCGGTTGCGGATGTTTTAGTTTCACCTCCCGCCATGGAAAAATATGAGCATTTGAAAAAAGTTTTGTTAGAAAGAAATCGGGACAGCGCGGAAAGGCTTTTGGACGCCCTGTTAACGAAAATGGAACTTGGGGACATGAAGCCATCTGAGCTTTATAGGAGCATGGAGAGTCTGGCGAGCGGCAACAACCTGGTGAATGCGCCACTTGTTAAAAAACTATGGCTTAATCGACTGCCATCGAACATACGCGTTTGCCTCATGGCGGTGGAGAGTACGCAAAACGAAAGTGAGCATTTCGCGCTAGCCGACAGACTCCATGACTCCTCCCAAAGCAGCAGTCTACAAGTTTCGCAAATAAACGCACAGCAGACATCTGATAACGCACTTTTACAAAAACTTGTATTAAAAATTGAAAAACTTGAGACAAATTATGCTAATGAAAATCGTTTTAACGGAGCGTCCAGACGTTTTTCCCGCGATAGATCCACAGGTAGCCACCGTTCGCCAAGCAGAACGAAGGAAAACAAATCGTTTTGCTGGTTTCATAGGAAATTCGGTATCAACACGCGAAATTGTCCGAAACAAAATTGTACTTTTCAACTTAATGCCAATATAAATTCAAAAAACTAGTGCGCCAAATCTCAAACGCGGCTATGAGAGAGGCAAACTTATCACGCCGTCTTTTTATTCGTGATAAAAATTCAAAGCTACAATTTTTGATCGACACCGGTGCTGAAATTTCTATAATACCTCGTAAATTCAGCCAACATTTCAACAAACCAAACGATTTCATTCTACTTACAGCGAACGGTGGAAAAATCCACACCTACGGTTGCAAACGATTAACAGTCGATTTAAATCTACGGTGCGCTTTCGATTTCACTTTCGTGATTGCTGATATTGATCACCCTATTATAGGTGCTGATTTTCTTCACAAGTTTAATTTAATCGTCGACCTCAGCAGCCGTACAGTCGTGGATAAAAAAAACCAAACTTCAAGTGAGCTGTCTTTTTAAATCCACAAACATCTGCTCTCCGAAACTTTTTTCAATTCCTAGCGAATTCGGTGCCATTTTGGATGAGTTTCCTGAGCTTAAAGCTCCGCCAGACTTCACGTTACCGGTAAAACATGACGTTGTTCACCGAATAACAACAAATGGCCAACTCCCTTCCGCCAAGGCACGAAGACTTAATCCGAATAGATTGGCCATCGCCAAGGCGCAGTTTCAACAAATGGTAAGTTTAGGTATCTGTCATGTTTCTAAATCACACGTCGCTTCACATGGTTCCAAAAAAGGATCCACTCGATTTTCGACCATGTGGGGATTACCGTTGGTTAAACCAAGTGACAATACCGGATAAACATCCGATCTCAAATGCTCAAGACTGTTCTGCTAACCTTGACGGATGTTCAATCTATTCGAACATTGATTTGGTACGTGCTTACCACCAAATACCGGTTGCAGAGGAAGACGTTTATAAAACGGCGGTCATAACACCTTTCGGGCTTTTCGAATTTCTTCGAATGCCTTTCGGCGTGCGCAACGGTCCGCAAACTTTCCAACGTTTTATGAACAGCATTTTAGGTGATCTTCCATTTGTTTTCGTTTACTTGGACGACATACTGGTTTCAAGTAAATCAACCGACGAACACAAGATGCATTTGCGAAAAGTTTTTAGCAAATTGCAAGAGCACGGGGTAACCGAACTCAATTTTTTGGGTTACAACATTTCCAAGCGTGGAATCATCCCTTCGCAAGAACGCTTCAAAACCATAAATGAATTTCCTAGTCCTTGCTCTATCAAACAATTACAGCGTTTCCTCGGCATGATTAATTTTTACAATCGTTTTATGCCAAGTATGGCGTCTAAAGCCAAATGCCTTTACGAGTTTTTAAAAAATGTCAAATCGGATAAAAAATTAAAAATAAAACCAATTTTTCAATGGCCGGACACGTGCGAAGAAGCGTTCCAAGTTCTCAAGCGAAATCTATCGCAGCGCACTATGCTTTTTCATCCGAAGCCTCTAGCGCAAATCAGTATTATGGTAGACGCTTCTAACGACGCTATCGGAGGAGTCCTCCAGCAATACCATAATAACCGTACGTTCGATCGCGAACTTCTGGCGATATTTAAAAACGTCAAACATTTTCGGTTTTATGTGGAAGGTAGACAATTTACTGTTTTTACCGACCACAAACCGCTAACAAATGCCATCTGCTCGAAAACAGAAAAATCGCCACGTCAAACTCGTCACTTAGAATTTATCGCTGAATTCACAACCGACATTCGCTATGTCAAAGGCTCTCGACATATCGTCGCTGACACTTTATCGCGATTGTACGTCGAATTGATAAATTTTAAAAATGTTAGTATTCCGAGTTTGGCTAAAGAGCAAGAAAATGATGACGAGCTTAAAACGCTTTTAAAACGTGAAAATCCACCTTTCAAATTAGAAAGGACAAATATTCCGTTGAATGATGTTGAAATTTGGTGCGAAACGTCCGCCGGAAAAAATCGTCCTTACATTCCTGACATTTTCCGCCGAACAATTTTTGACAACCATCACACACTTTCACATCCAGGTTCAAAAGCAATGCGAAAAATAATTACCGCAAAATACTTTTGGCCTAAGATGAACGGTGACGTTAACCGATGGACGAAAAGTTGCATTTTTTGTCAAAAATCCAAAATTACCAGACATACAACTTCGGAACATGGAATGTTTCCTGTGCCTGAAGGTCGATTTTCACATATCCATATGGATTTGGTCGGTCCTTTGCCCCCATCTCAAGGTTTTACATATTTACTGACTATCAAACATCGTTTTTCTTCTTGGCCTGAGGCCATTCCGCTGAAAAATATGAACGCTTCTACCGTTGTATCCGCTTTTGTACAACACTGGGTTTCCAGATTTGGAGTCCCTCAAACGATCACGACTGATCAAGAAACTCAATTCGAGTCAAGTCTGTTCAAAGAAATTTCTGAAACTCTCGGTACGAAGCGGATCAGAACTACAACATATCATCCTCAAGCGAATGGGTTAGTAGAAAGGTTTCACCGCCAACTTAAAGAATCTTTACGCGCTCACGAAGACAAACAAAATTGGTATTCGAACTTACCTTGGACTCTTCTCGGTATTCGTTCCACGATAATTGATGACATAAATGTTACGCCTGCACAATTACTGTACGGACAAAACTTACGTTTACCTGCGGAACTAATCGAACCCAAACCGTTGAATCCAATTTTAAATTCGTGAACAGCTCGGGAGTCACTCAAGCAATCTCGCAAACTCGGCCGTGCTCTAGTAGAAACCGCGAACAAAAACATGTATTCGTGCCAAAAGATTTGAAAACTTGTAAATACGTTTTTGTTCGGGAAGAGGTGAACCGCGGAAGTCTTAATCCACCGTCCATTCGGAGTACTTAATCGGTTCGAAAAAACGTTTTTGGTGCTCATAAATAATAAAGAGCAAATAATATCTATTGACCGACTCAAACCAGCCTTTTATGCAAAAGACAATGATTTGCAGCCAAAAACCAAACAAGTAATTTTCAATTTACATTAAAATATTATGAAGAATGTTAATTTCAGATTTTTCAACTTCAATATTATATATATATAAAAAAAAAACAAAAAATGTAATTTTTCAATTTTTCAACTTCAATTATGTTTCTCAAATTTTTCAATTACAACTTTGTACTAATATTTTAAAATCCATTGTAAGGTCTTCTACCAAAACATTTCAAAATTTATTGTAAGGTCTTCTACCAAAACATTTCAAAATCCATTTGTAAGGTCTTCTACCGCAACTCACTGTACAAGAATTATATACATAAAAACATAAAATAAAAAAGAAGAATGTAGATATAATTTTAAGAAATATCAATCTCAAAACATACAACTTTATAATGAAAATTCATAGAAATGTTAAATAATTAGTACGATGGCAATGTAGAAGCAGTTCAGATATATTAAAAAATAGTAACATTTGCATTATATAAACACTTGTAATTTGAAAACAATAATGCAAACTTTTATACGGCGGGGAGTGATGTGGAGTGTCTAAACGTTGTTTTAAGTTAACGTATAAGCGCGTCACATACTTACCTACATTCCGTACCTCAATTTCTGTTACATACTTACCTACAATCCGAACCCCGATTTCTGTTACATGCTTACCTGCGTGTCATATTTTTATCTCGAACTGTACTAAAATGAAGTTCTTGAACAGTTCAGCTTACGCCATCTTATTTCCTATTCATTGGTATTCTTAATCTAAACGTGACTGTGGCGAGTCCTTTCATTAAAATTAAATTTTGCTTTGGCCACCTTTTATTACTAAGAACTAAATTAAGACTAACTTAAAAACTAAATTGAATATAAGATAACTTATATCTAAAATTAAATAAAGAGTTTAATTAAATATTAGAAGATTCTTTTCCTACCGTGCGACACTGGATTAAAGTGCACGAAATAATCTCTGCGTATTCAAGTGCGCAAAAGATTAATCTCGTTGTGCATCAAAGGGTGCACACGCTGTGTGGCTTGTGGCGCTGTCCTGTTGGAACCACATGTCCTCCAAGTCCATATCATCCAATTGTGGCCAAAAATATTCGGTTATCATTGAACGGTAGCGATCCCCATTCACAGTAACGTGCTGATCATCACGGAAGAAGTACGGCCCAACGACGCCGCCGGCCCATAAACCACACCAAACCGTAATTTTTTCGGGATGCAATGATGACTCATGGAGTACGTGTGGATTGCTGCCTTACCAATGTCGCATATTTTGTTTATTGAGGAAGCCATTCAGCCAGAAATGAGCCTCATCGCTGAAGATGATTTTTCGATGAAAATCCGAATCATTTTCAAGTTGTTGCTCAGCCCGATTCACGAACATACGACGCTTCTGGTGGTCAAGCGGCTTCAGTTCTTGCGTCAATTTAATCTTGTAAGGATGTAGGCCAAGATCTTTTCGCGAAATTCGCCACAACGACGTCACAGAGATGCCCAACGCTTGAGAACGACGTGTGAGAGACACATTTGGGCTTTCTGCAACTGAAGCCTCAGCGGCAGCAATATTCTCGACACGGGCACTTCTTTGTCTCACTGGCACGGGAACATTTTGTACTGTGCCTGTGGATTCTAATTTTTCCACTAGACGCTCAATTGTTGATCTGCTAGGACGATTATGACGACCATAAATTGGACGTAGCGCTCTTAACGTTGAGGCCACTGTACCCGAATTTCGGTAGTAAATTTTAATAATTTTCACTCGTCGTTGGCTCGTATATCTTTCCATCATGAAATGGCAAAGAGAAATGTCAAAAGAGTGGCAAGAAATATGGCGTCGTTTGCTGTTCCTGTCGCTCTACTTTTGTAGCGTCCCTGTTGAAAAACCCTTTACTACCAAAACGTAAGAGGACTTAGTACAAAAACATCAACTGTCTTTTCGAATACTCAAAAACTTCCCTACGATATTTTTGCACTGACTGAAACAAATCTTACACCTGATTTTCTCAGTAGTGAATTATTTTCCTCTGACTACGCTAACTTTCGATGTGACGGTCTAAATAAGGATAATGACTCCTCCGGACGTGCAGTTTTAATAGCAGTGAATAATAATCTAGATGTTTCCTTTTTTAAGTCTTCAAATACAACCGATTTCGAGTTTATCTCTATCAAAATAAAGCTACATAATCGGAACATATACTTCATATGTTGCTATATTCGCCCCGCACAACCAATTAGTTCTTATCAACTCGCTGTCCAATCAATTGATTTTCTTTTTGAAACCGCTGATACAAATGTGGATATTTTCTGTTTGGGTGATTTCAACCTTCCTAATATCAAATGGAGTCAATCTGATCATGCAACTTACTTTTCCCGAGTAAATGTCAAAACTGCAAAAGAAAGCTTGTTTACGGACTGCTTACAAGATTCAATAGGCAACTTGACCTTGTCTTCACATCTGACCCTGCCAACTCCTTTGTGTCTGAGAGTGATCAACTACTATCTTCTCTTGATCAATTCCATCCACCCTTGTTAACTTCTTTCTCTTATGATGCGTCCTTTAATAATATAGCCCCAGAATATAGTTTTAACTTTCGTAAAGCTGATTTTCATAATCTAAATATCCTTCTAAGCCAAATCAACTTGAATATATCCCAAAGATCGATTGAAGATGAGCTGTCAACATTTTATTCCGAAATTTTCAATTGTTTTTCTCAATCTGTCCCCTTTCTGCCTCGTAGAAACTATTCTTCTTCTCTGCCATGGTATAATAAAGAACTTCGGTCTCTTCCCAACGTCAGGAACAATTTGTGGAAATAATATTTGAAATCTAAATCTGACCACGATTATCAAATTTTCTGTAACGTTTTTACTCAATTCTCTGTTCTCTCTGAACAACTCTATAATGAATACATTATATATTTTTTTTTAACAGTGCGCACTAAAGGGATTTTGACTACCCTTAAAATGTTTTAGCACAGTGCGAGCGTTAGGAAAGGATTTAGTAGGAGATACCGATGCACATTGGTTTTGAATTTCTGAATATCAAAATGGGAAGTAAAAATAGAGCCAGGCAAAGCATTCCACATTCTTGTAGTGCGGCTAAAGAATGAATCTCTATACTTGACGGTACGTCCGAAATTGGGCTCTAGGGTAAACTGACGAGCATTCGTAAAAGCGCAAGTATTACGGTTGAATTGTTTTAGGGGAGGAATGCAGCTGGCTATTTCACTAGAACACTGTTTGTGGAAGTAGCCATAAAATAGGGAGAGACATGAAACATTACGGCGGTGTTCCAGAGTTGTAATTGTTTCTGTTATACTTTTATCACCTATCATTTTTAAAGCTCTTTTTTGAATTCTATCCAAGAGATTCAGATGAGTTAAAGGAGCACCTGCCCAGGTGTGAGAGTTGTACTCAAGCTTTGCACGGATAAAGGCTTTGTAGATTACAGACAGATCGGAAGGGGAGAAAAATTTCTTGCGTCGCCGAAGAAAACCTAAACATTTAGCACCATTTTTGGCGACGTTGAATATGTGGCCATTCCACAAGAGGTGGTCTGTGATGCACATACCGAGAACTGAAAGCTGTTTGGTTTCTTCAATGCAAGTACCGCTCATGGATAGCGGTACGGGAGGCGGGTTCCGCTTCAACGACAAGAGACAGCATTGGGTTTTTGAAGCATCAAATTCTACGTGGTTTTTGGACAATGCTGTCGAGATCAGAATTTAATGAGCTTATCATACGATGCCGTTCTTAATCCACATCCGAAGGACAAGGATGTGACTCTGGAAACGAATATGAAAAGCTGAGGGTACTGTCGTCAGCAAAACAATTTAATGGATTAGAAGTTTGAGAAAAAAGATAATTGATGAATATCAGAAAGAGAGTCGGAGACAAAACAGAGCCCGGGGCACACCAGCGTTTATTTTATAAATATCAGACTTAAAACCATCCAATACGACTTGTATTGAGCGGTCCGAAAGGTAATTTCTAATCCAACGAAGAAGAGATTCATCGATACCAAATGCACGCATTTTCGATAAGAGAGCTTGATGCCAAACTCTATCAAACGCTTTTGAAATATCAAGTGCAATAATCTTATATTCACCAAAGCGGTGTAAAGATTTGTTCCACTGTTCGGTGAGATATATTTACCATCAGATCACCAGTGGACCTATTGCTACGAAAGCCATACTGCCGGGCATTTAGAAGTTTTCGTTCTTCAAGATATTTCTTTAGTTGATGATTAATCAGCGTTTCCATGACCTTGGAGAGAAGGGACGTTAGTGCAATTGGACGATAGTTAGAGGGTGAAGAAGATTCGCCTTTTTTAGGGACAGGCTAGACAAAGGTTTTTGCAAATGACCAAACATTTTTGCTACTTTTGGGACATTGTAGTATTTTTTGCCTTAATTTTTGGTCATGCAAAAATTTGGTTCGTTGAATAGGGACGTTACAGGTCTTTCTAGCTTTTTTGAACTTATTCCGGTTTTCCTCAGTGGGGTTGGCCTTGTAACAACGGAAACTTACTTCTCTAATCCGGATAGCTTCTTTACAGCTCGGATCAAACCATGAGTTTTCTTTTGGTTTCATTGATTTTTCCCTATTCGGGATAAAATTTCTCATTCGAAAAAGAATTAAATTTGCAATCATATCTGCGCTGGAGTCTACGTCACTACCGAGGAAGCATAGTGACCATTTAAAGTTTTTGAAGAAATCGTTGACACCGTCCCAGTTGGCTTTCTCAAATTGCCAAACGGTTCTCTTGGGGGATTTTTCTTTAACTGGATTTATTTGGCACGAGAAATTTGCAGATATCACATAATGGTCTGACGTGCCTAGATGCGATAGTACACTGATAGTGTATTTACCAGCAGTGGTGCCATATTGTTGTGGATGCATTATCATACATTTTGCTATTTTATGATCATACGAGAGGGCAAATTGTCATACGGAAAAAAAAAATCACAAGGAGCCGTCGACAAATAACGATTTCCTTGAGCTCATACATGTAAACAGAACAGTTTTCCGCATTGCTACCCTGCCTTACATTCCCCTTTTTATGGACAAAAAACTAGGTGAAACATCTGTATAAATCCTTTTTTGAAGTTAAATTTGTTAAAACAATAAATAAATGCACTTCGCAAGTTTTTTTTAAGCTATATAGCACATTTTGCTTATTTTGTGACAAACCAAAAAATAACCTTGTATTTCTTAGAAATATGATAACTCAGTAACATCTCTCTTCACCTGAAAGCATTAAAATACTTCTATTTAAAAAATATTGGTTTGGTTAATTTATTCACAAAAATATAAAGTACTTAAATGTTTTGTTGTTACTCAATCACAACCCGGACTGATACAAGTTTGGTATACTCTTACAGCTGCGTTTTTGTAAGACACAGAAATTATCATACATTTTGCGTATGATAATTACTTTTAATCGTACATCATACATGTAGCATAATTATCATACGGTTGGCATCACTGTTTACCAGGGTCAGAGGTAAGAAACAAGTCCAGAGTGTTGGCGGTTTGACCTGCAACGTCCGGTATTCGAGTTGGCTTCAACAAGCTGAGTCAGTTGGTTTAACTCAGAAAAGACCTTCCTTCCTTCGTGTGTTGTCTGGCCTGAAAAGCGAAGCCAACTAGAATTGTGTACATTAAAATCGCCCGCAATGACGATTTCAGTGTGAGGATAATGGGAAACAATTCTTTGAATGGAGTCGGACAGAGCATCAAATTCATTAAAAGTTGAATTTCTGTCCAAATTTGGGCTTCTATGAATGAAACACTTGTGTATGATGTGCTTATTGACCGATAATTTTAACCACATGAAGCTAAAGTTTGTGTTGGAGCACAAACCATATTGTGGTTGGAGTTGGTACGCAACATAATTTTTTATATATACGGCGAGACCATGGTGGGGAAAGAATAATGGCACTAAGCTGTACCCATATAGATTAAATTCTGAATGGTCAGAATCTTCACCTATTTGGGTTTCACTCAGTGCCAAGACAGCTGGCCTGTTTTGCACAGTATAAACATACACAGCATAGAAATTTTTCCTTAGACCACGAATGTTACTAAAATCTACTCTAAATTCACCAGCCATTTAAAATATTCAAAAACACTAAAACACAAGTCAGACAATTAACTAAGTAGTGTTTCTTCTAGATCCCAATTTGAACTTTTCAATAACAATTTGTCACTAGTGTTATGCCTTAATGACCAAATTGTATTGATCCGCCCCTAGTTAACTAAAAGAAAAACAAACTACTATCTCTATGACCTCATGTTCAGCTTGACCACTGCAAGCATTGCGTGGGAGCAACACATCACACATTGCCTACAACATTTTTTGTATTTTGTTTGTAGTTTTTTGGAATATATTTCCGTAATTTCTCAAATATTATCTTCATATGAAAAGTAGAAACACCGTTATATTGAAATTACAAGTTTTAATTCAACAACGTCTTTTCAAAACAAACACTTTTTTATTAAAAAACAAAAAATTAAATTTATTTTAAAAATTGTTGTGAATTGAGCTTTATTGAATGCATTTCGGCTAGTCTACTAGCCATCATCAGCAACACGACTGAGGGGGAAGCTGCTACAAAAATTAAATTGCACAATCGTATACATGAATGTCAAAATTAAATAAAAACAATACATTTACATAATTTTTAACAGAAAAAACTTTTAAGAAAGAGAAATTATGAAAAAGCGAATAAAAAAAAAAGAAGAAAGAAAGCATTTTTACAATAACAATAACATTACAAAGTAAACAAATAAGACTCTATATTTCCCAAATCTGCATTCAACGCTGAGTCATCTCTATGTATGTAAAGGCTCTCGTATGCATCAAGTCTGCGGCTCTCGTTCACGCATTTCAAAAGCTTTACATTATCAATTGTTGTTGTTAGATGATGTTCTTGTAGTGCGTGCAGTGCAAAGGCAGATTTCCTTGGTTCATTGTTTTTGATGTTGTTGTTGTGTTCTTTAAACCTCGTTTTAACACTGCGCTTAGTTTGACCGCAATATTTTTTGTCGCATTCATTACAATTGATAACATAGATCCCGGCTTTGTCCAGTTGTTCCTTTTTGTCTGTCGTAGAGAGTAGGATATTTCTAAGTTTAAAGGGGTTAGAATAGACAAGCTGCATACCATTTTTATTATATGACGCTTTTAAGGTATTAGTTATCTCTGGAGAGAATGTCATAACTACTCTTTGTTTTTCTTTTTCAAGTCTTTTGTTTTGTGTGTAAAACGTTGTCAAGTTGTGTGTTTGACTTTTCATCGAATGTCGGTGATTATTTGACTGTAGCCATTGACTCTAGCTGCGTTTTTTATGTAATTGTATTCTTTTGAGTAATTCGATGCTGATAGTGGTAGGCTGACTAGGCGGTGGGCTAAAGAGTTGAAGGCTGCTAGTTTATGTTGTATGGGGCTATATGAGTCACTTGGGATGAAACGAAAGGTGTTAGTGTCTTTATGATGTATGTTGATGTCAATCTTGTTGTAAGATCGATGAAGTTCTAAGTCGAGAAATGTTATTTTGTTGTTTTCTTCGATTTCGCATGTGAAATTTATCTCATCATGTTGTTTGTTCAAAATTGAGAGCAAATTGTCTATATCAGAACGTTTTATGATAGTTAATACGTCATCAACATATCGTTTCCAGAAAGGAGGCAGCAGATTTTTGTTTTTAAGGTCTGTTTCGAATTGTGATATGAAAGCTTCGGCAATTAAGGTTGAAAGAAAAGAAAACAGCAACACAACCAAAATTTCTTAAACCTCAAATAGTAAAAGATGCAGTTATCAACATTCTCAAGCGAACAGCTTTCAAGTAAAGAACTCGATTTTTTAAACAAAGGCCTAAATTTTGCAATTAAACCACACAAATTGCCACTAGATGATGTGATAGTTGATATTGAGACAAGTTTAAAGTTCAAACCACAAAAAATCCGTGATGAAATTCGTGAACAAACAAAACTTTCAATCCAAGAACACAAACAGATAAATAACACAAAAAATACAGTTAATTATTTAAAAACAATTAATACAATTAACAAAAGGGACATCTTTGTGACAAACGACAAAGGTAATAAAATAGTCGTTATGGACAAAAGTGAATACGATAGACGAGCAATGAAATTGATAAACGAACGCGGTTATAAAGAAATAAAAAGCTCTCCACTAAACCGGATGATAACTGCCGCTAATTCAGTTCGAAAGCAGATAAGCCAAATTTTCGGTGACAGGTTCAAATGGAAAAATTTAGTATCGAACCGAGAAGTGCCAAAATTATACTGCCTACCAAAAATTCATAAGCCAGGAGAAAAAATGCGTGAAATCGTCGCTTGTGTCCAATCGCCGTGCACATTAATCGCTAAATGGCTAGTGAACGAAATGAATACACTACCGAAGTTTGAAAGTTGTTCGATAAAGAACTCAATCGAGCTTTCAAAATTATTAAAATCCATCACCTTTGCTGAAGATGAAGTGATGGTGTCTTTCGACGTCGAATCTTTGTTTCCTTCTATCCCATTGAAACACGCTTTATAAGCAATTAAAGCCCATCTCGTCAAACACAACGTCCCAGCAGAAAAAAGAAACGTCTACATGCAAGCAGCCGAAATGTGTATGAACATGAACTACTTCGAATATAAAAAGCGCTTTTTTAAGATCGAGTCGGGAACCAGTATGGGAAACCCCCTTTCCCCCTTAATTGCTGAAGCTTGCATGTCACAATTCGAAACAGACCTTAAAAATAAAAATCTGCTGCCTCCTTTCTGGGAACGATATGTTGATGACGTATTAACCATCATAAAACGTTCTGATATAGACAATTTGCTCTCAATTTTGAACAAACAACATGATGAGATAAATTTCACATTCGAAATCGAAGAAAACAACAAAATAACATTTCTCGACTTAGAACTTCATCGATCTAACAACAAGATTGACATCAACATAAATCATAAAGACACTAACACCTTATCCCAAGTGACAAATATACCCCCATACAACATAAATTAGCAGCCTTCAACTCTTTAGCCAACCGCCTAGTCAGCCTACCACTATCAGCATCGAATTACTCAAAAGAATACAATTACATAAAAAACGCAGCTAGAGTCAATGGCTACAGTCAAATAATCACCGACATTCGATGAAAAGTCAAACACACAACTTGACAACGTTTTACACACAAAACAAAAGACTTGAAAAAGAAAAACAAAGAGTAGTTATGACATTCTCTCCAGAGATAACTAATACCTTAAAAGCGTCATATAATAAAAATGGTATGCAGCTTGTCTATTCTAACCCCTTTAAACTTAGACATATCCTACTCTCTACGAAAGACAAAAAGGAACAACTTGACAAAGCCGGGAACTATGTTATCAATTGTAATGAATGCGACAAAAAATATTACGGTCAAACTAAGCGCAGTGTTAAAACGAGGTTTAAGAACACAACAACAACATCAAAAACAATGAACCAAGGAAATCTGCATTTGCACTGCACGCACTACCATCTAACAACAACAATTGATAATGTAAAGCTTTTGAAATGCGTGAACGAGAGCCGCAGACTTGATGCATACGAGAGCCTTTACATACATAGAGATGACTCAGCGTTGAATGCAGATTTGGGAAATATAGAGTCTTATTTGTTTACTTTGTAATGTTATTGTTATTGTAAAAATGCTTTCTTTCTTCTTTTTTTTTATTCGCTTTTTCATAATTTCTCTCTCTTGAAAGCTTTTTCTGTTAAAAATTATGTAAATGTATTGTTTTTATTTAATTTTGACATTCATGTATACGATTGTGCAATTTAATTTTTGTAGCAGCTTCCCCCTCAGTCGTGTTGCTGATGATGGCTAGTAGACTAGCCGAAATGCATTCAATAAAGCTCAATTCACAACAATTTTTAAAATAAATTTAATTTTTTGTTTTTTAATAAAAAAGTGTTTATTTTGAATAAAGACTTTGTTGAATTAAAACTTGTAATTTCAATATAACGGTGTTTCTACTTTTCATATGAAGATAATGCCTACAACAGTCAAGATAAACTTGAGTGTGAGAGATGTAGGGCAAGAAAGAGGAAGGATAAAACACTCTAAGCTGTTTTGTTGTTATCTGTTATTGTCGATTTTTTTTTATGATGGATTTTTCGCACTGAAGTGAATAAATGCACTAGCACTGATGTTGTTTTTTTGCGCGGAGCGGGTTAGGTTTATTGGTGTTTTTTTTTTTTATTGATTTTTTTGTATGGTTTTTTGTTGCACTGGTGGTGGGTTGTTGTATTTTATTTTTAATCTGGGGTTATTTAATTTAATTTGTTTGGACTTTTATTTAATTAAAAACAAAAAAGGGAACAGAGAACAGATTTGACAAAAAACGAGGGGACTTTAACTTCCGACAAGAACACTCTCACGAAGACGTGTACAGGCGATACGACAAAGGATATGCATGCAATCCTCCATAACTTCCAATTATAAACGTTTTTATGAATTTATAAATGTGAAAAGAAAATCCGATGGTTAACCTCCTTCGCTCATGTACTTGAACAACTCTTCATCGGACCCTACAACATTAACTAATTTCTTTGCCGATTTTTTCAAACAGTCGTTTTCGAATCGCGATACTGAGCCTGATACACAATATTTTGACAACTTAAGAAATTGTCCACAAACATCGTTTTCATTTCTTAATGTTCTCCCAACCATGGTTAGTTCAAAAAATGATAAGTTTAAAGAGGACTACTCTACAGGACCTGACGGCATCCCGGCAGTTGTCCTTAAAAAATGCTCAAATGCTTTTATTCACCCACTGACCTTTAGGCTATTTTTTTTTCAAGGTGTTTTTCTTCAATTTTGCAAAGTGTCCTTCATAGTTCCTATACAAAAAAGGACCAAAGAATAATGTGTCTAATTATCGCCCAATAGCCAAACTTTCTTACATACCGAAAATTTTCGAAAGTATTCTCTATGATGCACTCGCTTTTTACTCTAAACCTATTTTGTCTCCAGTTCAACACGGTTTCTTAGCCGGCAGATCAACAACAACAAACCTTGTGGAATTTGTGTCTCATACGCTGTGCGCTATGGAAAAAGGGGACGAATTCGATGTTATATCCACTGATTTTAGCAAAGCCTTCGACAAAATGTCGCACAAAATTATTACTTTCAAATTAAAAAACCTCGGCTTTCCTTCACTTCTTATCTCATGGATTGGCTCCTATTTGTCTAACAGAAATTACATTGTCCGTTTCAGATCACCCCTTTCTTTTCCCTTCAGCGCATCTTCCGTTATTCCACAAGGCAGTCATCTAGGCCAAATGCTATTCATTTCAGTAATCAATGATGTCGCCAATATTTTGGAGTGTGATCTTTTGATTTATGCAGACGATATGAAAATATTTAAAAGTATATCATTACCCACTGATTCTCGCTATCTTCAAGACAACCTTGATAGATTTTCTCTTCGGTCCCAAAAAAAACTTTCTCGCACTAAATGGAAGCAAGTCCAAGTGCCATACAATTACTTTTTCCAGAAGACGCCAACCTGGGCCACTTCGACCCTATTTAATTCAGGGGGATCCAGTGCCATATGTTACTTCCTCTCATGACTTGGGGGTCATATGCCATAGAGAGCTTAACTTTCACTCCCATATTGACAATATCGTCAACAAGGCTAACTCAATGCTTGGATTCATAAAACGTTGTTCAAAGGAATTTCCGGACCCATATGTGTCTAAGGCACTTTATGTCACCTTTGTTAGACCTATTCTCAAGTTACCCAAATTAAAAGGATTGAAACTGTTCAGCGTAGATTTCTTCGCTTTGCACTGCGTAGCCCTCCGTGGTGTGATAATTATCATCTCCCTCCATATCTTGATAGTTTGCAGCTTATTAATCTAAATTCCCTAGAAAAACGTCGCGAAACCTCAGACATCCACTTTATTCACGATTTACCGACTGGTAACATTGACTGCCCAACTTTACTGAATACTATCTATGTAAGAACAGTACTCCTTTTTCTCATCCCTTATCACCGCACAAACTATTCCTTTTTTAATCCTATGTCTCGTATGCTTCGGAATGCTAACAACTTTTCGAATGTTTTTGATTTCAACATATCCAAATCAGTCCTTCACAATTCCCTCCTCTCAAGCCTTCCACAGTAATGTGTTTAAATTCTTATTCTTCTTTTACTTTATATTATATTTTGTAAATATTAGTAGGTACATACATATAATTATAATGTTAACCTTATATTTATTGTTATCTAGTTTTTAAGCTCTGCTTATACTAAGCATTGGATAAATTAAAATTCTTATACTATAGGCTCTAAGACAATAAGCTTAGCCGATGTACCTCTTACTAATGGAATAATCAAAGACCTTGTCACATATTTTTAGCCACAAATGGTGACAGTATAATCTCTTCGACTGCCTGGAGTTCTGTTTTCTAAGACTATATAGATTACGAAAAAACACGCCTAATAGATCACAAGTTTTTGCTTGTTTTAATTGAAATTAATTTTAGTTTAAGTAAAGGTATATTATATGCTTTTTACCTCTAAAATTGCTTCTGCAGTATGGCAACTTCGATTTGAACTGAATAAAGGGTCCGCCATCTAAAGTTTTTTTTGCAACTAGTGCTTATTTCGTGAATGGTAACACTTAGTTCATGTCTGATTTGACAGATAATTAGTTTTATCCTTCCGCTGATCGAATATGGTTGTGTTTACGCTTCGCTAAGTGGGCCTGCGATCGACTTAGAGAAGATGCCGATTTTGCCAAAAAAATCATCTTTTCAGATGAAGCGCATTTTGATCTTGGCGGGTAGTAAACAAGCAAAATTGTCGCATTTGGGGCACAGAAAACCCGCACGCATACATTGAAAAGCCGATACACCCAAAACGAGTCACTGTTTGGTGCGGATTTCGGTCCAGAGGCATAATTGGGCCATTTTTCGAAAATGAGCAAGGAGTGGCCGTTACAGTTAATGGCGGACGTTATCGGGAGATGTTGAACAAATTTTTGTTCACAAAAATTGAAGAGGAGGATATTGGCAACATTTGGTTTCAACAAGACGGCGCTACGTGCCACACAGCCGAAGCTACACTCGATGTTTTGCACCATTTTCAAAAAAAAAAGAAGTTATTTGGCGGACCCTTTACTTTAAGCAACGGCAACCTCAAAAAAGTGACATGTCACAGCCAATACTCCTTCATTTGCCATACTTGACCACATATCTGTTGTAATTGAGCAGTAGCTTATTTTATCTAAAGATACTTTCAGCTTCTCCTCTAATTCCTTGCAATACGAAGGGATAAGAGAATATTTCTAGTACTCCCTATCTGGAATTTCATATTTGCTATTTAGACCGTGGACAAAACTCCGAAATCCTTCCCGATTGCACGTTCGAAAAGGCAAATAATCGTTTGTGATTATTTTAACATAAAGGCCATCTAAGTATTTTTTTTCTTTTGAATTCTTTTGATACATTTAGTCTCCCTCAAAATAACTCTTGATAGTTTCCCCCCTTTTTTTTTTGACTTCTCCATCACTGTCACTGTCTTCCTCTGCCGTTGTTGTTGATGCTGTTAATCGAAGTTTTTCTGAATGTTTACGTTTTAAGTGATAATTCAAATAAGTCGTGTTGCCGGGGAGAGTACGATAACTAGGGCGCCGCGAAATAATAACGGATTTTTGTAGAAGGGTAAAATAAAAGCAATGTTTCCTATGGATTTAAAGATTTAAAATTAACGGCAACACTACCAGAAACTTGTTCTATTATTGTTTGTTTCAACCTAGTTATTTGTGTTAATAGTTTTTGAAAAAAAAAAACGCTTTAAAACTCAAAATTTATCAAAAAAAACATAAAATTAAATGTTTACAGGTTTTTTTATTCAATGTTGTGAGATTAAGTACTAAATCAGCTTTACTTATTTGATGTCCCTATAAATTCTTAGTCGAACACTGAAAACTAGATGGTTTTATGTCTTCTAGTTTATGAGAAAATTGAAAATTACCAAAACGACTTTTTTATTCAATTTTAATTTTGTTGGTACTTATGTAAGCTCTCTTACATAAATACAGTGCTAGCACCCAGCATAACGGCGCACAGTGGCCCGTTTAGGCAAAAGTGCTTGCGAAATTCATTTTTCGGGTGGGTTTATAATGCAAAACTTTTACTTTTTTTGAATTAACAAATGTTTGGAGCTCTAGTAATCGAAAAAATTATTTCATTTGTATGAATGGTTTGACTTGTAGAGCGAGTCGTTGACAAATTTTTATGGTTAGAAAAAAACAATTTTTCTAATTTTTTTTTTTAATTTTGAGTGTAAAAACTATGAAAAAGATGTAGATAAAACTTCTTTTTTTTTTATTTTTACTGGATATATGTGTTAATTGCTATAATCAGAAATGAAAAAAAAAAATGATAAATTTTTTTAAATTGCTAAATTTAATGTTTTCTGAAACACCCATTTTTACACGCTTTTTCGACTATACACTGAGTGGAAAAAAAAAGGTTCAAACATAATCAAGCCAAGCTCGACGGAAAGTAAATCCTTTTATATCTCTTCATATAAAACCAAAAACTCAGCTGCATAAAGTTGCATAGAGCTGAGTTCGAGCGATTTGATTTGATGAAGTCACTAATTTTTTCTGAGTTTTTTTTTTGTCAGGTGCAGAAAAAAATCATGGAAAATATTTTTCTTTGTTTTGCAGGTATGAGTGTTGGTTTGAAATAAAAGTGTTTTGTAATTTAGAAGGAAAAACCTACCTAAGTTTTTTAAAACGGTTTTATAGCTTATTTCTTGCGACCTCTACTAAAACTAAAAAAAAGAATGAATGTTTTTTGACTTCGGGTATGATAATTATTGTCAGGTAGTTTGATGGATAAGAGTTTTTAACTGGATTAGATTTTTTTTTTTAAAAAGCTTATAGGTAAAGCAGATTACCTTATTAGGATGTCATAAATTGAATATTTTTAATGCAGGTATTTAGTTTTATGGTATAAAAAGATGAAACATTGGGATGAAATTATCATTGAAAACTTGAAGGAGCAGTTGTATAAGGAATTTAAAATGGATATACCATACAATATTTTGTTTGAACTTTTTGTCAAAGATGAGAGTCTTGAAGAGTTCTTTTTTTTCCATAATAAGTGAATACCAACTATCCGGTGAAAATTTACCACAAAATGAAGCAAAATTAAAAAGCTTTCATTACAACATTGATAAAAAATGGGTCGCAGCCAATAGATCGAGATTATTTTTCATAAACAAAAATGAGGAATGGCTTTCTTCATCTCTCCATATAAAAACCGGACAAATGAACTTAGACTTGATGTAGATAAACCAAAGCAAGGATTTGGAAATAGCAATGATGGAAACACTTCAAGGAGATTTTTGAACAATCTGAGGCAACCGCTCGAATAACTGGAGTCAAAAAAGAGGTTATAACCAGGATCAAAATAATACTTAATGTTTTGAATAGCAGGGAAGTAGTGAATACAGTTAAATTTGGAGATTACACCAAAAAAAACCGCAGAGTAATTGAAACAAAAGTACCCTGAAAATCAACTCACACCTACTCTTCATAAAATTTTGGTTCATAGTCAAAATATCATCGAATACCAATCTCTACCACTTGGAATGAAGATCTATTTAACATGCTAGCAGTCTCATCCGATCCACTTACTTCTACCTCAAGGTATGTAAGAAACCAAAAAGATCTGAAAGCACAATACTCACCGGAAATTATAAGTTTATTACGCATTACCCCGGACTTAGATGATAGTTTCCAGGAAATTTAATGTTTGCATATAAATTTTCGTTCCTTTTATTTTGTTTTTCTACTTTTTGATTTCTAATCTATCAATAAAATACTTTATAAATTTACTCTCTTATAAAAAAAAATAAAAAAAATGAAAAATCAATTAATAAAAAAAAAACAAAAACTGATTTTTTTCCCCCCACTGTTTCACTCAAATTGGTTTGTTTTCTTTTTTCCTCCCTGTTTCACTTAAATTACCCTCAAATTACCTCATAAATTGACTTTGGACCTTTTTAGAATTAAATACGAATTATATTAACCACGTTAACAAAAACTTCTTATTTCAGCAGCAGATTCTGAAACACCCTGTATATATTTTTTCTTAAAATTCACAAACTTTATAGTCTAGGAAATTTCCTTCAAAACCAAACAAAAATTTTGGTGATATCTTTATTCGTTTAAGAGATATGATTTTTGCAACCAAAAAAGTCAATACGGGCGGCGCACAGTGGTGCGAGAGCGGAAAAAAGTCTTTTGAAAAAGTCATATCTATCCTTTTAAACTTTATGTTTAAGTACTCTTAGATAACCCGAGCGTATGATTTAAAAGTATTTTTTAACATATATATTGTATGTTCTGATTTACAAGCCCTCAAAATTAAATAAATTTTACTCAAATCGCGAACCGTATTTTCAACAAATTCTGAAATGTTTTTTTCCGAAGTCCCTTTAAATAAATTCTCTAGCTTCTTAAATAATTTAATTGGTCTATTTTCGATTATCTAAAAATAAAAAAAATATTGATTATTTTTAAAAGATACCTTCTATAAGTAGCCTGAAGCTTTAGTACTAAGAAAAAATGCTTTTTTTTAAACTTTTTGATTTAAAAAAAAAGCGCCAAAAGATACCAAAAAAGTAAGTATGCCAGCATATGCTCCATACTTCATGTTAAAGCACAGAAAAAATCAGCTGCAGATGCGTGCAGATGTGAAAGTTATGCTCAAAAATGTTTCACTGAATCGGATTTCAAAAAACTCCGTCTTGACGGTGGTGTTTAACAAAAAGTTTGATTTCTTCGGTATTAATTGTCAGAATGAACTGGTTAAGCCCATTGGTTTAAGAAAAATGTGAAAAATGATAGAGCTTAATACAAAATAAAGAAAAGGATTATATATTATATTATTATATTATATTTTATAATATTTTATAATTTTTCGCTAAAAGTAGGGCAGGTAAAAATTAAAAAAGGTGTTTTTTTTAAGTTTTATTCCTTTGTTTTTATTGTGTATTGCGGAATTTTTTATTATATGTAAGGATTAGTAATGGCTTAAATCTATATATATAGAGGATTAATGAAAAAAAAGTCAGTATTGAGTTATTGAGCATTTGTGCAAGGTTTGGAAGAAAAATTTTTACTCTTTGATCAACCAATAAGTGAAGTGAAATATAATAACAAACATCGAGGCGAAACGCATATATGAACACTTTTATGCTGTTTTTTTTTGTTTTCGTGATTTTAAATCATATTTATTAAAATAAACGGTGTTCAGGAAAAAACAATTCGACTGTTAACAGTCAAATATTTCTTCTTAAAAAGTCCCATAGCAAGGCAATAAAAATAGCTACAATTTATCTTCTTTGAAGACTTGTAGCGACTATATAATTCGCAGTTGCTCTTTGTGGCTCGGATTATATGGAATCTCGATTTATTCGGGAAAATATGCGTCAAGACAAGGTGTAATGGTCATCTTCTGATGAGCCCAGCCATTACATCGGGGCGAAACGCATATAAGAACACTTTTATGCTGTTTTTTTTTGTTTTCGTGATTTTAAATCATATTTATTAAAATAAACGGTGTTCAGGAAAAACCAATTCGAATGTTAACAGTCAAATATTTCTTCTTAAAAAGTCCCATAGCAAGGCAATAAAAAAGCTACAATTTATCTTCTTTGAAGACTTGTAGCGACTATATAATTCGCAGTTGCTCTTTGTAGCTCGGATTATATGGAATCTCGATTTATTCGGAAAAATATGCGTCAAGACAAGGTGTAATGGTCATCTTCTGATGAGCCCAGCCATTACATCGGGGCGAAACGCATATATGAACACTTTTATGCTGGTTTTTTTGTTTTCGTGATTTTAAATCATATTTATTAAAATAAACGGTGTTCAGGAAAAAACAATTCGACTGTTAACAGTCAAATATTTCTTCTTAAAAAGTCCCATAGCAAGGCAATAAAAATAGCTACAATTTATCTTCTTTGAAGACTTGTAGCGACTATATAATTCGCAGTTGCTCTTTGTAGCTCAGATTATATGGGATCTCGATTTACTCGGGAAAATATGCGTCAAGACAAGGTGTAATGGTCATCTTCTGATAAGCGCAGGCATTACATCGGGGCGAAACGCATATATGAACACTTTTATGCTGGTTTTTTTGTTTTCGTGATTTCAAATCATATTTATTAAAATATACAGTGAGTTGGATCGCTCTTCGCAGGTTTCATTCGAGAAAATGCAGCCGAATTGCGACGAATGAAGATGTGATGCATCATATACTCATATCCTTAGATAAAATAATAACAGGTTTAAGGCCACAAGCAAAAAAGAAAATACTTCCAATCAGCGCAGACGCTAAAAACCTCATTTTAGCATTATAAAGTTACTACTTCATAATTGTTTTTTATTTATTTTTTTTTATATATTTATCTATTTATTTATTTAATTTTATAACATACAAGTAACGGATCAGAGATCCTTGTAATGAAAAAAATATAATTTTATGGGACCTCGACACTGGTCCCAATTAAAACACGAAATTTAAATCTTATAATTGTTTATTTAAGTGCGACTGCACTCTACCAAGTTACCAGTAAGAATAATCAAATCTAAAATCATACAATATATTCAATTGCTTAGCCTAATACTGCTGACCAGCAGTTCCCATACAGACCGAGTGCAAAGGTGTTTGCTCAGCTCGAGTTTCACGGTGGGAAACAATTCAAAGTGCGAAGCGGATGCCCGTGTGCATCGTCGACACTTTTTTCTGGTTGGGTCAATGCCTGACCGTGATAACTGCCGCCCCTTCAAATATCTGCGTCCCGCAGATTGCTTGCTGGATGGGGGCAACAACCTGAGCTTTCGTAGGAGTCATTGGCCCTTGGGGTAGGTCTAGATGCTGGAATCTGTTTCCGACGGAATGAGAATCGAAGCTCCGGGCTTGTTGTTGGCTTTCCCATAGATCTTTTTCCATAAAACACAGATGATAGCTACGATTGTTACAAATAAACAGATTACTGTAAGAATAGAGGAATTAAGGTTTTTCTTAATGATTTTGATTAGTTCGATGTTATTCATGCTGAGATCATGAACGTATTCCAAGTTTGGTTTTATCTTGTGGACCGTTATATTCGCTAGGACTGGTGGAAGCGCTTGGGGACTCAACACTGTCTTACTGTAATATGTCTTCTCCTTTATTTGCACCATCTCGTTGTCTAGCTTGATCAGGTAGGTACCTTCTAGAGGAATAGAGGAATTTTTATTTAAAATAGATCCATTGAAATTCGTAAGGAAAACTGTATTTTCTCCGATCATTTCTATTATTTCTTCGTCTGTCGTTTTGTAGTTACATAATGCATTTCCACCCTTAAGAAGTCTGGACATGCAAGAGTTTTCGGGGAGTTTTTTAAGTATTTTTTCTTCACACACGGAGGTGTTACCTATGTTAATACAATCTCCATTTAAACCGTAGGTTACGTCATGGCTTAGTAAAAGTCTGGAGTACTCTAAGTCAATTTGTCTATTGTTTCTAACTGCTGCACGAACGGTGACTAGGTGGTGTACCTTAGGGTCAATTTTAGGTATAGATAATACATAAAGTAGCAATGTACCATTACAATATACTGAAGGTCGTCCGTATTCGACAGCTTCTACTACATTTTGGTAGGGTAGCGTTTCGAGTTCGTTCACTATAGTATTAATTTCCTCTGAGTCCAAAAGGTTGCTATTTACGATACCGTTCTTGGCCATTTGGCAGGCTCTTACTATTTCATTGACCCCTTCTTTAAGAATAAGTATCTTGTCGAGTAAGTCGTGTCTGAGTTTGTCTGTCTCCCCTTTTTGGATGGCGTTATTATAGCGTTCAATTATCTTGTTAATTTTCCCTGTAATTTCCTGAGTTGCGTCAAACAGTTTTTCGTTTATAATGTATTGTCGGTTGTTGTTTTCTGTGATGTCTCTCTGCTCCTTCAGGAGATTGTCCCAGTCAGTTGCGTCTGGAGAGCCACCTATCCATTTCCAGGCAGTTCCTATCCAATTTATTGACCTAACCTTCCTTGTTCTTGCGTCTCTTAATTCAGCAATCCTATCTTTAATCTGATTTAAGTGGTAGCCAAAAATAGGTCGTAATTCTTCGTTCTTTAGGTATTTCAACGTAAGCTGTTCGGTCTCTTGTATAAGCACGTCATATTTTTTTAAGTCAATTAAATGTACCAATTTAAAAACACTATTCGTTGCCCAGGCATTCTTCTCTTTGGTTGTCACCACCGGAAACTCGTAGGCAAATATATGCAAGGTCTGCATAGGAGTGAAAAGAACTACTAATCTGTAATGTAGTTAAAGTTTATTAATCGTGAAGTTACAATTTTTTCTTAGAATCTAAAATTAGTGTACATAATACATTCATAGATTTTTTATTTTTATTTTATATTTTTTATTCATGGATAAGTTTGCTTCTTAGTTAAAGAATTTTTATTAGTTAAATGTTTGATACATGTTCTTTTTTTTTTTTTTTTTTTTTTTTTTAATTTCTTCATTTTTTTTTTTTATTCAGTACATATTTTTCTTTAATGCCCAATAGGTTAGCTCTCCATTTTCTCGGGGTAGTCACTGGATCGGAAGGTACGTATTGTACCGCTTTGGCTTGTAAGGTTAAAAATTTTCAAACAGCCTACTAGGGTACGAAGACCAACGTCACCATAATTACGATTAAGTAATTTTTTAGTGAACCGGCCCCTTGTTTCGTGAGAGCCAACTTCAAGGCATGTTTTGTATATGATTAATGTTCTTTTATTTGGCTTGTGCCCATTCTTCCTCTTTTTTTTTTTTTTTTTTTTTTTTTTTCAGGAAGAAAAGAGAACATTTTTGAATCAGTTTTTTTATTTACATTGAGCATTTAATATTTTTTAAGTGGGCTTTGTGGATTTTTTTACCACTTGATGTCGTTATCGTTACTCGGTTGTCTCTTGCAACAACCTCTTTTTTATACAAGGGTTTGTTCTTACTTTTTATACCCTTAACAGCAACGTAAACGACATCGCCCTTCTTGTATTTCTTTGGTACCACTCTTTTTAAGTTTTTCCGAAGATTCCTAGCCTTCATGTTTTTCTCAATTATCCCCCTTAGATCTTTATTGATTCTTGAACGGATGTTCAAAAGATTCTGATAATTGACTCTTTGCGATCGATTGAAAAAAATATCTGTTGGTTTTTTCTTAATAACGGAATGTACCGTGTTGTTGTACCTATCAACAGCCACGTAGACGAGCTCTTTGACATTTAAGTCTGAGTATTCTGCTCTAAGGCATCGATATATTTCGAGAACCGTAGAGTGAACCCTTTCTATTTGGCCATTGACCTCGCTTCTGTGAGAAGGTGTTAAGTACAGTTTCACTTAAATTTTTAATAAGGTTCAGGACTATTGGACTGAGGAAACCCCTCTCGTTGTCTGTAACTAACATCAAAGGTACTGTGAAGTAATGCAAAATCTTTATCATTTTTGATCTCAAATAGATAGCTGATCTGTCTTTGATGTGAAAGAATTTAGAGAATTTAGAAAATTTATCTACCACCGTCAGAAATTTTTCATTTTGGATCTCCACTATGTCCATGTGGATAATTTCGCATGGATATTTTGGGACGGGTGTTATTTGCAGTTCTGGGTTGTGTGGACTTCTATCGTACTTATTGGAATGACAAATTTCGCAGGATGTAGTATATTTCCTAATTTTTGCCATCATTCGTGGGAAATAGAATTTTTCGAGGATCTGTTCTTTATTTTCCCTCGGGGCTCGGTGAGCCCTTCTATGTTCCTCCTCGATGATGGAAAATTTCCGTTCCTCATTGGCCACATCTTCCACTAATCTCTGTGTAACCCTGATTTTATACTTATTAAAGCTTTCTAGGTATGCGTTCTGAAGCATCCCTAGATAATCTTCTGGAATTTTTATTCCATTTATTACGTTTGGGTTAAGGTACTCTAATAAGACTTCCCTGAGCTTGGTTTCGTTCCAGTTCCTTCTTGAGATATAGTGGCGGTGAAAGCCAGGATGTGGTTCCTCGTGGGCACACAAGTCGATACCAACCTTAAGAACCAATTGGTTCCTGAAAACATTAAGAGGAGCTTCCACGTGTGGTATTAAGTCGCTGTTATCTTGATCGGCACTGTGCATAGTTCCAGACTCACTATCATAGGGGGATTTTTCACAAAGTCCTTCGTCAGCAGTAGCTGTTTGTATGTTGTCTGTGGAGTTTTCGTCAGCAGTTGCTGTCTGTGTAAGTCCTGTTTCGGTTCGTTCTTCGTTCGCCGTTTCTGTATCTGCTGTGTCAGGGAATGAACTTGCTGTTTCCGTTCGAGAATCTGGGGAATCTGACAAGTGGTTGACCTCTGTTCGAAGCCTCGATAGAGCATCTGCCACGAAGTTTGATTTACCTGGAGTGTAAACCAACTCGTAGTTGTACTCTTCAATTCTTGCCTTCCAGCGTTTGAGTTTTGCGTTGTAATTTCTATTACTTAGCGTGTAAGTCAAAGGCTGGTGGTCGGTGTATATCTTTATTTTCTTTGCTCCATAGAGGTAGTTTCTTAAGTTATCGAGTGCCAAAACTATAGCACGTAGTTCTTTTTCATTGGTCGCATAACTTTCTTCCGTTCGACTTAAGGAACGGGAGATGTATGCAACCGGCTTGTCTTTCCCAGGTTCTCCCTGAGACAACACGGCACCTATGGTGTAGTCGGAGGCGTCCGTAGTCAGATTGAAGGGTTTGTCTTTTGTCTGGAAAAGCAAGTACCTCAGCTGAAGTAAGCAATTCCTTAAGATTTTCAAACGCTTTAAGTGCTGTCTCGCCCAGAGTAATAGGAACTTTTTTGGATTGGTTGGCGCGTACTTGTGCCAAGTCTCCACGAGTCATATTTGTTAATGGCTTAGCTATCTTGGCATAGTCTTTAATAAATCTTCTATAATATGATGTTAATCCAAGGAAACTCTTTAACTCCTTAAGGGTGTTAGGAGGTAAAATTGCCTCGATAGCCTTAACCTTCTTGGGGTCAGGAAGAATACCGTCAGAAGTTACAAAATATCCCAAGAATTCAACACTGGTAGCTAGGAAATGTGTTTTTTCTAGATTTCCCTCAAGTGATCGTTTTCGGATTTGCTAAAAATTATGATATCGTCAATATAGACGTAGCAAATTCTTCCGATTAGCTCCTTGAGGACATCGTCTATCATTCTTTGGAATATGGCCGGGGCGTTTTTCAGCCCGAAAGGTAGCCTTAGATATTCGTATTTTCCGTTCATTGTGGAAAATGCTGTCTTGGGTATATCTTTTTCCTTCATAGCTATCTGATGAAAGCCTGAAGTGAGATCTATTGTGGTACATAATCTGGCATCGCCAAGACTTGCGAGGGTACTATTTATGTCGGGGATGGGGTAGGTATCGGAAATGGTTACGGAGTTCAGACGCTTGAAATCTATTACCATCCTATACTGTTTTTCCCCGTCCGGCTTAGGCTTTTTTAAAACGACCCATAGAGGTGAATTATATGGGCTTTTCGCGGACGAATGATGTTTTCGGCCAGAAGCTCATTGACCTGCCTCTCGACCTCTTCTCGCATGCAAGCGGGGTATGCATAGCTCTTGGTGTATATCGGGTCATCCGTTGTGGTCCGTATTTCTGCCCTTATATTGGTTTTTACCTCTTCATTGGTAACTGGGCCAAATAAGTGACTGAATTTATTAACTATGGACTTGAGTTTAATTTTGGAGGGTTCGCTTATATTTTCATTAAGGATAACTAAAGAACTTACCAAAGTAGAGGGTTTGTTCACCAAAGGAATCTTTATACCTGGGTGTATGATTAATACATTTTTTTCTCTATCAATTATTGCTTTGAGCTCCTTAAGGGTGTCATCGCCGATTATTCCATCGAACGAATCCAAGTTTGGTAAAACAAAGAAAGTTACATCTAAATTGCATCCAAGAAAAGAAAAGAACTTTCCACAGATTTTGTTGTTAACAAGTATCTTTCCAGCGGGGCTATTTACATAGAATGGTTTATTTACAGACTGAGGTATGGGTGCTAGGTCTGATCTGATAAAATTCTTGTTTGCACCCGTGTCAACAAGAAAATGTAAGATTTTCCCATCCCTTGTACCATACTCTATGTATGGTACGCTGGAAATGAGGCTCCTAGCATAAAATTTTCCTCTTGCTCAACACCAACCGAACCGGATGTGTTCGGTTCATCGACATTAACTGGTGCATCTGCAATCGCATGGTGCAGTCTTTGTTGCTTCCAAGGATAGTTATGTGAATCCGAAGCCTCGCGCTTGAACGGGTTATTTGGCCTGTTCATATAGTTCACGTTTCCTGTTTGCACGGAACCCAATTCCATTTTAACTGGAGGTTTCGGTCCAGTTGGTATCGGTGGTGGCTGGGACTGTCTGCTCCTAAAGCTTCGTATCCACGACGGGTTTCGCTGTTGACCATACGCCCTTCTGTTGTTGGGAAACCTGCCTAATTGCTGTTGGCCATATCTACTCCTGTTGTTAGGGTATTTATCTAAGTTGTTTCCTGAGGGAGAGGGTACCCTATCAGAGTTAAAATTGTAATGTACAGGGGCGGAAATCATGTTTGATGCCTGTACATGCACCGAACTATTTCTGAAATTTAAATTCTGCATCTCGAGACAAGCTGAGTATGCCTCGGGAAGAGTTTTAGGCTTCTGAATTACCAGAAGTCGTGAAAGATCTCCACTAAATCCCCTTATGAAAACATCTAATGCCCTATCGCGGTACGTTCCCACTGGGGCATCGGCGGTTTCGCTCGAATATGCTTCACATCTTATTTTATTTATTATTAACGAGAATTAGTGGTTTACCGTCGCATAGAAATCGTCCACCCTCGAGTTACCTTGTTTTAATGAATTAAGTTGGTGTGCAAGGGTTCTTATATCCCTCTTATCCGCATAATGGAGGGACAACACCCTTTTAATTTCGTCCCACTCCCCATCGAAGATATTATATGAAACTAGGGCGGCATCAGCCCTGCCTCTTATCTTCTGTCTAATGTGTTGGAGTATTGCCCTGTATAGAGGCTTACTCCGAACAATTTCGTAATCTTTTAAGACAGTTTCTATGCTATGTACCCAGGACACAAATTGTACTGGGTTTCCCTCAAAGGCCTGTATTTCCTTTACAGAATCAGGCAATTTTGCAATCTCCCTGAGTTCTGATTCAGTATTTGGGCCCCGAAGAGGTTCTTTATTTAAAGGAGATTGTGTTGTTATCCCAATCGAATTTCTATTTTCTATTTGCTTAATTTTGTTCCCAATGGATTCCAACTGTTTTACCATTGAATCTATAACGTTCCTACCCCCGTATTGTTCAATCTGGACAATACGCGTCTCAAATCCTCGTAACTGGTCAAGAACAGAGTTAACTGCTCCTGTCAGTTGTGTAACGGAAACTTGAATGTCTTCCATTTTGAGTGATACCAAAAATAAATTTAATTAATTTTGTATTAAATTTGTTTGCTCTTTTCTTTTCCTTTCTAGGAAATTGCCTCTGTTAATTATTATAATCTTTATGTACTTTTTATTTAATTCAATTTGAATTTCAGAAAATTTTGTAAAATTTTAATTATATATTATAACAACTACCTACCTAAAACTATAATTGTTCACCTTGAATTATTATTTATTTTGCTCAACCACACATCTAAAACTTACATTATATCCAACACTCAGTGTAAAACTACTAATGTAAAACTCTAGTAACATAAAGCTTTGCAAAAAGCTTTTGCTCATTCAAAAATATAAAAATATTGTAACTAAACGAAAGCTCTTCAAGCATATAAAAGAACGGCCACTGGCCGATGTAAAACACAATCTCTTGCGACTGCGACCAGTACGGATGATCTCTTCAGCCTCTGCAAGCACCGCAAAGTTGTATCAGTTACTGTATAGTTTTTCTTTAGTACAAATAAAAATAAAGAAGCGGCGTCAGCCTACATATATATTAGTTGCATAAAATACGTTGTCATTGTTTCATTGTTGTCTACTGGACGACATCGTTCAACTTGTTTTGTTTTCTTCGTTGTTGTTCGTTGCGATAAACTCACTCCCCTCTTCTCTCACTCTCATCGTTCTACATTGGCGCCCATCTTACGGCAAGAGTTTATTAGTCACTCACACCAAGGATAATCTACAAAGAAGTAAACGTTTGGCAAAAGAACAAAAACAAATTGCGATGGCATTTACTGAAGAACAAATGCAGCGCATGCTCACGGCTGTCATGCAAGCAACCATGCACACGGGTAGTTTCAGCAGCTGCACGAGTCGTTTTAAGGGAGAACGAGACCCAGTTACGGTTGAAGAATTCATTGCGACCATCGCATGCTTCAAAGATGTGGAGCATATAACTGAGGCTGATGCATTAAAAGGGTTTCCTCTGCTCCTCGAAGATGACGCTCGAAGTTGGTGGCAAGGTGTAAAATCCGAAGCAAAAACATGGCAAGATGAAATTTCTTTATTAAGAAACGCGTTCGCTCCTACCAAACCAGCTTATCGAATATATTCAGAAATATACGAACACAAACAAAAAGCTAAAGAATCTACAGACAGTTTTATTTGCAAGAAAAGAGCTTTGCTCTCGCAGTTGCCTGTGCCCAGGCCGAGTGAAACAATGATGTTAGATTTAATTTACGGCTTGCTCAACATTTCCATCAGGGATGGCATTCCCAGAGACAACATTGCTTCATTTCAGGAGTTGATAGAAAAGGCTAGGTTGATTGAGCACAGTATGGCTGAAAAGCAGCAGCACGTCGAAAAAATTACAACTAAAATACGTTGTACCCATTGTTCGCATCTCGGTCATACTATTGCGGAGTGCCGGAAAAAGCAAAAGGCAGAAGCTGATGCAGCAAAACAAATAAGTTCACCTTCAAACCAAGGGATTCATTGCTTTAAATGTAAAGCCCCAGGGTTCTTAAGATCCAATTGCCCGACCTGTAAAGAGTTGCCAAAAGGACCTCAGAGGGTATCTTTCAACTTAATAAAAAACACCATTGGTAATGACTTACCGACGATTTCAATTATGTCACACGGTGAAAATGGTATAGCATACCTTGACACTGCAGCCAGAACTAGTGTTGCTGGCCGACATTTATTCGAACATCTGCTACGTAACGGCACAAAATTTAAGCAACTTGACGCTGATATTTGCCTTGCTGACGGTAGTATCCAGCAAAGTGAAATTTGTATGACTACAACGACGATCATATTTGGGAACCGTTTAAGACCAATCACATTTATTGCTCTGCCTAAAGCAAAAGATAACAGAACGCTTATAGGTATCGACTTCTTAGAAGAAAATGGTGTTGTCTTAAATTTGGGACAGAGACATTGGTATTTCCAAGACCAACCAAAGAAGACTTTCGACTTTTTTGACACGACACACACTGTTGTCACTCCGTCTCAAACCATGCTTCAGGAAATGCAAGCATATGATCATTCTTTGAAAAAAATAAACCCTATTTCGCCACTACAAAAAACTCCCGAGTTCAATACACACCGGATCGAAGATAATTTGACCGTCCATGCTTTTTATAGTCCAATAACACCTGTTCCAATGTCTGACGACGAAGAAGAACGTTATGGACCTGATCCGTGTAAGAGTCCAATCAGAAGTCAAATCCAAAACAACGATTATTCACCACAATCCATCCATAACATCTTTCGTGATTCACTCCGTAATGAAACATCTCCTAAACAACGAAACCAAGAGAATAGCTTGTTTCCAGAAATGCAAAGAAGTAAGGAAGAGCTGAATTCAGACGAGTTCTTTTCAAAGATTATTTTAATGTCCATTGATTTAACTTTGCGAAATGATGAAGGAAACGACCTTGAAATATTCGAAAAAGACCAGCTTAATGCATTAATTTCAAAATATGAAACCATTTTCGAACTACTTGCTGAACCAACACCATTCGCAGAACATAGAATTAACACCGGGACTCATATACCAATCGCCACAACACCTTACAGGCTTTCTATAACTAGGAAAAAACAACTAAAAGATTTTCTTGACAAAATGCTAGAGCAAGGGATTATCGAGGAATGCGAGTCCCCATGGGCAGCTCCAGTTGTAATCGTACCCAAGAAAGATGGCAACATTCGTGTTTGCATCGACTACCGAGCTCTCAATAAAATCACTGTACCAGATCAACACCCGTTTCCGAGAATTTATGATACTCTTCACGCCACAAAAAGTACAAAATATAAAACTACGCTCGACCTTCAAAGTGGTTACTACCAAATAAAAGTTGCAGATACCGACATAGAGAAAACAGCATTTATAACACCATTCGGAATGTTCTGTTTCAGACGAATGCCCTTTGGCTTACGTAACGCTCCTGCTACCTTTATACGGCTTATGGACAAATTTCGAAGCGGACTTGGTTCTGAAAGTGGATGCCTGCTAACATACTTGGATAATATTATTGTTTGTTCCAGCAGTTTCACCGAACATTGTAACCATTTGACAAGAGTCTTTGAACGTCTGATACTGTTTAAACTCAAAGCCAACAGAGAAAAATCGAAGTTTTGTTGCACAGCAGTAAAATATTTAGGACATCTGATTACTAATACTGGTATAGAAGTTGATCCCGAAAAAACAGCAGCTATTTCAAATCGTCCAGAGCCCAGAAACGTTAAAGAAGTCCTCTCGTTCTTGCAGACATGCTCTTGGTACCGCAGGTTCATAGAAAATTTTGCAGGGATTTCAAAACCACTAAGCAATCTTACAAAAAAAAATGTTAACTGGAATTGGGGAATCGACCAAAAAAATGCTTTTGAAACATTAAAGACAGCACTGATATCAGCACCAGTACTTCAGCAAGTTTGTGAAGAAAAGCCTTTTTACCTAAAAACTGACGCAAGTAGTGCCGTAGGGGCAGTATTGGTCCAGGGGGAGAAGGAAAATGAACACCCAGTCGAATATGTTTCCAGGTTATTGACAGATGCAGAGCGTAACTACTCGACAACAGAACGTGAAGCCTTAGCCATCATCTGGGCAGTCAATAAATTTCGCGGGTATATTGAAGGATCCACTGTCACACTCTTAACTGATCATCAACCACTTAAATGGTTAATGAGCCTGAAATCTCCAACCGGTAGGTTAGCTCGTTGGGCGTTGCAACTCCAACCGTACAACGTTGATATTAAGTATACCCCAGGTAATACAAACAAAGTTGCAGATATGTTGTCAAAACCGCCATGTCAAGCAAATAAACATAGCAACGATACTTGTGAGATCTGCAACGTAAAGATTGATTTACCAGCCAGAAAAGCGAATGAAATTCGAAATGGACAACTTAAAGATGACGAATTAAAATCAATTATAACATCTTTCGAAGAAAATGATGAAAATTTACCCCGATGGACATTCAGAGGCTACATCATGAATAACGGAATTCTTTACAGATATTCTCCTGAATCCGATTCTGAGGATGCCCAACTGGTAGTTCCAACTGAAGAACGCGCAGAAATCTTGCATTCCTACCACGACATTGCCAAAGCAGGACATTATGGTGTGGAACGAACGATTGCCCGGATTATGGCACGATATTACTGGCCCCGGATGAGAAGTGATATCACTAAACATATTGAAAAATGTCTGGAGTGCCAAAGATATAAACCATCCAATAAAAAACCTGTAGGACTATTGCAAACGGTAGCAAGCAACCAACGCTTCGAAGTTGTAGCTGTCGATTTGTTCGGGCCTTTGCCGAAAACCAAAGAAGGTAACCAATGGATATTCATAATAGAGGACGTTGCCAGTAGGTGGACTGAAATTTTTCCACTAAAGGAGGCAACTGCAGAAAATTGCGCGCTCACACTACTTAACGAAGTGTTCCTGAGGTATGGTACTCGAAGACGACTCATATCAGATAACGGAGTACAGTTTATATCCGCTCTCATGCAGCAACTAGTGTTTTGGTTGAACATACAACATACTCTCACTCCACTATATCACCCAGAATCCAACCCAGTAGAAAGAAGAAATCGAGATATGAAAACCCAATTGGCGATCCTGGTAGGAAACGATCATACCACTTGGGATGAAAATCTAGCTGCCATCCGGTTTGCTATGAATACATCCAAATGCCAAAGCACAGGCTATTCACCCGCGTTTTTGACATTCGGCCGTGAATGCAGAACTATCGATGACGTAAACAACGACATGAAAGCCATTGCTGAATCTGAAAACTTCATCCCGCAGATAACACCGAAACTGTTAAAGCTATCTGAAACTTTAGAGAAATCCACAAGCAGATATAAGAGTGGGGGATGAGGTTATGGTAACAACGCACATACTGAGTAAAGCAGCAAAGAACACAACGTCGAAATTCGTTCCACGAAGGGATGGCCCATATGTTATTACTAAAAAAATTGGGTCATCCGCATATCAAATCGCCCATAAAGATGACTTATCGATACCAATGGGAACATACCATGCTTCCGCCATAACGAAGTGTGGTACCAAAGAAAGCAATGCAGTGCCTGTCCAAAGACTGCGTAAAAGAGGACGACCTAAGAAATAAACAAAATCCTGTCACTCCATCGAGACGATCAACGTTCCAGAGGGGGAGACTATAACAACTACCTACCTAAAACTATAATTGTTCACCTTGAATTATTATTTATTTTGCTTAACCACACATCTAAAACTTACATTATATCCAACACTCAGTGTAAAACTACTAATGTAAAACTCTAGTAACATAAAGCTTTGCAAAAAGCTCTTGCTCATTCAAAATATGTGAGTGCCGGGACTCACGGTTAAATATGTGTAAACATCAAAGTGTGTCCAAGTGCCTGATTTTTGTTACTTAACGTCATCAAAAGAAACATATTGAATAATAAACACTACATTACCTATCTGTAGGCAGTGATTAAAAAGCTTAGTGTTGAAAGAACGGCAGCGAAATACCCAGTGGGGGAACCGGTGTAACGAAATTTCCAAGCACTAAAAGGCTGATGGTGAAGTGCCCAACGAACGGTGAAGGTTCGGTACTGAAAGGTCCTGCTTCGTAGTTCACTCTCAACTTTAAGATGACTTCACATTACACATGGTCATTGTTTATGGTAATCACTCTCTGAGCATAGACAAACAACAACTGTCAGCGGAGAGCACTAAAATCGTGGTTTCAATTAAATGACACCGTACCCAAATTCCAAAGGAACTTAATGGTTTGACTGACAGGGGCCGAATTAAAATATCCAGTTAGAACTGTCAACGAACTTGCAACCCTTATGAAACTCCATCTTTCCATCGAGTAAAACTTACAAAAAGTTCAGGCTTAATTTTATACTGAACGAACCTCAAATGAATGTCACTATGAGATAGCCGGCGAATTATATATATCTTGAGTTTTTAGAATATTTAGCTGCAGTTGTTGTCAGTGGAAATCACTAAAATCGCAGTTTCAATCGATTGACACCATCAATCGCCTATGGAATTGGACGCTGTGATTTTTAATGAATGTTAACTTTGTGCAAATACAAAGGTAGCCGATAACTCTGCAATTTGTTCAACCTCAGCTATTTTGTATATCACAGCCTACAAATTGCAAGAAGAAATTGCATCGTTTAAAAGCAGTATAATGTAAACGTAGAATTTAAGTTCAGATTTGTATCACTGAACGCACCCGATATCCTACAGCCATTGATCTACCATACCTACAGTCAATTGTCAATCACTACAGCTGACTATTATTATTTTTGTTTTGATTTTGTTTTCTTTTGAATTACTAGTGTCGCATCCATTTTGTTCGGGGAATAATTAAAAATTAAAGAAAAAAATATAAAAATATAAGTGTTAAAATGATAAAATCGTCGGTCGCGCTAAAAACAATTTGCTTTCGTCGTTGGCAAAAACGATATAAATGAGTGGTCGCGATAAAGTATAATCTTATTGTCGGTCGCGTTAAAATCAATTTGTTTTGGTCGGGGCAAATCAGATTTCGTAACGTAACGTGCTACAACGTAAAGTGCACGATGTAACGTTGCACACGAACGTTCACGTTTTTTTTTCACTCTACCGCCAGCATAGATGTTTACACATCAAAATATAAAAATATTGTAACCAAACGAAAGCTCTTCAAGCATATAAAAGAACGGCCACTGGCCGATGTAAAACACAATCTCTTGCGACTGCGACCAGTACGGATGATCTCTTCAGCCTCTGCAAGCACCGCAAAGTTGTATCAGTTAATGTATAGTTTTTCTTTAGTACAAATAAAAATAAAGAAGCGGCGTCAGCCTACATATATATTAGTTGCATAAAATACGTTGTCATTGTTTTATTGTTGTCTACTGGACGACATCGTTCAACTTGTTTTGTTTTCTTCGTTGTTGTTCGTTGCGATAAACTCACTCCCCTCTTCTCTCACTCTCATCGTTCTACAATATATATTATATGTATGTATAGAGTAAATATATGTACTTTGATATTCAATTCAATTTAATTTTGAGGGAAAAAAAAATAAAATTTATATATATTTAAAACAAATTTAGTTAAATAATATAGGTGTAAATGACACAAAATGTAGTAATTTTTATTAATTATTCTTACATAAAAAAGACAGCATCTTTTCTTTCGTTTTTAAAGTTGGTTTTTAAAGTTGATTTTTAAAGCTGATTTTTAAAGTTGATTTTTAAAGTTGATTTATAAAGTTGATTTTTAAAGTTGTTTCTTAAAGTTGATTCTAGTTTTCACCTCTCTATAGTTAGGTATTTGTCTTTCGGATATTTTAGCAGAGGTTAACAGTTTCATAAATGTATTTCTTTAATTAATTTTTGTAATTTGTAATTAGGCCAAATCACATTCACTTTAGTTTATTTTATCTTAAGACCATGATTATAGTTTTGACTACTTTTTATTGTTTAATTAATTCTTAATGATTTTATTTGTTCTGATCACATTCGCTTGTATGTAATTTTTGTTAGCAAAGATTCACTTTTTTCAGGGTTTTGTTTGTTCCGGTCTCATTCACTTCAATGTATATTTTATTATTTTTTGTTAGAGAAGATTCACTTTTTCAGGATAATTTTAGAGAGTATATAATCTTTTTTTTTTTATTAGGACGGTCGGGTCCCTGCTCGGGCGCCAGTAACGGATCAGAGATCCTTGTAATGAAAAAAATATAATTTTATGGGACCTCGACACTGGTCCCAATTAAAACACGAAATTTAAATCTTATAATTGTTTATTTAAGTGCGACTGCACTCTACCAAGTTACCAGTAAGAATAATCAAATCTAAAATCATACAATATATTCAATTGCTTAGCCTAATACTGCTGACCAGCAGTTCCCATACAGACCGAGTGCAAAGGTGTTTGCTCGGCTCGAGTTTCACGGTAGGAAACAATTCAAAGTGCGAAGCGGATGCCCGTGTGCATCGTCGACACTTTTTTCTGGTTGGGTCAATGCCTGACCGTGATAACTTACATAGTTAATAATAATATTTTATTCAAAATAAAAAGTTAAGATTTTACAAAAAAACTTTTATTTAAATATAACATCAAAACCCTCAAGTTTTATAAAAATGTCAATAACTTTTTTTCTAATAATTTTTTCTGGACCAAATTTTGACCAAGCATGTATAAGACTAATCTTAACATTGTCAAATTTAATTAAAATTCGTTTAATAGTTCAGATTTTACAGACTTTTTTCCGCTCTCCCATACAAACATCAAAACACTCAAATTTTAGAAAAAAAAGTCAATAACTTTTTTACTAATGATTTTTTCCTAGCCAAATTTTGACAAAATGTGTAAAAGACTAATTTTAAAATGCGAATCAAATTTCATCTTAATCCGTTAAACAGTTCAGATGTAACAGATTTTTTTTCCGCTCTCCCGTACAAACATCAAAACCCTCAAATTTTAGAAAAATGTCAATAACTTTGTTTCTAATTATTTTTTTTTCAACCAAATTTTGACCAAATATGTATAAGACTAATATAAACATGTTTGCCAAATTTCATTTAAATCCGTTGAACCGTTCAGATAAAACAGATTTTTTTCCGTTCTCCCATACAAACCGAACCACTGTGCGGCGTTTAAACAGTGAGGTATGAATGGGGGAGGCATGCTGTTCTCCCGCAACCCCCTGCTTGGGCACACTATAGGATTTGCGGTAGGTGCGAGGTTGGGTGTATGAAAAGTTTCTCTTGCATTTAAAAAATCTGCATAAGAAAAACAACGGTACAAAATTCGAATGTTTGTTCGGTTTTTTGTATGGTCTAAGTAGGTTGCATACCTTAAACATTACAATTGCATTAAAAAGGTATGTAAGACACAAACATACATATTAAGAAATTATATAAATTTGCTGCAGTCGTACAGTAGTAGAACCTAGGTAAAATGAATTTTTTATAATGCATTACATTTTCATGTCTTAAAGTTTTAAATATGCAACTTTGGGCGTAGTATATGTTTATTTAGAAAACAGCTGTTGACATCGGATATATAATTACATAGATAAATTCAAAGTTTCTTTAAATTCAGATGCTTTAAATGTAAAAGAAACTTTGCATACACCCAACCTTGCACCTACCCCAAATCCTATAGTGTGCCCAAAAGGGGGGTTGCAGGGGGCAGCAGGCCCCCCATACATACCTTACTGTTTATACGCCGTTATGCTGGGCGCTAGCAAGCAAGCTTACATAAGCAAACTTACATAAATACAAAAAATACAAACTGAATAAAAAAGAAGTTTTGGTAATTTTCAATTTTCTTATAAACTAGAAGACATAAAACCATCTAATTTTCAGAGTTCGATTAAGAATTTATAGGGACATCAAATAATTAAAGCCAATTCAGTACTTAATTTCATAACTGTAAATAAAAAAAACACAAAAATGCAAAAGAAACTTTGCATACACCCAACCTCGCACCTACCCCAAATCCTATAGTGTGCCCAAGCAGGGGGGTTGCATACATACCTTACTATTTAAACGCCGTTATGCTGGGTGCTAGCACTGTATTTATGTAAGCAAGCTTACATATATACCAAAATAATAAAAACTGAATAAGAAAGTTGTTTTGGTAATTTTCAATTTTCTCATGAACTAGAAGACATAAAACCATCTAGTTTTCAGTGTTCGACTAAGAATTTATAGAGACATCAAATAAATAAAGCCGATTCAGTACTTAATTTCACAACTTTGAATAAAAAAAAATGTAAACATTTATTTTTATGTTTTTTTGGAGAAATTTTAAGTTTGAACGAATTTTTTTCAAAAACTATTATTACAAGTAATTAGGTTGAAACAAATAATAATAGAACAAGATTCTGGCTTTCAGAAAACATATAATTTTGCATTTTAAGTGTTACCGTTGTTTTTAAATCTTTTTTTTGTTGCTTTAAGTCATTTTTTAGAAAATTGCCCCTCCCGCCTAAACGGAGGGAGATAGACCCCCCATCCCATAGTAAAAATTGCTTATATTTAAGCCTTCTACAAAAATCCGCTTTTATTTCGCGATGCCCTAGTTATCGTACTCGTGCCGTGTTGCCCGTATTCCTATATTCCTGTTCGCACCGGATACATTTCACAAAATCTTTTGACGCACCTTCTCCAACGATCTTCTCGAAAAATTTCCATACGTTAGATTTCTTTTTTAAAGACATTTCAAGCCTGATTCACAATGCGGCGACGAAACGAGACGTGAGCGTGTCGAGAACCGCTGTCATTTTTTTCTAGTTACAAAATCGTCACCCAATTCACAATGGAGCGAGCGTTTTTACGACAAAAATCTATTTGATTATATATACAATTGATTATATATTTTTTGAAAAATCTGTAAATTACTTGGCAAAAATGAAAATCGTCGTCTTGTCGCGTCTTTTTTCAATTTTTCGAATTCTTGGCGTTACGTGACGACAAGAAACGTCTTATTGTGTATATCCAGGTATGCTTTCATTGTTTGAAATTGGTTTGACAATTACAACGAGTTCTCGTCACGCTCACGTCCCGTTTCCTAGTCAAATTGTGAATCAGGCATCAATTAGGAAAAATGCCACTAAATATATTACGAAGCCATGACTTCGTATTCGTATACGAATAGGATCGAGTTGATTTCCCGACAATCAGTATCCCGAGCAGGGTTAGAACCTCAGTAGTACAATTTCGGAGCAGATTTGTAAAAAAAGTGGAGTAAATAGGAAATTTCTGGAGTAGATTTGAAAACGAAAGAAAAAACCTTCAAAAACTTTATTTTTAACAAAAACAAAATAAATCACTTACACAAATTCTCTCTCAGTACTGAATACAATTTTAAATTTAAACGTTCAGAGCCACAGTTGGTTAGAAAACTGAACAACACAGCCCTTTCATATAGTTTGGCTAAGGATTTTGTGATTTTTTTAGTGTGGGAAAAAAGGAGTAGCTCTGAAAAAAAAACGTAGTGGTGGAGTAGATTTATTTTCTTTCTCAAAATTGGAGTACATTTACTCCGATTGGAGTTAGATTCTAACCACAGATTAGCCATATGAAGATGAGAATGTTTCGTACGTTGCACCCTCCAAAACCCATTTGTTTACATTGTTGTATTTGTAATTTCTTCCCGCGTCGATGAATAGATGTAAATTGCAACAACAATTTAACCGGTGTCGGAAGATCCCTTCTGTGTATATGTGAGGTTTTTATACACACATTCCCATTTTGTATCTAATATCTCACAGTTCAAGCTTGTATGCAAATTAAAATGGCTGTCGGGGATTCTCATCTTCATGTGGCTAAACTGTGGTTCTAACGCTGATCCCGAGTATTGTTTGCCCGCCATTGAAGAGCTACTACTTTTTTCGGGATTGCCAATACTTTTGTTAATACTTTTTAAGGTATTATTTGATATTTTGGAAAAAATATCATATTTATTGTTCGACGAAAAGTATTTAACCAGAAGTTTTAAGCCAGGGATCTTCAGTTCTTGTCAGAAGTCCGTGGAGGTAACACCTCGTTGATAAGAGATATTTAACCGAATTTCATTTTAGGTAGTTGTGTTGGTGGTTAGGTGGGTTTCGGGTTGGATCGGTTGACGGTTAGGTAGGTTCGTGGAAAGGTAGGATTCGTGGGGTTAGTTGGTGGTACGTATCAGGGATATAGTGGGCTAGGTGGGTAGTTGGGTTTTATTTCGGAAGATGGGTCGGGGGATGGTAGGTTAGCTATAGGTGGGTCTCCCCGAAAAAGGGAGTTAAAATCCTTTGAACCCGCGCAGCGGGCCACCCAAGGTACTGTTAAACAAGAAAACTGTTGGTATAGGCCCCTGGCTGGTGACTGAACATACCCTGAGCGGAGCAACGGAGTTGCGAGAGCGGGTGTGTCCTCGAAAAAGGGAGTTAAAATCCTTAAGACCCGCGGAGCGGGTTTATGTTTACTAAACATAAACTGCAAGCACATCAATTGACAACATATATTATAAGAAAATCAGTTTTTATATTTATACGCGATTTGCGGCTAAACGGAGCTTCCTAGACCCCCCAAAGTAGACATCTTCAAACGTGATTTCTGGTTAAACTAGTCATCTAAGAGAATTAAAAATTACATATTTGTGATCTAGGGAGTGCCACCTTTAAATCGACCCAAGCAATCGTTAGTCGGGAAAACGTTACTCGGGCAAACGTGCGGCGGGAAAACGTTTGGCGGGAAAATGTAACCAACTTTACATGATCAGATCATATTCATTAGAAAATGTGTTTTGAAGTAAAAGATATTGATTGATTATTGTTTTCTTTAAATAGTGAAGTTTTTAATATTTTATTGAAGTAATAAAAAGATATTACACACAATTGTGTTTTTATTGTGTATTGTGCTTATGGATCGGTAAGTGTTATGATTTTGTTTTTTTTAATTGGGCTGCTTTACTATAGACATTCGTGTAGTAATTATTATTGTATTTAATCAAAAGTGAGTGATATTGCTTTTAAATAATAGTAACAATTAATATTTGTTTTTCAATTTTTTTCTAAAAGAAACGTAAAAGTAGTTAGACCTAACGGGGACACCGTTTAAAAAGAAACGCACCTATTATCTTACCGCTTGGTGGTGTGGAAAAAGATAAATCAAATTTCTTTACAATATTTTTTAAATCAGCAGACGGTAACCCTACGCACTTTTCTCTCTCATTTTTGCCGATTTATAATTCAAACTACGGAAACCCTGTAAGAGCTTTAAGAGGGGACAGGCTTATACAAGCCAATGCAACCAGACTAAGAGGTAAATGTCCTATCTTCCCTGTACTGACAACTTTTGTTGAACAGAGTATAACAAGTTTGTGTTTTAACACAAATTGACCGATTACCTCAAATCAGTTCTTCAGTTTGTGCCACACAGAATTATTTATGTAAATGCGCGCATATTTAACCAAATAGTTGAACTTTTTTTCTTTGAGTGCAAGAGAGAAAATCTTTTGCAGTCAATATTTTCCTTTCGAGAAAAAATGGTGAAATGTGTGTATTAGTGCACTGCATTTAAGAATGACGAGCTAATTAGTATATACTTCACCGCTGCACTTACACAAAATACATTTCATTTTCTTTTGTTGTCCAATATAATAGGACATGTAAAGTGCAGTCAAGGATAGAAACACGATAGGGCAAAGGCGATACTATTTCACTCTGCATTTATGAAAAAAAGAATGAGTAAAAATATTGTCTGTGTTTTTGTCGATTGCTTGAGGAGTTTCTCATGTGCGCGCTCATCGGTCAACTAGGGATTAAACTATTTAGTTGGAAAGAAATTGCATGTGCGCGCCTAGCCTAAGAGTTTAAAGAAAGAGGAATTAACCGTTTAAACTTTTCGCATTCATCTTCCCATAGAATACAAGTAAGAAAGTACATTTTCGAAAAATTTAATTAACCATAATTGAAATAATCATCTTTAAACAATAATTACTCTAGCTGGAAATCTATGATTCGAATATTGTATGTATACCTGTATGGTTGCTAATATATAAATAGGGCATTGAAAATTTCAATTACCAAAGAAACTAAAGGGAACTGCCAAATTTGAGTCAAGAATTCATAATTAATTTTCAAAGAAAAATTCGCAGAAGAGTTATCAGGCCAGAACAAACAGAACAAACAGAACAAACCAACCATTTAAATTGTTGTTGCATTTCACATCTATTCATGGACACAGAATTAAATTACAAATACCAGAAAGTAAACAAATGGGTTTTAGGGGGTGAAACATGCGAAACATTCTCAACTTCATATTGAGTATTTTTGATCTGAACGTTTTTGTAAGGCCAGAAATCTATTATTTTATTATGTCCTTAATTAAAGATGTTATAAAGAATAGTTTTTGAAAAATACATTTTCAAACTTAAAATTTAAAAAGAAAAGTTTTTTTTTTAAATTTCAAACTATTTTTATTCAAAATTTAACGTAATTAAGTACTAATTTTGTTTTAAAATTCAATGCGTTTATTAGTTTTAAATGAAATACAGTAAACCGGATGCTTAAATGTCTTGTACTTTTTGACAAAATTGAAAATAACTAAATCTGCTCTACTAGCTACGTAGTGGAAATAGTATCTTTAGAGCAACTTAAGCAACGGATTGGAGTCAAATTAATGGAATTTTATTTTTGTGATTTTCACTTGGGGAAGTAGGACTGCATTATACAAGCAATGCGATAATGTGAGTTAGCGAATAGTAGATCCAGGGTAGAATGATTTTTATAAATCTGAAAGACAAAATAAGTATATATACCTACATTTGCTGGCCGAACCACACGCACTTTAAGTCGTTCCGGAAAAGAATCACTATCATAAAGTAAATACCTTGACCAAAAAATTCTTAACATCTAAAGTGTTTCCAAAGTAAAGTACTGCATCATATTAGTTTTTGAAACATAAAATATAATTAATTAATTAATTAATTGCTGTTAAAAAAGTGAAATTATTTTTATAATTTTCCGCCAAAAATCCATTTACCAGCAAAAACATATATATTAACTTAAAGTGTGCTCTTAGTGTTGAATTTCATCGTTCCTTTATGAGTGCGGGTCTAAGAAGTTTAAATAACTCTTCCTCTTCGCCATTATCTTTTATCTCTCTAAAAAAACCCCTCACTAGCAAATATCTAGATGATCGCCTAAATAAACTCAGTGCAAAGATAAAGTATCATCTCACATCGAAAATTGCAAGCATACGTACTGAACTTGTAACAAAAATAGAAGAACTAGAACATAATAACACAGAACAACTAAATCAACTCCAATCATCAGTGAATCTAATTACAAAGAGAGTCGAAGATCTGATAACGAAAAAAGAACAACACCCACCCCCTCTCTTCTGGAAGACTTCCATTCTCTTCAAAAACAACTTGACGTTATCGAACGAAAATAGATTGCATCTGATGCTGTTTTATTTGGTGCACGATATATAGATAATAGAAAGCCTTTGAGGTGCTGTACAAGAATCACCTTGTCTGTCTGCCTTTTGGTGTGACCAACATGTGTAAAATTTTACACAAAGTGTGAAAAAGTCAACTCATATGCATAATGTGTTAACTTTAAACCCTAACCGGAAGTAGTTTGTATACAATTTTGTTTGCTGACTAAAGTTCCTTGACGAACCCGCCGGCAGTGATCTTCAGTTTTTTTCTTTATGTTTTTGCTTAAAACTGAAACCGGAAGTGACTTACATACAACTTTTATGAACGTTTTTTCTTATATAACACCCCCACAAGTGTCAGTGCAAATACAGACCAAAATCCGTTGATGACCCCCTGGCAGACCTCTTTAAATGTTGACAGTTCGATTTTTTTTTAAGTTAAATTCAGTTTTTATGTAACTTTTGTACCTTAAACCATAATGGAAAGTGACTTATATAAACTTTTTAGGCAACTATTTATTAAATGATACTGCCACAAGCATCAATGCAAAAACACAGACCAAAATCCTTTGACGAACCCCCTGACAGACGTCTAAACGTTTTTTGCGTAGCGTTTGTGCCGACCTACAGTGGAACGAGTGTATGGGAAAAACGGCGAAATTAAAATCTCTTGCTTTAATGACTTAAACCTAATTATTTTGCATGTTATTACTAATTGCATTAAATATCTATGTTATAAACTAAAAATTACATGTATAAGCCAGCAATAAATGCCCCGCCCAGCTTTTGTTGGCATAAAAGAGTTGAGCATCGAACTTTTTTTGGAACTCAAACTTTATTTTTCCGACCTTGCAAATATTTCTTAAGCTTTATTTTTATTTTCAGTAGCAAATTTTATAGTTCAATTAATTTCAAATATTAGATATGTGATTAGTTAGTATAATAAATAGATAATTAATCGCTATCGCTCTCTCCCATCAATATCGTTCAAGTCTAAATTAACTGGTAATGTTAAGACCTCCAAATTACTGCTTAGTAGATATTGATCAATATAATATGTGTCCACTTAACCATATGCGATCTTTTGAAACGTATATTTGAAATAATAAGGTCTGAAGTAATTAATAAATTATTCATTAAATCAGCCATTGAACTTATTCTGGAGCTTTTTGATGGTCTACCTTTACTCTGTCTCACTTATACTACGTTTTCACTGAGCACTAAATCGCGATTTAAGAGGATTAAGCATAAATCCTCTTCAAATCTCGAAGATTTACCATACAAATTTAAATCTCCTCAAATGAAGATTTAAAATAAATCTCATTGAAATCTTCTTCCAAGAAGGAGATTGTCAAATCAAACAATCCTAATTTTGTAGAACGCACCCTTTTAAACGTCATTTTTGCCATTGAAATCAAAAAAAATTATAAAATATTTTTGCGCGTTGGCTGTAGGAATAAAAATGCAAGTATTTACAATGTATTTCATATATTTATAATAATATTTTGGTAAACAATACAAATTCCAGATAATGCAAGAACCAAAACAAACAAAAAACAACGGACAACCTAGACACTGGAGGATGGGGAGCTTTTCATTGAAGAGTGGGCCGAAAAATTGTGTTTTTTTCTGTATTTATGGGTTCTCCTATTAAATTTACTCACTCTTATGTTATTTTGAATAAAATGGTGTGATAACAATAGATTTAGGTTACTAGACTCATTTTTAATAAATAGTTTATTCAAAATTAATTGTAATTGTAATTGCTCAAAAATTGTTTTTTCCGTTTGCTATACGTTTGCCGATTATATTTGTTATACTCTTGTCAAATTGAGTTGACAATTGAATGGCAATTCATACTGAAAACGTCAAATTAATCTCCTTTTTTGTTGTGAAAACACTTCAAGATTAATTTTAAATCTCCTACCTTAAATCCCAGATTACCTCTTGGTGAAAACGTAGTATTACATGATTTATCACATTTCCTAGTAACGGCATTCCATTTTTTTTGATGGAGTTAAGCCTACAAAAATGTCGATAAGTAAAAAAGCGCAAATTTGCGCGAAGTTTCTTTCGTGATTAAGTCAATAGATATACATATCATCATAAAACAAGAAAGATCTCAAGAGGGTTTTTTGGGGTAAAACCTTAATTAAAGCCGAAATTCAATTTTTTTAAAAAATTCTAGTTAGACATGCATTTCAGACTTATTATTAAAAAAACCTCGAAATAAAGACATTTTTTTATATCAAAATATGATTTCCCATACCTTGATCAAAATTATTATCCATGGTATAATAATTATTTATGCGAACAATTTTATAAGCAACAAATTCACATTAAATTAAAAAAAAAACACTTGTTATCACTGCCTGCGAAAAAATTTCACTAGTCACTCTCTACGGTTCTGTAACTGTTGCCCGAGTTCACAATTCCAAATATTTTAAATGCAGTTAGGAAATATATATATCTAAGATGACTTACCAATCACTCAAAAGTACCGCTAAAATAGAAACCGAAATTTGTTACATAACACTCTCATAAAACACTGATCAATATTCCTTGACGAACCCTGCGGCAGATATGCATTAAGAAATGAAAACAATGAACAAAATTAAAGTGTAACAAAAATAAATATTTGATTCATATAAAAAAAAAAAGAAAGATTAATAAATTTACAGGAAATATGCACATTGCGCATACAAGAAAGAAATATTCAATTGCTATTTAGATTAATTTTCAGACACTGTAATGATGCATTACACCCTCTTCCTCACCGCCGCCGTTTATTAAATTGCATACAAAGCAATCCCGAATCACCGTTCACAACGACTCTAGAAAGAGCCAATCATTAGAATTAGAACATATTAATAATACTTTTTGTTTGTGAAATTATAATTCACACCCGAACTAACAATTCAGCTTCTTTTAGCTTAGAAATATTGATATTTGCAGGCTTAACCTTATATAAAGCTTAGTAGGTAAGGAGGCACTACAGCCTGGGAATTTTTTGTGGCTAGAGGTCACGTGCCAAGGACGTCGATATGCTTTGTGATGGACGGTTGGGGTGTTTTCGTAGTATGCGTTATCGGTAGAGCGTGTGCGATTGAGGTCGGCAGCCTTTGTGATGGCTGGTTGGGGGAGACCGTCGTCGTCGTCGTTGTATGTCTTATCAGTATGTATGGTGTTGTAGGTTTGTGGGTATTTGAATAGAAATGTGTTATGATTGCGTGGTAAAGATGTGTTTTTTTTTTTATTTTTATTTTAATGAATCACTGTTGTTAATTGTGAGAAACGAATATAAAGTCGATGATTTGTATTAATGGGGATCGTCCCAATGTATAGCTAATTGGAATTTCAACATTAGGCCTAAGTGCTGGCTTATCAGTATGTATGATGTTTTATGTTTGTAGGTAGTTGAATAGAAATGTGTTATGATTGCGTGGTACGGATGTTTTTTTTATTTTTATGATTCATAGTTTGTTAATTGTGAGAAATGAATATAAAGTTGACTGTTTGTATTAAAGTGTTTATTTTTAGAACAGCTCTGATAGAGAACATGCATTGTGAATTAGAAAAAAAAAATTAAATGTTTTGGTGTGAAAGATTACGTGAAGGAGAAACATTCTGTGTCTGTGAATCTGGATGGTTAGAGATAAAATTTACGGATGTAATATTTTATAATGAAACGTTAAAATTACTGGTGCAACCAGAATATGGAAGTGAATGCATGTTGTTTCATATTATAAATGGAGAGACGATATCCCCTATTCTCAATTTTAAGTTACAGTTTCAATCTATGCAGCATGTACGATTTCGACTTTTGGGTGAGAATATATTACTTTTGAAAAAAAAAATAAATTGCTTACTATTAACATAAAACTAAATTATTGCTAAATAGGAGGAGAGTTAACACTGAGCGGGTCCATCACACCTCATTCGAATGCTGTAAAGAGAAAAGAGAGTGATTATCCATCCCAGTGTCCGTTTGGTGAGGTAGAATTACTTCCTGAACTGCAAAAAATTAAACAGAAAAAATTCAATCACAGAGATATACAGACAGTTGAACAAATTCATGACACATTTCAAACACATATATCTTAATATATGTATATACATATATAAAAATGAGAGAATATTAAAGAAGTGATGAATATGAATAGATAGAAAAATTGTATAAATTTTAAAATTGAAGTGTGTTTTTTATTAGTTTATGATAAACACTTGGATAGTAAGCATCTTTTTAAAAATGTTGTTTTACTCGGTCGTTTTATGTCTGCTTTCAATTTTACCTTCACTAATTATTGCTTTACCCCTACCGTTGGATATAAATTTACAACAAGCAAACATAACTGACAATCTTTCTTTTTCACTGAGTCTACCTAATAATGATACTGTACAGATAGGATTATCGTTTCGTTTGTTAACCTTTACAAGTGGTAAACATTTACCAAATACCACAACATCGGATACAACATCATTTCAAAATGATGATCATACAACAGTGACGTCAACAACAACAGCAAGAGCGATAAATAAAATTTTGGATGGCAAAATTGTAACAGTGGAGGAAGCAATTGAGAGTTTTAGGCAAGACTTAATTAAAAAAGAAACTGAAATATCAGGAATTATACAAAGTAAAGAAGTTTTTTATAGACATTTCAAGCTTGAGTTTGATGACGATAAGGCAATAACTATTCGATGTTCGTATGATAGCAATTATAATTTGCGCACACTCAGCATCAAATGTTATGAGTATCATGAATATGAAACTGAGAGAGTTTTAAGCAATGGAGAAGTTGAGGTCTTTATGAAGGAGGATCTCGAATATAAATCTGATGTCGAATTATTGAATTTCAAATCATTAAAACATTCATACCATATGAATATCTCTTAAGAAAAAAAATGTATAGTTGTATATATCAATAAAACTTTTTATTAAAAAAAAAAAATTACAAAAAAGATATGTGTTATTTATTTATATTTTTTTTTTTTTTTTTTTTTTGGGAAGGGTATCCAAGAGTTGTGATCGGATGAAAAGCCGAGCCATTTAACAAATATTCGATCTTTTTTCCTTTGAAGTACTTCTTCGATTAGATATGTATCGGGAAACTTAGTTTTCTGTAGTTCCAGCTCATAAAATCCGCCTTTAATGGGATTTCCATGGTGGTCTTCCAATAAGTATGTTATTGGATTTGAGCGTTGCACTTTGACTATCTTAAAGATTTCTGTTGTCCAATTCGGTGTGTATCCTTTATCGAAAACATGTTTGTATTTACTAATTCTTACAAAATCCCCAATTTTATACTTTGGAGTAATATGTATTTTGATGCGATTATAGATTTTAGAGAGAATTGTTTTTTCATTTGCCGCATCGACTTCAGATGGCTTCATCTTTATCGTACGATGATTGGTATTATTGTACGTTTTTGTTAGTTGTTCTATAATATCAATCCAGCGATATGAACCATTCAAACTGAATTCTTTCCACATACAAGTTTTCAAGGTACGATTAAATCGTTCAACAATCGAAGCTTTAAGAACACTAAATGTAGAGTAATGATTGATTTTAAACTTTTTCATAAGTTTTTGAAAAGATGCATTGAAAAATTCTTTTCCATCATCTGTTTGTAAATTTTTTGGGTGACGACCTTTATTAAATATATCATCCATAGCCTCAGTGACACTCGCTCCTGTTTTATTTTTAATAGGAGCTGTCCAAGCAAATTTAGAAAATGTATCAATAACTGTGAGAAGATATCGATAATTTTCGTTTTCGGGTGAATACACGACCATCTCGACTAGGTCAGCTTGCCATAAATCATCTAGACCCTTAATAATTACTCGCCTTTTTGGAAAATTCCTTCGAGCAGGCTTATGTAGTTCTTCGACAACGTTTCTTTGACTCATCTTTTTATTGAATGATAAACAAAACAAAGTGTTTATTCTTCTTATGTACGTTTATTAATTAAAAATATTTCTATATAATAATTACAAGTTTAAGTCATACTATGTCAATCTTTTATACAAAGACATCAGTTTTTTTAGTCTTAATAATCTATTTTCAAGCATGTAACATGCACATGTATCTGGACCATTTTTACATAAGTTTGAAGAGCCTGACTGACTCGAATCACACACATTTACGCATGCACCTATCCCCGATCAACTCATTTGCACTCACACGTCACACACACACAAGTATAACACCCATACTTCAATTGGCGCTTGTCTACAACAGTCTACGTGTCAGACTGTCATTTGGTGGACGATACAGTAGAACGCAGTTAAGTATCCGTAGAGTCAAACCCAGTTAAGTGGATCAACAAAAAAAAAGTGTTGTTTTTTTTCTGGATAACAGTGGAACCCGTAACTGCACTCGAACCCGATTAAGTACAAATTTGTTTTGGGATACCAAGCGTTGAATGAGAACTATTCTAACAACAGTACAACCCGTAACTGCAGTCACTTAAATATAACAAAACAATTTTTTTTTATTCAAATTTACATATTCGTGTATATATTGAGATAAAATCAATAATCGCACAACCTAGAAAGGTGATGCGCAAATTTGAGGAAAAGCCGAAGGTACAATACTCTGAAAGAAGCTCATCGTTCAGACTCCTCCGACTACGTTTCCGATATTGACTACACATCTGAATTCGAATCACCAGAAAGTGAACTAGAATCCACAATCGTGGAAGAAAGAGCAACTGAAGAATCCCTAAAGTCAAACCTAAGAGAAATTATTATGGCAACCGACCCACCATCCGTTATCGCTTTATCCGAAGCCCAACTCAACCGCCTGGTAGCTGCCATAGGCGTTAAAGACGTCCAGGGTACCTTTAGCCGATGTACCACTCGTTTTAATGGCGAAAGAAATACTTCCGAATTGGAAGATTTCATTGCCACAATAAGTGTCTATAAAAATGCAGAAAACGTTTCCGACAGAAATTACTCCGCTCGTCGTTTGCTCCACCAAAGCCTTCTGAATCTATGTAGAAATTTTCGAAGAAAAACAAAAGCAAAACCAAACAACTGATGAATTTATTTGTAGAAAGAGAGCATTATTTTTGCAGCTACAAGATGAGATATCCGAAAAAATTATGAGAAAAAGTTCCAAGAAACTCAGTCAACACATTTCATGAACTTTTAAAAGAGGCTCGAGAAGCTGAAATCGTCCTCAAAGAAAGCCGACCTCCAGGGAAACATGTCGAGAAAGATACGATGTACATTTTGCACAAAGCAAGGTCATGCCGCTGACCAATGTTTTAAAAAAGCCGCAATCAATCAAAATGAACCCAAGAAGCCTACACTTAATTTTTATGGGTGTGGAGCTGCAGGTTATTGCAGAACAAACTGCCCAACGTGCAGTAAAAAAAATGCCAACAGTCCAGCTATGCTTGACTTCAACCTCATCGAGTCAACTGTTATAGGTAGAAATGTTCCTACAGTTGATGTCAACATTAATGGGCTAAAAGGTGAAGCTTACATTAACACTGCAGCCCGGACTAGCGTCGCAGGGGTACGTCTTGTCATGAATTTAAATAAAAATTCTACTGCCTGCAAAAAAAAAACTACTTTGCAAAACAACTACCTGTGAATTTACGAAAAATAAAAACATAATCGGCAATGAAATTGAGTTTGTTTTTCGAATGTAAAAAAAAAATAAATATATACATATAGATATTCTGAAAGAAAATCGAGATTGTTAATTTCATTTTTTATTTTAAAAATATCTTTCAAACAATTTGGTGTCCTTAAGGAACCGATATATATATGTAGATATATCAGAAAAAATTGAATTTAATCTTAAATTGTTCATAAGAAAGACGAAAAGAGGTGATCCCAAAAAAAAAATTGGAATAACAAAGGACAAACTTGGCATTCATAAGAAGTCATCCATGTCTCACATGACGAAACGACACATCGAATTCGCATTAATCGCCATTCGAGTCAATCACAATTAGATGATATTGTCCTGCCAAAAAAAGTTATACCGATTGCCGAAAATGAAAACTCTTCATTAAACCCGTCTTCCATGAGCAAATCGCTCCTTGAAAAAAAAACATCCAGCAACTTCAGTGATTGCATTTTTGATTGTGTAAAATAATTTGGTGCTTCCCGAATTGTGCGGTTAAAGATTCTTATCGTGATCAATCTTCAATAACACCCTGATGTGACTAGTATCTGAACAGTGGTTCAATGGTTTTGTTTTCTAATGCTCAATTTTGTTTGTCAAATTAATTTCTTTCTTTATAAACTAACTATGTAGTTTAATGTTTTCTTTAATTTGTATGTGTGAAAGTGAGTACAAAAGCGAACTTTTAAAGAACTTAATATTAAAAAAAAAAAGGGAACGACTCATCAAGATTACTTCAATGTGCGCACATCGTTGGATCATCGAAACCATATCAGTGAGTAGAGTGAGTAAATTTGTGTTCACTTCGATTTAAAACTAGTGATAAAACTTATCACTTTGTCAAACGTGTACTCTTGCACTCTCTTATTTTTTTTTTGTTTTTAAACATATATTTCGAAATGCCATAGCTTTAACATTAATCTAACGTAATTTTTTTTATATTCAATTTGCATCTTCATTTTTATCTTTTTTTATTCGTTGTCATATTCATTTATTTTTTTTCATGCTTTTAATTTTAATTTCAATTTGATTAACAAATCATAAATTGATATATTTTATCTTCAAATTTTACTGATACTTTTAAATAAAACTTGTTAAATTTTAAACATGATTCATACAATTTATTAGAATGATGAAGTTTTTGATAAGATGGGAAAATAGTAACGAAGGGAGAAAAAGGTGAGTCGGGGGTATATTTCGTTTTGGGGCTATACTCAAAATCAGGCAAGAGCGTAGCTAGGAGGTGAGGCAGCAATGTCTTACTATAGGATAAGGGTTGCCAAGTAGTTTCGTTTGCTAAATTAAACTATTTTTAATGACATAACACCTGTCATAAGATTTGGAATCGATATGTTTTGTTTTCTCTGTGTTCTACTTATTTCTGGCACGAAATATTTGCGTGAGTGGAATTTTAGTTGCAGCAATTACCCCCCCAAACAGATGAGCTTAGCTGAGGGTCTAAGAATGTGCCAGAGCTGCGTACTATGGGAATTACTACCATATCCCACTACTCATTACAAATAATGGCGCTCAACGAGCATACCCGAAGTCAAGATTAGTAAATTTTGATTTCAAAGCTATATATATTTTTTTTGTCAAGTCGAAGCCGATGAGAGTGTTTTAGTGTAAAATTTACCAATCAGTGCTTGACTAACATTGACACATAATTTTTTTTTTTTCAATAATTAGAGTTGCATAATTTCATTCAGATTCTTGTGTTTACCAATTATAGTTAAAACCTTTAGAGTACTTAGTGATTTTTAATATTTTTTTTGCATTTTCCTGTTTTTAACTTGTAGAGAAAGAAGTGTATAAAATTCGCACTTTATTTCCACAGGTGCAACACAAGGAGATTTATCCAAGTACATATAGTTAGTAGAGGAGAAAGGATCATGCAGTTATGCATCCCTTGTTCCCACAACTTTTATTTTTTTTTAAATAGAGGCGCAGAGAGAAGCGATTCATATTTTCAAATTCTTCTTATCTTCGACTCACTTTTCTTTCCAGAGTTACCATTTTCCCTACCATTTGAATATTTGATTTTTTTTTCCATAACTTTCAACTTTAATTAGTTTGCTTAATTTTGTTTATAGTATTTGTTCGTGTTTTCATATCATTTTAAATATTCTTGTTTTTTTTTTGTTTTAATATAAAATATTTGAAAGATAATTAGTTAAAATGTCTAAGGGTGCAATACCTAGGTATAAAGGAACCCGTTCCCAATCAAAAAGCCTGAAAGCTAGTATGCAATTGGAGGAAGCACCACCTTTCCCAACCAAAAAACAAATAGTCGTTAATTCAGGGGTTGACAATTCAAAACAATTATTGATAAATCCTCTACCAACTTATACTGAAAAAGAAACGGATGCTATTAATGCCATCCGAAATTGCATTATTACATCTTCTCACAGTGTTGAAAAGGTTGAGCAATTAGTTGATTTAATTGATGATGTTACAATTTCGAATCTTCAAAATTCAGAAGACAAGTCTGATGATATTTTTTATTCAGCTGAATCGGAGCATTTACCTGAATTACAACAACCAGTTGAGATAATTTCGACATCTACTGTTCAAAAATCACATGATTTGAATATGAATAAATACCCTGATAGTTCGTTGAATAATATATTGTTGATGTTTTGGTAAAGCAAAACTTAGATAATTTTCATTCAAGCGTACTAACATCATTGAATGAAAGTATAAGAGAAAATATTGAGAGGTCTGTAAGTACTTCTTTTAAAAATTCTTCTGCTAAAAACCTTTCTAGAAGTAATAAAACGAAACCAAGCAATAATATCTCCCATTCTAATAAAAAAACTATGTTGTTGAACCCTCACATCCGAAAAGAAATGTTTCTTTTGAGATTAAGGATGATAATAATTATCCGAGTCGACAAGGCATAAACTTTGCCCAGCCAAAGATGTTTCACGAACCAAATCTACATTCTGTGAACAATTTAGAAATTCATCCACCACCTATCAGATATTCAAATCGACGGGACTTCAAAATCTATTTCTGTTGAAGATTTTATTTTCCGAATAGAAACACTCAAAGAAATTTACGGCATGCAATGGCATGAAGTCATCAGAAATTTTCACTTGCTGCTATCTGGTACTGCTCAAAATTGGTTTTGGCGGTTCCTTCGCAGTAATCCTCATTCAGAGTGGGGAGAACTGAGAGGTGCATTACTTCAACAATTTCGAAGTCATGAATCGGATTTTGAAATCATTAAACAAATTATGGAACGTCGTCAACTTTCTAATGAACCATTCGACGATTTCTACAATTCCATTTTAGACCTGCGTAACCAACTTAGGGAACCAATACGTGAATATAATTTGATCAAACTCGTTAAAGAAAACATTCATTTCCGACTTATGCCATATATATATCCAATGTCTTTGTTCTCAATGGACCATCTTCGTGAAGAATGTCATAAGGCAGAAAAGATGTTGAAAGCTAGAGAATCTTCTCGCATTCGACCTACTAATTTTGGTGCAAGGAATATTCAAGAGCTGAATTTGGAAGACAGTAGCTCTATTTGTAGTATTGATGAAGAAATAAACGCAATCGAAACTAAAAACTTTCAACCTTCCAATCGAAAATTTTAATTGCAAGAAAGAAGGACATTCTTTCATGTCATGTCCATCTCCAGTTAGAAGACTGTTTTGTTATCGATGTGGATTAGATAATGTAACAACTCCACAGTGTTCTAAATGTAATCCAAATTCGGAAAACTGAAACGGAGCCTGAAATCCACCGGGGCATCTCGCTCAACCCAAACAAACCCAGCATAAAGTGTATGGATGCTAGTACGAATACTGACCAACAAATTCGTATTTTATCTAAAGCTGATTTTGACAACCCAACAGATTTGACTATTTCACCTGATTTTATGAATCCTCCGATAATAAAAAAAAAAGATTTTAACCTATGAGGAAAGACTAAAGAGGTACAACGAATTACGGAACAAATTGTTCTCTATTGAGGAGTTTCATTCGGGCACTCCTTTAAAGTGTTCAAATGGATCTTTCAATAGAAAACAGAAGAGAAAAATTTATCACGACTTCATCAATTCATCTTGTGTATCTGACAATACTGATCCTAGACCGTATGCTGTTGTCCAGATAGGAGAAGAAACCATTAATGGCCATCTGGACAGTGGTGCATCCGTTTCGTTAGAATTAATTGAACGAAACAAACTTTCAATTCTTAAATTTGTTTCAGATTTGAAAACTGCAGACGGCAGGAATCAAAAAATTATTGGTAGAATTAAAGTCTCGGTAACTTACAACAACATTACCAGCGACATAGACTTTTATCTTGTTCCTTCACTATCACAACCTTTATATTTAGGAATTGATTTTTGGCACTTGTTTCAAGTAGCCCCACATTTAGTCTCAGAAATTGCATGTAACGATACTCATTTTTCATCTCCCAAACACGACTTATGCGAAGACCAACAAAAAGTTCTCGCAAATGCTATTGAGAAATTTCCATCTTTCTCTAAGTTAGGATTGGGCAGAACAACAGTAGGTACTCACGTGATTGATACGGGTGATACAGAGCCAATCAAACAAAGACACTACCCACCCGGTATCACCAATCATACAGAATCTAATATATGAAGAATTAGATCGAATGCTTAAGTTAGGTGTGATAGAAGAAAGTCAAAGTCCGTGGAGCTCACCAGTTGTCCTGGTGAAGAAACCTGGAAAGAACCGGCTTTGTATTGGCTTTCGTAAAGTAAACGCACACTCCAAGAAAAATGCTAGTCCCTTCCCGCACATAGAAGGTATGCTAAGCTGCCTTGGAGATACACGCTTCATCTCAAGCGTGGATCTCAAGGATGCCTTTTGGCAAATCCCGCTTGATAAGGAATCACGAGAGAAGACTGCTTTCGCTGTGCCTGGAATACCGCTGTTCCAGTTCATAGTGATGCCCTTCGGCACCTGCAATGCGACACAGACAATGGAAAAAATTATGAACAGCGTTATTCCTCAAGAATTGCGAGAGTTTGTCTTCGTTTACGTTGATGACCTTCTCATGGTTTCTCCTGATTTTGAAACACACATCCGTCTATTAGAAACTGTTGCCAAATGCCTAAAAAGTGCCAATCTAACTGTAAACATAGAAAAATCTAAGTTTTGTTACAGAGAACTTAAGTTCTTATGTCATATAGTTGGACATGGTCACCTAATGCCAGACCCAGAGAAAGTAACTGCAGTTAGTAATTTTCCTTTGCCAAAAACAGTGAAACAAACACGCAGTTTCTTGGGTTTGTGTGGATGGTACCACAGATTTATTAAGAATTTCGCTGATTTAGCAGCTCCATTAACCGACATGCTTAAGAAGAGTAAAAATAAATTTGGGATGACTTCAGATGCTTTATCGGCATTTGAAAAGTTAAAGTCTGCTCTGTGTTCAGCACCTATGTTAAATAATCCCGATTTATCTAGACCATTCACAATTCAATGTGATGCTTCGAATCAAGGTGTTGGAGCGGTTTTATTCCAGGTCGATGATGAAGATCAAGAAAAACCTATAGCTTTTTATTCTCAAAAGTTGAATTCTAGCGAGACAAATTACAGCGTGACGGAGCAGCGGTCTTAGCTGTTAAGAAATTCCGACCGTATGCAGAGGGTTTCCATTTCACAATCATAACTGACCATTCAAGTCTTAAATGGTTAATGAGTGTGAAAGATTTGAGTGGTAGATTAGCTAGGTGGTCGTTCAAACACCAAGCCTTTGATTTCGATATCGTACACCGGAAAGGTTCAGCCAATATTGTACCGGATGCATTGTCACGGGCTTTTATCGAAACTCTTGACATTGTTAAAAGTTTAAATATTTCAGTCAATTTAAATTCTGAACACTTTAAAAGTGAAGATTACACACAAATTTTAAAAACACTGAGAGATGGACCAGACAAATATCCCAATCTCAAAGAATGTGATGGTTTGATTTTCAAAAGATTTTTTTCTTCTGATTTAGAAGTAGACAAAACTGACCTCCAGTGGCGTTTATGGATTCCATCTGGTTTAGCAAAAGAACTTGTCTCTGTAGCACGCACAGCTCCAAATTGTGCTCATGGTGGGATTGTGAAAACCATTGACAGGCTTTGGCAGTTCTACTTCTGGCCAAACTTAGCGAGAGATGTCAAAACCTTTATAAGTCAATGTGATGTTTGTAAAGAAAGTAAGCGAATGAATAAAGCAACAAAACCGCCAATGACTACCCCTGCAACTTTTGAAAGACCTTTTCAAAAGGTTTATATTGATTTAATGGGTCCTTACATTCGTTCCAAAAAGGGTAATTTGTATCTTTTCATTTTGGTTGACCATTTAACAAAGTTCGTTTTGTTAAAGCCAATGCCAAAAGCAAACGCCCAAAACGTTATGAACTATCTGAAACAAAACGTTTTTAATATATTTGGTGTACCTGAGTATATACACTCAGATAACGGTAAACAATTTGTGTCAACCCAATTTGGTCAATTTTTGAAAAATTTAGGTATTCGCCACTTTAGAACAGCGTTCTATTCACCCCAATCAAACACATCTGAGCGGGTGAATCAATCCATTTTGTCAGGTATAAGATCATATCTGAAAGGTGACCATCGTGATTGGGACAAGCATATCCCAGAAATACAACAGTCTTTGTGTACCTCAGTACACCAGTCAACTGAAGCGACACCTTATTTTGCTCTGCTTGGCTCACAAATGGTCACACATGCAGATATGTATCCTTTGATAAAAAAATTGGAATTGCTAAATGACGAAGATTTTAAATGCATCCGAAAGTCTGTTCAGATAAATATAATACGAACTAAACTTTAAGAACATCTGAAGCGAGCTTTTGAAAAACATTCAAAAGTTTATAATCTGAGGTCTTCTCAGAAGAAATTTATACCCGGCCAGGAAATCTTTCGGAGGAATTTCGTGCAGAGTGATGCAGCAAAGGACTTAAGTGCCAAACTCTGTCCAAAATTTCTGAAGTGCCGAATCAAAAGACCGAAAGGTAACGCTATGTACGAAGTTGAAGACCTGAACGGTAAATTTGTTGGCGTTTTCCATGCCAAGGACTTAAAGAATTAGTAGAGCATGCGACTCTTAATCTCAGGATCGTAGGTCGAAGCCACACGTCGACCATTAACAATATCATGTAAAGGAAATGTTAACTATATTTTCCATGTCTTTTTCATACTTGCATATTTCAAAACCCACGGCTTTGTCATGAATTTAAATAAAAATTCTACTGCCTGCAAAAAGAAAACTACTTTGCAAAACAACCGATACATATACATATGTAGATATATCAGAAAAAATTGAATTTAATCTTAAATTGTTCATAAGAAAGATGAAAAGAGGTGATCCCAAAAAAAAAAAATTGGAATAACAAAGGACAAACTTGGCATTCATAAGAAGTCATCCATGTCTCACATGACGAAACGACACATCGAATTCGCATTAATCGCCATTCGAGTCAATCACAATTAGATGATATTTTCTTCTTGCCATTTGTCCTGCCAAAAAAAGTTATACCGATTGCAGAAAATGAAAACTCTTCATTAAACCCGTCTTCCATGAGCAAATCGCTCCTTGAAAAAAATACATCCAGCAACTTCAGTGATTGCATTTTTGATTGTGTAAAATAATTTGGTGCTTCCCGAATTGTGCGGTTAAAGATTCTTATCGTGATCAATCTTCAATAACACCCTGATGTGACTAGTATCTGAACAATGGTTCAATGGTTTTGTTTTCTAATGTTCAATTTTGTTTGTCAAATTAATTTCTTTCTTTATAAACTAACTATGTTGTTTAATGTTTTCTTTAATTTGTATGAGTGAAAGTGAGTACAAAAGCGAACTTTTAAAGAACTTAATATTAAAAAAAAAAAAAGGAACGACTCATTAAGATTACTTCAATGTGCGCACATCGTTGGATCATCGAAACCATATCAGTGAGTAGAATGAGTAAATTTGTGTTCCCTTCGATTTAAAACTAGTGATAAAACTTGTCACTTTGTCCAACGTGTACTCTTGCACTCTCTTATTTTTTTTTGTTTTTAAACTACATATTTTGAAATGCCATAGCTTTAACATTAATCTAACGTAATTTTTTTTATATTCAATTTGCATCTTCATTTTTATCTTTTTTTATTGGTTGTCATATTCATTTATTCTTTTTCATGCTTTTAATTTTAATTTCAATTTGATTAACAAATCATAAATTGATATATTTTATCTTCAAATTTTACTGATACTTTTAAATAAAACTTGTTAAATTTTAAACATGATTCATACAATTTATTAGAATGATGAATTAAGTTTTTGGTAATATGGGAAAATAGTAACGAAGGGAGAAAAAGGTGAGTCGGGGGTATATTTCGTTTTGGGGCTATACTCAAAATCAGGCAAGAGCGTAGCTAGGAGGTGAGGCAGCAATGTCTTACTATAGGATAAGGGTTGCCAAGTAGTTTCGTTTGCTAAATTAAACTATTTTTAATGACATAACACCTGTCATACGATTTGGAATCGATATGTTTTGTTTTCTCTGTGTTCTACTTATTTCTGGCACGAAATATTTGCGTGAGTGGAATTTTAGTTGCAGCAATTACCCCCCCCAAACAGATGAGCTTAGCTGAGGGTTTAAGAATGTGCCAGAGCTGCGTACTATGGGAATTACTACCATATCCCACTACTCATTACAGTCTATATTAACAGCTTGTTTAAAAATTGTTGCCCTTTTCAAAAAGTAAATGCGGAGATTACTTTGGCTGATGGAATAACGAAAAAAAAGTAGTTTATTCAACTGTGATGGATATCATTATCGGAAAAAGGCTACGGAAAATTCATTTTATAGCACTTCCAAAGGCAAAAGGAGATCGCACGTTACTAGGAATCGATTTTCTATAACAATTTCGACTAGTTTTGGATATAGCTCAAAGAGCATTTCATTTTATTGATGACCCAGCAACCATTTTTAATTTTAAGCTGGCTAAGTACAACGACAAAAATCTAATCGACCCTCCAGAAACTCCTTTAAAACGCCAAAACCGATCCCAAAGCCAAACTACCATACAATATTGGAAAAGGATGAAAAGCTTAAGAAAGTGGCACGATATTTGGCTTGGGTTGGGAGCCATGAAATGCTTAGCCCCATCCCAAGTACACCAAAACGCAAACGATCCAATGATTACTCACCGCAATGCATCCAAGCAATCTTCTCTGACGAGCTGCCTCAGGAGATGAAAACACCTGAAAGAGCAGGCGTGGATCCAGGAATTCAGTTTGGGGGGGGGGGGGTGTCATGGTCCCTACAGGCAGTCAACCGAGAAAAATTTATAGAACATAGATACATATACGTACCTGAAAATGAACATGCTGTACCTACATACCTACTTAGAATAAACTCAATAAAAAATGCAAATATTAATTATAAACGACGAATTATTCCATACATAATGTGCATACGTGGGGATGTATGTTTGTATTTAAAACATATCTCTTTAATTTGTTTAGAATTCATAAAGTAAAATCAAGCCTTTTTTGGTTTTTCTAGTCAAATTTTGTAATTATTTCATCAACATATCGATATCTACATATCTCAATGAACATTCATTAAAGCAAGGCAAATTTTTTCACTTTTCCAACGAATTCTGTTTTTATGTTGTTTTTTTTTTTGAAGCTCACATATAATTTAAAACAATTTAATATAAATTTAAAAGTAATTGTCGGTGATATTTTTAAATTGAAATTCGCACACGAAAGTTTATTACAATTTTTAAGATTTCATACTATTAAGAATGGGTATAATAATAAATTAGAGAAAATGGTAAAGAAGCATGAAAACTCGTTCCTTAAATTTTTATAACAACTCCTAAAAAAGTTTTGAGCTCAAAATAAGAAACACCGCCGCCTGAGTGAAATATTATTTAAAAATTGCTGAATATTTAAACAAAAAAATGATTTTTGAAAGAAAAAATTTTCGTATCAAATATTCCGAATTCTGATGCAGAAAATGAACATCAACCAGAAATAAAAAGAAAACGAATTGATTAAGGCATATTTACTTATACCTACCTTTAAACAAAACTATAACATTTGATTAATTCAAAGTGTTAAATAAATGCTTAATTATTTCTAATTTACTTCAACTATAATGGAATGGCAAATCGGGTAGATTTTTATAGACAATGGCGTTGAATTTTAAACAGCCTGATGTAAAGGTAGTTAACGATTTACTAACTTTAAAGCTCTTTACTAAAATGTTCCTTATTTTGAACAATTTTTAACTAGTACTATACTAACACTGTTTTCTTAAAACTTACCTAAAACAGTCCCAGATCGTGCAAAAAAGTAAGCAAACAGACTTTTTTCACGTTTTTTCAAAATGGCATAATGGAGTTAGTATGATACTAAAAAGATAAAATTGCCATTTGAGGAGAAAGTTAAAAAAACAGTACGTTGCTAACTCAATTAAAGTTTGGAAAGTTGTCTTTTAAACATAGTATCGTACTAAAAAAACTTTAAAAACGATACAAATCTAAAAAAAGCAAACACAACATATACATAATTAATAAAGTCTTTTTCGAAAGATGTGTAGGTAGGTATAAATGAAATAAATAACTTACATATATTGTAGAATATAAATGCATATGCATGTACCGAAACAAACAAACATAAAGGGAAATTATAAAGTTTAACCTGCTGTATAAGACAAAATAAATACTATTAATATAAATAAAATAAATACATTCGTCGCGTTTTAAATAACTTTTAAAAATATATAGAAAAACGATTTTAGGGAAATCCAAACAAGTGATTCTCGTCTTAACGTTGGTCAAGTCGAGTGAGTGGATTCAGTTACAGAGCGCTTTTCTTAATTCCAATCTCTCAGTATAATCAGAATCAAGCATGTCAAATGTTAAGAAAAGGATTGTTTTTGTGTCCATTTCTTAGAATATAAGTGAAGATTGCTTGTGAGGGGGAGGGGGATCCGCCACTGTGAAAGAGAAAACGATCTTTTTAGCGACCAAAAGAAAGCCGATTCAAATGTTAATGACTGATTCACTCTCATATCAATTGATATCCAACTGAGCCCAAATGAAGGATATTCACTCAGTGAACCTGGTAAAAAAACAGTTGGAAAAGATGCTCAGCGAGCAAGAAGAAATTTTCGGAGAGATAACAACACCTATTTCCAATATAGAACACCATATTAATACAAGAACACACAACCCAATGTAAAATCCACGGTACCGAATATCACTGGCAAGAAAAACACAATTAAAAGTCGAAATCGACGATATGCTCGGCAAAGGCATAACTGCAGAAAAACGATCCCCATATGGGCCTTTCCTGTGGTCGTGGTCCCGAAAAAAGATAGAAAAATAAGAGTATGCGTCGACTTTCGTAAAATAAACGCCATAACAATACCTTATCGCTATCCGTTGCCACTAATGGATGATCTTCTTCACGCAGCTAAGAGTACGCCATTCATGTTTACATTGGACTTACGTTCTGGGTATTGGCAAATTAAGGTGGCAGAAAAATATCAGCCCAAAAACTGCTTTTATAACACCATTTGGATATTATGTTTTTAAGAGAATGCCATTTGGATTGCGAAATGCGGCAGCAACTTTCCAACGCCTGATTGACAAGTTTCGGAATGGTCTTCCACAAACACTAATTCTTGTATATCTTGATGATATTATTATTTGCTCCAAAGACTTTTCAACCCATCTTAACGATCTACAAAAAGTATTCTTGCATCTTCAGTATTTTGGTTTCAAACTAAACCGAGACAAATGCAAATTTTGCCGCTCCGAAGTTAAATATTTGGGTCACATTTTGACACCCGATGGTTTTACAGTTGATCCAGGAAAAACTGATGCCATACTACTTCGCCCTAGTCCAAAAAATCATCGTATCTTTTTTGCAAACTTGTTCCTGGTATAGGAGATTTATTCCAAATTTTGCGGTTGTATCGAAACCACTATCAAATTTAACAAAAAATAATGCAGTTTGGAAATGGGGATTCGATGAGAAAAACGCGTTCGATAATCTTAAAAAACTCCTGACAACTTCTCCAATTTTACAGCAGGTAAAAAATGATACTCCACTTATTCACAAAACGGACGCAAGCAGCTATGCTATTGGAGCTGTTTTACTCAAGGGGGATAAAGAGATGGAACACCCCGTTGAATTCGCAAGCTGTTTACTTCTACCTGCAGAACGAAATTACTCAACAACGGAACGCGAAGCACATAGAAGAAGTGAAGATCCTTACCGATCGTCAACCCTTAAAGTGGCTTATGAGCCTGAAATCTTCGACCGGTAGACTCGCCAGATGGGCACTTCAATTACAACCATATAACATTGAGATAGGTTACAATCCCGGCAGAAACAACGCTGTATCTCGACCGCCATGTCTCGACAATGATCATATAGAGAATAGTTGTAGTGGGTGATTTTTTAAGAGGTTTAGAACTTTTTTTAAAAAAAAAACACAAAAAATTCGAAAAAATGAATGAAATATTTATTTGAATCGATAGTTTGAACTTTGCAATTTAATGTTTAAAGATAATTTCATGCAAATGTTGACCGCGGCTGCGTCTTATGTAGCCCATCCGCTGAGTCCAATTTTGGCATACTCTTTCACAGATATCGGCCGGTATCTCACGAATGAATGCATGGATGTTGGCTTCCAGTACGTCAATCGAAGCGGGCTTGTCCCTATAGACATTAGCCTTGACATACCCCCACAAAAAATAATCTAATGGTGTCAAATCGCACGATCTAGGCGGCCAATTGACCGGCCCGAAACGTGAAATTAACTGTTCACCAAACTCGCCTCGCAATTGCGCCATTGTTTCGCGTGCTGTGTGGCATGTGGCACCGTCTTGTTGAAACCACATATCATGCAAGTCAAGAACTACCATTTCGGGCAAAAAAAAGTTTGTTATCATCGCTCGGTAGCGTTCACCATTGACAGTAACGCTGCGATTCGCCCAATATGGCCCAATAATGCCGCCGGCCCATAAACCGCACCAAACAGTGGCTTTTTCGGGATGCATTGGTAGCTGTTGCAATGCTTCTGGCTGATCTTCACTCGAAATGCGGCAATTTTGCTTATTTACGTACCCATTCAACCAAAAATGAGCCTCATCGCTGAACACAAGCAGCGCGCGATAAACATTTCGAACCGAGCACGAATTTTGATAGTAAAATTCAATAATTTGCAAGCGTTGTTCATTTGTAAGACGATCCATGGTTAAATTGCAAACCAAACTGAAGCTGTTTGACAGTGACACAAGGTACTAAACACACGTCAGCTGTCAAAACCAGTGTTGCCAAAACCAAACCAGCTAAGAAATCACCCGTTATAATTTGTTCAATTGTTGTTGATATTCCAAAAAAAGGTTCGAAGGAAATTTTTTTAGGTTTTACAAAGCGTTCTGAGCATTGTTCCAAAAAATTAAAGCTATCAAAGGCCTATTTTTAAAGATAAGGCTTTCAAAACCTTTTTTTCAAAAACGCGAAAATTGGATCTCCAAAATTGTATTTAAAGTAAAAAACCTTTGATTCATATTTTTTGATCATATCTAGATATATACACGTGTTAAGAAAATATTGTGTCGTTAAATTTATAAAATCACCCTAAAATCGAATTTAAAAAAAAAACAAAGATGACTCCTTTATCCCCCTTTTTCAAAAATCAAAAATTCGTTTCTTAATATTGATTTTTACTATGAAAAATTTCAAAAAAAAAGGCCCAACCCCCCCTGCTTCAAATCAAAAGTTGTTCCATGTAAATGATTTCCGTACGATCTTTGATACCCAATAAAAATTAGGCGCTTGGACAAACGTTGATGTTTACACATATTAACCGTGAGTCCCGGCACTCACAAATTATTTAAGTTTATCTTTTTGATGGTTTGACCGATTTTGTTATAATTTTGCAATATGAAGCTTTTCAATAGGTTTAACATTATTGCATTTAAAAAATTTGAAAAACATTGTTTTATAAGCAACAAAAATCAAATAAGAAATCAGTATTTTAGTGGGTACTTTTGACTCTTTTAATATTTTCTCGTTAAATATATACGAACTCGTACATCATGCATCTTCAAGGTGTGGTCTGTGCGCCCTTGCATCTGTGCGTCGGCGTGTGGGTGCGTCAGTTTATCCACTGTAATTTGAGGAAGAGCCTAAACGGGTGGTCCGATTTGCATGGAATTTGGTACAGAGCATACCCTAGAGGGAAAATTCGAATTTTCGATTTAGCTCATATAAAATTGTTTTTTTTTTCAATTTTTTTTTGAAAAAAAACTGTTATAACGATTTTGATTGAACTTCGTGCCAATAATGACCAAAGTAATTCTCAGAAAACTGTGGTTCAGGTTCTTGACGAAAAATTCACATAACGCATTACAGGTTTTTTGAGAAAATGGTTTTGTTTTTGGGTTATTCACGTATATATTTTCCATGGTTACGCCGATTTTGTTATAATTTTGAAATTTTATGCTTCTCAATGGCTAAAATAATATTGCATTTAAAAAAATTCAATCTGAATTAAATCAAAGAAAAAAAAATCAATTTTTGTGTTAATTTTGACTTTTTAACATTTTCTCGTTAAAGATGGGTATCATTATATTACGTGTGTTTTTTGTTTTCACTTATTTGCTTTAGATAAAAGTGCACAAAAACATTAATTTTAACAGTTATATTACTTATTATTCTGATTTTATATACTCTTAATTCATAAGCGGAGGGGTTGTATTATTTTACATGCAAATTATTTTTTAAGCGGGTACACATTCACTTTTTAAGCTTTTTTAAAACCATTAACAGTTATCTTCACGGTGTGTCTGCATTATAGTTGTTAATCACAAGAGCAAGTTCGTCCTATCCAGTCGTGCGCATTTATTTTAATAGCTTTTTTTCTCTGTGTATGGACGTCTACGTGTCCCACCCACCTGGCATTTACTTTCAAAGTTTCGTTACATGTAGGTACAACCATGTTTGCGATCTTATTTAAAACACTCTCCACAGTTTTCTTCATAAACATAACGTTGGGTTGTCCGATTCGCGGGTTCCAAGGATCTTGGCTCCCTTTTCGGGTGCTCATCCTGCTCACGCATTTCCGTATAGTGTATGTTCAGTCTCCAGGCAGGCACTTATTTCAAAGAAAAAGTTAATTTTATGAAGACGAAAATATATATTTTAGTTTTGAAAGCCGATTTGCATTTGATAAATTATAGGTTGATACCTATTCTGAAAAGAGAAATTACTTCGAGTATGTTTCATCCATCGTTTCTTCACTTTTGATTGACGTTATCAGAAAACCGAATTAAAATCAATGATGGATAGATCAATTTGGCCTCTTTTTAAAGTTGAATATCTTCCGCTTTTCAAAGTGCCGACTGATATTTTCATTGGTCTTTTATAAAACAATAAGGAATGCGAAGAACATAATAAAAATGCCCTATCGCATTTTCTTATATAATGCAATGGCAATAACTAATTATTTATAATAACTGTTTGTTATTATCAGTTCTAGTAGTATTTGTACTGTGAAGTCATTTTGGGGCCCAAAGTTGATATCAGCTTAGATAATTGTCTGATTTGGTTTTTTATGTCTGTTTCTTCGTAATGGTGGGTGAATTTAGGGTTAACTACAGCAACATTCGGGGACTAAGGCGGAATTTTTGAGCTGCATATGTCCATACTGCGAAAAACAGCCCGGCTGTTTTGGGACTAAGCGAAACCCAGGTAGGGGAAAATACTGATCACTCAGAATTCAGCCTACATGGTTATAGCTTAGTGCCTCTTTTTTTCCCACATCATGGTCTCTTCATGTATGTTCGAAATGATGTTGCTTATCAGCTTCAGTCACAATATGGTTCATGTTTGAACACCAACTTTAATTTCATGTGGTTTAAATTCACCGTCCATAAGCGCATCATCATACTTGTTTTATTTATCGTAGCCCTAGTTTGGATAGTAATTCAACTTCTAACGAATTCGATGCACTATCCGACTCCATCCAGAGAATTATTTCCCATTTTCCGCACAGTGAAATCGTTGTTAAGGGCGATTTCAATGTTCATAATTCTTCGTGGCTACGCTATTCGGGTCAGACAACACCCGAAGGAAGGTATGCCGAGATTTTTGCTGAGTTAAACAACTTGACTCAGCTTGTTGACGAGCCTACTCGGATTCCTGACGTTGCAGGTCAATCCGCCAACACTCTAGACTTGTTCCTTACTTCTGATCCTGATAAATATACTATTAGTGTATTATCGCCTCTAGGCACATCAGACCATTGTATCATATCTGCAAATTTTTCGTGCCAACACAATCCAGTTAAAGAAAAAAACCCTAAGAGAACCTTTTGGCAGCACGAGAAAGCCAACTGGGACGGTCTCAATGATTTCTTCAGGAATTTTAACTGGTCACTATGCTTCCTCGATAGTGACGTAGATTCCAGCGCAGATATGGTTACAAACTAAATACTTTGTGGATTGAGAAATTTTATCCCGAATAGGGTAAAATCTATCAAACCCAAAGAAAGCTCATGGTTTGATTCGAGCTGTAAAGAGGTTATTAGGGTCAGAGAAGTAAGCTTCCGTTGTTATAAAGCCAACACTACTGAGGAAAACCGGAAAAAGTTTCAACAAGCTAGAAAGACCTGTGATGTTCACATTCGACGAACCAAATTTTTGCATGATCAAAAATTACGGCAAAAAATACTACAATGTCCCAAAGGTAGTAAAAATTGTTGGTCATTTTGGCAATAAGATTATTGCACTTGATATTTCAAAAGCATTTGATAGAGTTTGGCATCAAGCTCTCTTATCGAAAATGCGTGTATTTGGTATCGATGAATCTCTTCTTCGCTGGATTAGAAATTACCTTTCGGAGCGATCAATGCAAGTTGTATTGGACGGCTTCAAGTCTGATATCTTTAAAATAAATGATGGTGTGCCCCAGGGCTCCGTTTGGTCTCCGACCCTCTTCCTAATATTCATAAACGATCTTTTATCTGAAACTTCTAATCCATTAACCTGTTTTGCTGACGACAGTACCCTCAGCTTTTCATATTCGTTTCGAGATTCACATCCATGTCCTTCAAATGTGCATTTAGAGCGGCAGCGTATGGTAAGCTCATTAAATTCTGATCTCGACAGCATTGTCCAATGGGGAATCAAAAACCGCGTAGAATTTAATGCTTCAAAAACCCAATGCTGTCTCCTGTCGTTAAAGCGAAACCCACCCCAATGCCGCTATCCATGAGTGGCACTTGCATAGAGGAAACTAAACAGCTTTCAGTACTCGGTATGTGTGTCATAGACCACCTTTTGTGGAACGACCACATATTTGACATCGCCAAAAACGCTGCTAAGTGTTTAGGTTTTCTCCGTCGATGCAAGAAATTTTTCTCCCCCTCTGATCTGGCTGTTATCTACAAAGCCTTTATTCGTCCAAAACTTGAGTTCAACTCCCATATTTGGGAAGGTGCCCCAAGAACCCACTTGAGTCTATAGGATAGAATACAAAAGAGAGCTCTAAAAATGATAGGTAAAAGAACTATAACGGAAACATTTACATCTCTTGAACACCGTCGCAATGTTTCATGTCTATCATTATTTTACCGCTATTTCTATAAACAGTGTTCTAGTAAAATAGCCAGTTGCATTCCTCCCCTTAAACAATTCAACCGTAATACTCGCGCTTGTAGGAATGCTCATCGGTTTACCCTTGATCCCTACTTTGGACGTACTGTTGAGTACAGGGATTCTTTCCTTAGTCGCACTACACGAATGTGGAATGCTCTACACAGCTCAATGGTCAAGCTACAAGTGCTAATCGGCTGCTGTTCAAATTGTGTTTTGATTGAAAAGACAGTAATGTCGTTTTCCATTGGTTTCACTCGGGGATTCACTCATTCTGAAATCCAATGGAACAGTGCCAGTGTTACCGCAGGCGAAACTATTTGTGTGTCCCTCTGAATGAAAAAATGTGTCCTTTTGAAAAAAATGTGTCCTTTTGAAAATAAATTCATAGCATTTAAAATATACGAATTTAAGTGGGTAATACCTATCCAAAATTTTTGTTATTGTTTTATAATAGAAAAACTTAACAGAAACTTAAGAATAAAGCTAAAACATTTTAATGCATAATATTACTCAATGTAGATAACGGTCTTACATTTCATAAAAAAAAAAACAAATTTATAAATAACCTAATTTGTAACTGATGACTGATGAAATATCTTAGTTCTTTTTAAATAAATTGAAATTTTGTTGAGGTTAAATGAGCGTGAAAAAATGTGTCTTTCTTTAAAAAAATGTGTTCTCGAGTCCCCTAAAGAAAAAGGAGTCCCCAGGGACACTAAAGTGTCCCAGTGGTAACCACAGATTAGCCACATGAAGATGAGAATCCCCGGCAGCCATTTTAATTCGCCTACAAGCTTGAACTGGCAGTTATCAGATATAAAATGAGAATTTGTGTAAAAAAAACTCACACATAGACAGTAGGGATCTTCACACACCTGTTTAAATTGTTGTTGCATTTCACATCTATTCATCGACGCGGGATGAAATTACAAATACAACAATGTAAACAAATGGGTTTTGGAGGGTGAAACGTACGAAACATTCTCATCTTCATATGGCTAATCAGTGGTGGTAACACTGAACAGTGCTAACTAATTCTACTCAACTTTGAAATTTTGTCATTGTATTCATGAATCGTCGTGTCGGTGAAATTCCCTGCCAGTTCATTATTTTGTATTTGCCTGCAAAAGAAATATCTACCTATACTCTATTGCCACTGACTTACGTAAAAGTTATATGATTTGTTGTAATTCTGCGTGCACCCTACCTTGACCGCTGAATTTAACTGCTGAAGGGATACTAGACATGTGTAACGCAGCGCTGAGTTGGCGCAGTGAGTTGAAGCAGCAGCTGAGTTATCTGCGCTGATACAGCAATGTGTAACTCGGCAACTCAGTAACTCGATAACTCAATAAATCAAAAATGCCAACGCGCAATATGTCAATTCTCCAACTCAATAGTTGAATAGCGCCTTTTATCTGTAGGAGCGCAGCGCAAGCCGCGCCACACAAACAGATGAAGCAAATGGAAAAAGGGCTGTGCGTAGATCATTTTAAATATGAGTTGGTATGGTTCTCCAGTTCGCTGTGCTTTGTGTGCTTTTGATGCAAGTTGCAAGGAATGAGGAAACCAGTTTGAATGTGTTAAACGTGTTCATTATTATGTGTATATTATAATGGTTTGTTTTTTGATTAATTATGGAAACAGTTTTTCACTAGGGTGCTCCAGAAAATGTTTTTCCATATTTTTGTGTTCTAAAGTAACGAAGAATATGCACTTTGTATTTAGGCGTCTTAACAGTCTGATTGACAGGACACCCTAAGGTTTGCATTCAATTCTCATTAATTTTTTCTTCGATGACACATTTACACAATAAATTGTGTTCAAAAACGCAATACATATTATAAGTAGGTACAGTTTCTGTTCATCAGTATTCAAATGATACATAAAGATAACATACATAATATAACCCTTTCTAAAACTTCTCAAACCGGAATTATTCTCGCTTGCAATGCCAAAACTAAAACACTACGTGTCACTTGTTTGCAGTCACTCTTTTCACAACTGCTTTTCATAAAGAAAATCTTTCTAACATTACGGTTGCAAAAAGATTGACCTTAAACAAGTGATTCACACTGTGCATACAAACAGTAGGTACAAACACACCATATATTTTCAGACACCATTCCATACAAGAATTCATGTCTAATTGTTGGAACACACTAACATACTAACGCACATTTTTCTATCTGTAACTCAATTTTTCCTCTTTTTCCCAAATGTCTCAATTCTCAAACCAAAATTCTTGTTTACGATCCGACGACAAATACACTGCGTGTCATTTTTACATAACCACTCTTTTCACAAGCGTTTTTCAGAAACAACATCTTTCCACCATTCAGTTGCAAAGAGAGTGACTTTAGTCAAGCGACTCGCACTGTGCAGTGTGCACAAAAACGGTTCTTCAATCGGTCAAACACTCAAACCCAAACAGTAGGTAGATTATATATATACAAAAAGCTAAAGTATCTATCTATCTGAGATCTGACTCTGTAACTCACAAAAAATGAACAGACGACCTGCGCACTGCGCAGTGCGCAATTGAGTTAGTAGGTTATTGTGTATCAAACGAAGCAATACAAAAAATTGCGCTAGTGAGTTAGTGAGTTACGCTGATACAGTAAAGTGCGCTTGAGTTAGTGAATCAGTGCAGCAAATTTTGTTGAGTTACCCATGTCTAAGGGATACTGACGATGAACGATCGTGCGCTAGTCGTGTACGAACTACGATGAGTGTTTTGAAATTTTGCTCATCCAAACAGAGTTACCTTTCCCAATTGTAAGCAAATTCAAGAGCTTTTTCCTTGGATTTTATAATGGAATTTTTAGGATTTGAAGCTTTTGAGAACAGATTTATGAAGTTGAGTATTTAAATGGTGAATTGTTATTTATAATTCAAACTACGGAAACCCTGTGAGAGCTTTAAAGAGGGACATGCTTATGCAAGCCAATTAACCAGACTGAGAGGCAAACGTCCTATCACAAATAATCATATACAGATGTCTCAGCCCAATAGAAAAAAATGTCTTAAGAAATTACCTTAACTGACATCGTCTTAACTGACAAAGCTTTAAGTTACAAAACCCAACAGCCGTAGCTAACAAAGAAAGAAAAACCAGTAGGTAACGAACACGTACACGCATCTCTTTCTCTCTGTTTCCATTTGTTGCGTTTCGTGGCCTTCCTCAATTCTCATGTTCTATGTGTGTTGTCGTTGTATTGCTGTCTGTTGTTGCCGTGTACCTGTACAGTGTACATTGCACAGATAAGCCATATGAAGATGAGAATGTTTCGTACGTTTCACCCTCCAAAACCCATTTGTTTACATTGTTGTATTTGTAATTTTTTCCCGCGTCGATGAATAGATGTGAATTGCAACAACAATTTAACCAGGTGTGTGAGGATCCATACTGTCTATGTGTGAGATTTTTATACACTCATTTTTTATCTGCTAACTGCCAGTTCAAGCTTAAAATGGCTGCCGGGGATTCTCATCTTCATGTGGCTAATCTGTGGTACATTGGTTTGGCAGGCGTCTATTTGGCTAGTGTTTGTTTTGTTTTTGTACTTCATTTTTTGGCAGAAGTTTGCGGGTTTGGATTTCGTAAAGATTTTTTTGTTTTGAATTGGAACTTTCTTTGGTAGAGAAAAAGTGATTTGATGAATGATTTTCGCGTAAGGAAATTTTGAATCGCTTATAACTTTAGTTCAACTGATTGGATCTTGATGGTTAAGCCCTTTAAATAAAGGAAAAATAACAAACAATATTTTGGAAGACAAAGGTAGATATTAATAATTAAATGGATTTTTATACAAACATATAAACATGGTGAGGTGGACACAAGATAAATTGTATTTTTTGTGAGTAGGTATGAAGGAATAGGTAGATGTACCTAGATAGGTACTTATCTACTTATTTTAAATACAAAAGTTTGTGAAAAATTTCAATATTTTGATAAGCTAGGTATTTAGGTAGATGCTAAAATAATGGGTGGTATCGAAAAGCAAATAAATGGAACATGACAATAGGTGGAATTCCTTTTATTAAAATTAAGGTATTTAAATAATTCTTATTTAATAAAATACAAGAACTTGTTCTTTTAACTTAAGTGGCTAGAACTTAAAGTTTTAATCATGCTGTTGGAAAACATTTGAAACGGGTGAAATTCATTCTTCATTTTTTTAAGCTCAAACTTAACCAGGTAAGTATCTATCTAATGCTGAAAAAAATACGAAAATCATTAAAAGTTAAAAAAAAATGTTTAGATATGTATCGAAAAAAAGATAAAAAATCAATAGAAAAAACCTTTATTTAAATTTTAATCAACATTTTAGGTATATTCATACATATGTACATTATTATCTAACAACGGCTTTTACAGAAGAGGGGTCATAGGGTCATGACACAACAAGCTGAGATCGTAGGTATTCCATTCGGTACAAAAAAAATTCATTCTACTCGTAGATTGAAATCTAAATTTATAAAAAAAAAATTATTTTTTCAGTTTTTAATTTTTGAAAAATATAAACATACGGTTTTGCAGAAATAATTTTTGTCTCAAAAATTATAAGAAAAACCTGTATTTTTTAGTAATAATAAATCAAAATATAAATTGATATCGATTTTAACAGTTTAAAAAAAAATACTAAATTTTTCAATTTTTTTTTGTTATACGTTACTAAATTTTTATTTAGTATTTGACGCTAAAATTCAGAGGGTTGTAGGTCTTTTAGTTTTTGAGAAAAATTAAGATTATAAAAACTACTGCTTTCAAAAAAAAATTCTTTCTTTTCATTAAATTCTATAGTAAATTCAAATCGTCAATTTTCTAACGAAAGAAAAATAAAAGCAAAAAGTAATGTAGTCTGGGTTGTTGTTTAAAACGGTAGGGGTAATGCCTTGGTACAACATACTAAAAGTCCCCTGTCCAAGCCAGCGAGCTTTAGACAAGAAGGGGGGTTAAAGGTCCCCTTTTGTAGTATTTCACGAATATTTTGAAAACCAAGCGTATTAGCGGAAAAATCAGCAATACACAATGAAAGTAAATTAAATTTTCTACCGAAAAAGTTTTATTTATATTTTCGCTAAAAGCGATATTAAGGGAGATGCGAGGTGAAGAAGCGTCAAAAAATATAAAAAGTCGGCAATTATGTACCTTACAAATTTAGTGTTTATTAATCAATTTAGTTAGAAAAAATAGAAAAAGTTAAAATACATTTATTCACGGTTATTCTGAAACAAGGCAAAGGGGGTAATTACTGCCTTATATCTTTTTCTAATATCTCAGATAAATAGTATAAAACATAACAGTTATGTTACTAAATGCACAACAAAATAAAAACTCAGAGCTTATTTCATGCAGCTACTTTAGTACACAAAAGCTCTAGATTTTCAAGCAGTAGACCGTTGGGGGATGCAGAAAACCAGGCCTTCCTTGCTCCATTCTTTGCGAGACATGCCGTGGTGCTTGCACGAATGGTCCTTCTGTGCAGGACATACAAGACGATAGTGAGATTGAAAATGTTGGTGATATGAACCACGATGATAATACTGATGATTAGTTTTACAATAAATAATTAAGTATTTTTTCGTAAAAATATTCGATTTTTTTTTTTGCGGAAATATGAATAAGATAAAGAAAGAAAAAAAAAATTATATTGTCTTTGTTTTTGTTTTAGTGGACTGTCCACATTCCACTAAAACAAAAACAATATAATTTTTTATGAATAAGATATATTTTTAGGAAGTTAACATAACTTTTTTCAATAAGACACTTTTCGGACTTACCACGATTTTAATTTTTGATCATAGAGATCGACTACCCGACGTTTCAACAGGGTTACACTTGTCGTGGTCACGGGTTTACTGATGGTTTATGGATGGGTGTTGTTTTTTCTCTCATTTCTTCTTGTGCGAAGATTGTACCGGTGTGTTGTTTGTGCTTGCAGTTGAGGAGGTACTTGCTCTAACTGCATAGATTGTTGTTGTGATTCGATGTATGCTTGAGAACATGCAAAGCTTATCACATCAGCTGGCAGATTATTTTGATTTTTGTTTTTGTTTTCACTATTTATTTTGTTTTCCTTCAATTTGTTTATGAGAGGATCCCATGCAGAGGAAAGATTAAAGCTTTGATCACGACTGAAGTTTTTATGTATTTTTATTTCAATAGCTTCTCGTACCAGTCTTGGCACATAAAACCTTTCCGTAGCAATCGATTTTGCTTTATTGAATCTTATAAAATGATCCTCGTTATAAGCTAAATGCTCACATATCGCGGATTTGGTTACTTCGTTCTTTTGAATGGCTTTTATGTGTTCATTTAGTCTTGTTTCTATTCCTCGTTTTGTTTCACCAATGAACGAAGAACCACAACTACAGGGCACAGAATATACTTCCGGGTTTTTCAATGGAATTTTGTCTTTTGGCGACCTTAAAATTTGGCGAATTTTCGCTGGTGGCTTAAATATCGATTTTATGCCATGCTTAGACAAAAGTGGTTTAAGTCACATAGCTTATTCTTTGGCAACAAGGTACGTAGGCGAATCAATTTGGCTGACAATTGGCCTTAAGGGTACATTATCTTTATGAACCTTTGGAAGACCATATAGTTTTGGTGGTTGGGGACAAGATGGTGTAATGTTTGTTTTCTTAATTAATGATTTACACTCTGCTGTTTTCTGTCTCACTTTTCTTAGTACGCTCGCTGTTGGATCATAACTAACCTCTTTGTATGTTTTGCTATCACTAAGAAGATTAGTTGTTTTGGCTTCATAATCCACTGTATCGAGAACTATAGTACAATTTCCTTTATCCGCAGGAAGAACAATTAACCCTTTGTCTGCTCTAAGTTTTTTTAAAGAATTTCTCTCTTTAAACGTGATGTTGGGTTTAATAGATTTTGCTTTACGTATTAAACCCAACCCACCATCCGTCAAACTTTACTTCCGTGGTATCTGCTCTGGTAAACAGAGCAAATGCAATCTGTGACGCAGCTCTTTTGAAAAATGGTTACAGCTACAAGAAACGATCATGGAAACCGAAACAAAGAGCTACAGAGAACTTAACTCAACAGAATGAAAAAAGAGCCTTTCTTCCATACAGAAAAGGGGTTTCTGAAGGAATTGGAACAATTTTGTCTAAGATTGGCATAAAATCGATATTTAAGCCACCAGCGAAAATTCGCCAAATTTTAAGATCGCCAAAAGACAAAATTCCATTGCAAAACCCGGGAGTATATTCTGTGCCCTGTAGTTGTAGTTCTTCGTACATTCGTGAAACAAAACGAGGCGTAGAAACAAGACTAAATGAACACATAAAAGCCGTTCAAAAGAACGAAGTAACCAAATCCGCGATATGTGAGCATTTAGCTTATAACGAGGATCATTTTATAAGATTCGATAAAGCAAAATCGATTGCTACGGAAAGGTTTTATGTGCCAAGACTGGTACGAGAAGCTATTGAAATAAAAATACATAAAAACTTCAGTCGTGATCAAAGCTTTAATCTTTTCTCTGCATGGGATCCTCTCATAAACAAATTGAAGGAAAACAAAATAAATAGTGAAAACAAAAACAAAAATCAAAATAATCTGCCAGCTGACGTGATAAGCTTTGCATGTTCTCAAGCATACATCGAATCACAACAACAATCTGTGCAGTTAGAGCAAGTACCTCCTCAACTGCAAGCACAAACAATACACCGGTACAATCTTCGCACAAGAAGAAATGAGAGACAAAACAACACCCATCCATAAACCATCAGTAAACCCGTGACCACTACAAGTGTAACCCTGTCGAAACGTCGGGTAGTCGATCTCTATGATCAAAAATTAAAATCGTGGTAAGTCCGAAAAGTGTCTCATTGAAAAATGTCTCAGAACCTCGATAAACCAAGTCTTAAATCAAAAAAAGTTAACATAACTTTAACCCCCACCCCTTTAACCCTTTAACCTTTAGCCCCTCCCCCCCCCCCCTCTTGACTAAAGCTCGCGGGCTTGGGCTGGGGAGTTTTAGTATGTTGTAATCAGGGATTACCCCTACCGTTTTAAACAACAACCCAGACTACATGATTTCTTGCTTTTATTTTTCTTTCGTTAGAAAATTGACGGTTTGAATTTACTATAGAATTTAATGAAAAGAAAGAATTTTTTTTTTTGAAAGTAGTAGTTTACATAATCTTAATTTTTCTCAAAAACTAAAAGACCTACAACCCTCTGGTTCTTAGCGTTCGACTTAAAATTAATGGCAGCATCAAATACTAAATAAAAATTTAGTACCGTATAACAAAATAATTTGAAAAAAATCAATATAAATTAAATTTTTTATATTTTTGTTCAAGTTTTAATTCAAAATCAGTTTTTTTTAACTGTGGACTAAGATAACTTAGTTTATTAATAAAATATTAAAATAGGTTTTTGAATTTTCAAAAAGCTATAGTATAGTACTGTAGCTGTTTCCAGTGTTTTTAAATGATTGCATATGCTCTTTAAACCAATGTTTTAGAAAATGATCTCTCCCTCATAAACGGTGGCAAATAGGCCCCCCTCCGCTAAGTGATTTTTTTCTTAGAATAACCCCCAAAATCATTTCTTATAGTATCTACTGGTCAATAACTTGGAAATAAGCTGTAAGGTTCTTACCTCTGAAAATACAGTGTTTATCATTTGACAACAAACACTGTATCAAATAAATTAAACAAGGATATTTTAACCCCCACCACCTTCTTTTACTACATACAATCTCTCTCATCACGTTACTGAAGTTATCATGAATGAACATGCATTTTCTTTTTCTAATATTTCTGGGTCGATTGATCAAAAAAGATAAAATTTGTAACGCAATAACATGATTGTTCAGATTTATTGACATTTCTACCCCCCTGCATCTCCCTTAGTATTTCTCCTAGCGAAAATATGAATAAAACTTTTTTGTAGCTTATTTAATATACTTCCATTTTGTAGTGTATACTTTTCCGCTAATACCCTTGGTTTTCAAAATATTCGCGAAATACTGCAAAAGGGAACCTTTACCCACCCCCTCCTGTCTAAAGCTCGCGGCCCTGGGCTAGGGACTTTTGGTATGTTGTACCTGGGGGTCACCCATACCCTTTAAAATAATAATCCACACTACATAATTTGTTTGCATTTATTTTATGATTTTGGGTCTTTGTTGTCTGGACTATCGTTGTTTCTAAATGATTATTAATTTTGTTTCCATTCTCTATAATTTTTCTAGCGAATTGTTTTTCTGCCTTACTGGCTGAAAAGAATGAAGACGGAGCTGCAGTCGCAGCTGGACAAGTTGGCCAACTTTTAACTTTTGCTTGCAGCTTTTTTGACTTTTCAAAATTTCGAGTGCCATCGAGTATTGACATGGGGATTGAAGTGAGTTTAAACTCTTTTTAATCTCTCATAAATACATAAATGTATCTTAGCCTTCATTTTATCATTTTTTATTTTTATTTTTGTTTTTTATTTTCGATACTGAAATGTCAGAAAGCTGTACAGCTGCATTGTGGGTGCATAAAAAAACCACGTAGGTACGACATTTTTTGGCAGCTATTCCAGCTGCAGCTCCACTTGCAGCACTCTATTCTGTTCAGGCAGTTAACCGTTGAAAAGAAACTCCTTCCTAATAGATTTTCTTCTTACTAACTACCAACAAAAAAGTGTTTTGTTTTTTTTTAAGCGAATAACCCTTTATTAACAATACAAAAAAAAAGTAGGTGTTAAATTTACCGCTTATAGCAGCTGTATAAAATTAATTATATAAAAACACCTTCTTAAAAATGTTTTCAAAAGCTATCCACTTAACGTAGTTCTTTTTATGTTTTGATTGAAGGTAGGTACATATGTAAGTACATTCATATGTACATATGTACATACATATAGCTATCCTATTTAGGTATTTGTTTCCTTCTTTTAATAAACAAAATCAGCTTCAAAATGCTTAAAGTTATAATAATCGCAAGAAATTAACTTTTAGAATAAAGATGCTGCGAAATAGTTCTTATCCTAAAAAAAATAAGAAAAGGTAGGTATGTACATATATGCCTACATAGACATACCTACTGTTTCGTAGCGGCATCCACTGTAAATCATATACCTGCACTGCATACATCAGAATGCGGTAATGTCCGAAAGTGGAGCGATGCAGTAAATGATTATGAGTGTGGATATGTTTTATAACTTCAAAATCTAGCTCTACTTAAAATACTGAGTAGTTTTCCTGTTTTTTGATATTAATGTCAATCAATTATTATTGTTATTCGTTAAATAAAACTGATAAGTTTCTTTTCTTTTGGCACTTGATTTCGATGAACTCCTTAAGAACACAAAAGGTAAATGGGTAAAGATGCTTTCACTGTCCATATTTTTTCTCTACTAGCTGAACTATCGACATGGTCTTAACGAACCGGATCGAATCGGTGTACCTATGATCCTTTGCAGATGGTGCGCGTTCAGACATCAACGGCATCTATTTTATTTTATTGAAATCAAGACAGGTAATAGGTTTAGTAAGTGTTATTGCAGCTTTTTGCACGCCACCGTGTATGAAGGGTGCTGGTGGGATTTTGATTTTGTATTTATTTAAAATGGTTAAATTTATATGTCGCTTTCTTAAGTGTACCACAATGCTTACATATGTAATTTCAATTTCTGCAGAAACTTAAGCGAATACGGGGATTGATTGATAACGCAGTTTTTTCTCCACCAAAATGGAGTTTGATGGAAATATTCCACAGGAAGAAGTTGGTTGTCAAGTCAATAAGAGCTGGAAGTTATATGAAAACATGTGTGAGCAGAATAGGTTATGAGTCACAATTGGCGTGGCTATGACTATAATGCTGCAGGGATTATGAGTCACTATATGCGTGGCTATAATCATATACAGAATTGCTTGTGGGTCACAATTGGCGTGGTCGCAAACATTTCTGTAGGTATATACAGTGTTTTATGGGTCACAATAGGCGTGGCCGTAAACATAATTCGTCAAAGGTTATAACCAAATAAAAACGATTATGGGTCACAAATGCGTGATCGTAATTAAAAGCGATTATGGGTCACAAATGCGTGATCGTAATCAAAAGCAATTATGGGTCACAAATGCGTGATCGTAATTAAAAACGATCAGTGGTCACAAATGCGTGATCATTATTAAAGCGATTATGAGTCACAATTGCTCGACCATAAATGAAATAGACGTGTGTCAGAAATTGGTTTTATTTCCATTTGATAAAATTGAAGAATCCACCGACTCATCCACTGTAAATCATATACCTGCACTGCATACATCAGAATGTGGTAATGTCCGAAAGTGGAGCGATGCAGTAAATGATTATGAGTGTGGATATGATTTATAACTTCAAAATCTAGCTCTACTTAAAATACTGAGTAGTTTTCCTGTTTTTTGATATTAATGTCAATCAATTATTATTATTATTCGTTAAATAAAACTGATAAGTTTCTTTTCTTTTGGCACTGGATTTCGATGAACTCCTTAAGAACACAAAAGGTAAATGGGTAAAGATGCTTTCACTGTCCATATTTTTTCTCTACTAGCTGAACTATCGACACCTACCTTATCAAAAATTTCTCAGCTCGAAAAAAAAAATACGAAAACAACAAAAATTCCATGCTCATTCATAAGTTCTCAGACAACCGAAAAAACAATTACACATTTTTTCCACCATAAGAAATATCTCCGCCACACAAAAAAAAATCTTTCTCTACCTACAATTCCATGAGTTTATATTTTTTCATTATTGTCGCAAACCTCAGACGACAAAAAAAAAACGTAGATACCTACTCAACAACCAGCAAAGCAAAGTAAAAAAAAAAATAGCACTGCCTTGACCCTTGCTTAAGGGACAAAACTAGCATTGCAGAAACAAAAAAAAATTTAATAAGAATAAAGATAGATATTTTCCAACAGAGTCAAAGATACACAATACTGGGGAAGGTGCTTTTATTTTTGTAGTATACATAGCTTTTTTAAACGCTTTGTAAACTAATTATATAGTCTAAGAGCTGACAGCATATTTCTGGTTTGGAAATATAACCAAAAATTGAGTATGAGGGTTTGTAGGTGTATGCTTGGTGATATCGAAAACAAAAGTCTGGCAGGTTTGTTTTGGCGCCGGTGGCGGGGGTGAGGGTTTGAAAATGGCGATTTTTACAATTTTTTTTCATAAGAATTACCATTTAAATTAATTTTTTTTTAAATGACAAATCGTGACCATCCGATTAATAGAACTATATATTGTATATGATTATTTGTGGTATTAGTGCTTCTTGAGCGAATTCCGATTTCAAATCGAGAAGAGAAATTATCTACTCAGAAGCGTCGTCGGTTGACTGTTATTTTTGCCAATGGAATGGTTTCAAAAGAGTTCTTTATGATTCCGGATGCTTCCGGACGTCCAATGGAAAACGACATAACTCTGCGGCAAGGATGCCAAGCAAATTTATCGTAGAAAAATTGAAAACTTAAACATTTGAAATTATAAGCGATGAGTAGGTATTTGGAAATGCGAAGCGCAACGTGACTATCTCAGCAAGTTACAAAAACTGCTTAAAATAATTTATTTACAAGAAGAAATCGATCGTTTGCTACAAGACCATCATAACTCAAATATTTTTGTTTTGAGAGATGTAGGTAAAGGCGATTAAAAATTTCGTTTTCGAAAAAAACTAGGAAAGAACGACCATAGTGCATCGAATAAGATCCGCGTACACGAAATTGAGGAGAGGTATAAAAATAAAATCCAAAAATAAAAACGGCAGCCAAATTTGTGTGCTGAAAATGATTTTTTTCTTTTGCTTCCACAACTTGTATCCAAACAAATCGGTTTGACCATAACTTCAAACACTGAAATGGGATTAAAAGTGTGATAATTTGAGAACAAATTATAAAAATGTTCATGTTGTATTAACACAACATGTCAACTTGTGTGAGATAGAATTTAAAATATTGTTTCCACACAACTATTCATGATTTTTTTTTCATATTTTTCACGTGTGTTTATATTGTGTGATAAAGTGTGAAAACGATTTACTCACAGATTTTAATATATACCTAGATGGCGAACATAGGACCTTTTGTACAGAGAAAAAAAGAAGCTTTGCCACCATTTTGTTGGAGGAAAAAAACGTAAACAATACAATTAAATGATTCATTGTTTTCTTGAAATAACTTGTTATATCTTGGAATGTAAAAGAGGTAAGAAAATTAACTTGGCATCAAATGAAAGGTATTTTTGCCACCTCTTAATCATTAATAAAATTATATAGTTACGTTTAATGTATTTTGAGATATTAACATTTAACTTTTTGAGAGAAATTTTTTCTGAGTCTTGCTTTTGTACACTGATATCTTTTAAAATTCTCTGATAACGTGTACATTTGTTGGCATCAAAAGAAAGCTTAAATTGTTGGCTTTAATTGCATATATAATTTATTGTCATTTCTCAAATAAAATAGCAAAAATACCTTTCATTTGATAGCAGTATACCCATCTCCTTTATACATCCCAAGATTGAATTAGAATTTAGAAAGTAAAAGAAAAACACATAGCTAAATACCTTCTTCTTTTTTATTTTTTTTATAAATAATAAAACAAATAAATAAATACAAATTCATACAACTGGTGTTTGTTTAATTAAATTGCATTGAATGTGTGCATTCGAATTGTTCTGTAAAAAAATATTCGATAGGCACTTCCATTGGTGTTTCAAGCTGTTGCTGGTTCATCACTGCCAAGATTTCTCCAAAGTCACAAAAACCAGCGAATTTTTGAATTGAAAGATCTCATAAGGTTTGTTTTCTGATGGCCATGCCGTCCAAAACCAAGTTACAATCCTTCAGATCATCTGTAAGAGTCTCCAATTTCTGAAAAACATCCTTCAAAAATCCTGGTGCAGCTTTAACATTTGAAATCCAATTAGACAAGCTTGATGGTCCGGGTAAATGGAGTATCTGTCTGCAGAACTTGTAAGCCTTAGGTGAGTTGTAGTAAAGTGTAATAGAAAAAAAGCATCCTTTTCATGATTTTTCCTTAGATTTTGGAACAAAGTTGCTGATTGGAGGACAAATGGGTTCAAGAGAAGTTCTAGTCGCACGTTTTGTTTTCTGCACTTGTTGAAGGCACTGCGGGAATCCACTTAAAACAGAGGGAACTACGCCGCCGTGGCGAAGCATTTGTTTGTTTGCACCTGGTCTTACTTGAAAATCACTCGCAGTAGTAGAGTAAGGTCGGGTAATGTGGAGTAGGCGGTTAATGTGGACCCCTGCATTTCTCTTGTTCCTGGAAGAGTGAGAGATCTGTTATTGCTGATCTACAATAGTTCTATTAAGCAGAGGGGCAAATCTTTCATTGCCACGCGTTCACGAGCTGTAGATTTTGCGCAGTTCGATGATTCTTGTTTTGATGTGTGGTCGATCTAATTTTTTGCTCTGCGTTAAATGTTTATAAATCATAAAATAAAGGCTCAATTTTAATAAGTGTTTCTTATGCGCGTTAATTATATATTGTTTTATATAAACATAATGTGAGTTTTACTGTTTTTCTTTAATTTTGTATAAATAAAATGGAATTGTTTACTATATGTTCCTGTCGGCTAATGTGGAGTACGGACAGGCGGGTAAAGTGGAGTAGTGCTCCGGACAAAAACAACGTTGGAACGTATGGCAAAAAAAATCTAAACTCAATTAAAGTTCCTAAAGCGTTAAACGTTTATCTATTTAAATAAATGTGATTTTTATTTCTTTTTTCAATAAAACTGACATACATTATTATAAAAGATACATTTATTGAATTTTATTTTTGTATTTATTTAAATAGGTACGTAAATGCCGAAAAAAATATAAAAGGTAAGCATTGAAATTCAATGTTTTTATGCTATTTTAAATAATAATGTAATCCATTTATAAAATGAGACAAATCTATACAAATGTCTATTTCTGGAGTAGTGCTCCACATTACCCGCGCTATGGGGCCCACATTACCCGCCACTTTTGCAAAAGGTTAGTTTTGCACTGTTGTCAAACTTTTGCAAATATTTAATTCATTTGAAAAAAAAATAAGCACAAGGGTTATTAAATACTGTTGCCAGTGTTTCAATGAAAGATAACGCCTTTTTTCCTCTTCAAAAAATTTTTGGTTTTAAAACTATTGCCTTAAACAATAAGGGTACTCCACATTACCCGACCTTACTCTATGGTCCGAGCCCAAGCAAAGACGTGCTCCTGCGTTTGGTTTGAAATCCAGTCTTCGTACAGCTTTGACCCATTTTTTTAGTTCTTCGCGTTTCTTAAGTGGAAATCTACAAAATAAAATAAATGTTAACTAAAATTTAAGAGCTTTAAAGTAGGTTCTTAAATGTGCAAAGACATGGAACTTTCCTCCTTATTGTTTCTGTTTGTGCAACCATAAGCACTACACAAACTAGGCATTTTAATATTTTTGAGATCTTGCACACCTAAAAATGTATTTTCATAAATAAACAACAAATTCCCGTAAATTTTGGATAACCTTACAACTGGGTAAAACTGGTCTCAAGACCTTTCAGAAAAAAATATAAAAATTTTAAAAATTACGACTTTACTCAAATGTCTGTTGTTCATGAGGGACCCATTTGAGGTACAGAAATAGTCACTGACTTTTAAACTGTGAAAGGGCATACACAATACTTTTATCAAATTGGTTTATTGTAGACTAAATAACTACATTTACGTTCTGACATGACAGTATGACTCTTTCTGTACCCTTTTTCTTAAATACCATTTGTCCCTCATAAACAACCGGAATGTGGTTTGCACCGGTAATCGGATTGAAGTTGGCTTGCATCAAGTGACATACTTAACCACTTAATATTTAGGTAACTGCTACCTCTTTTGTTCTTGAATATTTTTTGTTTAAGTTCGAATATGAGGATTTGAGTGATACAAAATCTTGTTTATGTGGTTTACAGGATTTTCCGTTATTTTTTCCTCTTTCTTTTGTTAGCGCGTGCCATATTTTTTGCTTGTTGAGCATTTTTGGTATTAATTATGCCTTCTTTTGTTTTTAAAATTACTATTTCAAGATAGTTTATCTAAATAGCGGATGTGTTTTCTATTTGTTAAAATCATTTTGATTGTTATTTACCTATAATTTATACTTGTAAGTAATTGAAGTGCAGTGCATCCATATGTTAGCTGTAGTACCTACTAATGAATAAAATAATCTTTTTCAGATGCTGTTAAAAACGATGTTCCATAATAATACTTTTATAGGCCAAGTAATTGACTTTTCATTGTACCTTAATTTTCATTTGAGTAAATGTTAAAAAGCTCTTTCAGTAGGTTAAAAGCTAGTTTTGTTGGTTATTATTAAGAATACATAGCGCAAAAAGTCAAAAATGAACCCTATAAAAACAATTTTTGCTTAAGATCTGTTAGATTATGTTAAAAAAGCGCTTTTAAGAAAGTTTAATACAAATCTACGCAGTCGTTTTTGAAGCATTCAGTTTTCAAAAATCCAAAAAATTTTTTTTTTTTTTTAATTTGGAACACATTAGATATTATTGAAGAAGTATTTATAAATTATTCTTCATACAAAAATTGATCGAAATCATTTGAACTGTTTTCGATAAAAGTGAAAATAAAAAGTGGTAGGTAGGTACTTTGGTAGTTGACATTTTTCGGAACCATTTTTTAACCAAAAGGCAGCGCATACCTATTACCTAAATTTTACTCATTTTTTGTATTAACTTTGCAATTTTGAGAAATTAAAATTTTCCTTTTTTGACCCAAAAAATTGTCTTTTATAGTCCTTTAAAAAAAGCGTATCGAACCTTTCGTTTAGGCTGTAGCTAGGCGATCAAACGGGCAGACGGAAGTTTTTACGAGACCCCCTTTTTTGGTCTTCCCTACATCATCGCAATGTCATGTTCGATTTTTTTGTACGAGTCCAGTGACGTTAATTCGAAGGTGCGCAGGTGTTTTCCATAGGTAGTGAAAGTTCTTTCCAATTCACATTTCTGTTTTTTTTCAATATTTTATTAATAGCCAATCAATAATTATATAAAAATAATAATTATAATATCTGCATGAGATATAAAAACAACGATTGAGAATTGAGCGAAAAACTTACCATTAAGGGTGTTCTCATGATTTAAGCGCACCGAGGTGCAGTGAATCTCCATACAAATAAATTTCAAAAATAGAACATGAAATTCGTTCTCCCTTATAAATCTACAAGGCTTGGTGTCCAACTTCATCAAGCGCACCACACCGTCTTTCATTCAGCCGGCATTCATTTTTAGTCAAAGTAACAACAAATTCACTTATTTGGATGTTCTCCTTACTTCAGCGCACCGTGGTGAGATAAATCATTGTAATGGGTGATTTTTTAAGAGGTTTAGAACTTTTTAAAAAAAAAAAAACACAAAAAATTCGAAAAAATGAATGAAATATTTATTTGAATCGATAGTTTGAACCTTGCAATTTTATGTTTACAGATAATTTCATGCAAATGTTGACCGCGGCTGCGTCTCAGGTAGCCCATCCGCTGAGTCCAATTTTGGCATACTCTTTCACACATATCGGCCGGTATCTCACGAATGAATGCATGGATGTTGGCTTCCAGTGCGTCAATCGAAGCGGGCTTGTCCCTATAGACATTAGCCTTGACATACCCCCACAAAAAATAATCTAATGGTGTCAAATCGCACGATCTAGGCGGCCAATTGACCGGCCCGAAACGTGAAATTAACTGTTCACCAAACTCGCCTCGCAATTGCGCCATTGTTTCGCGTGCTGTGTGGCATGTGGCACCGTCTTGTTGAAACCACATATCATGCAAGTCAAGAACTTCCATTTCAGGCAAAAAAAAGTTTGTTATCATCGCTCGGTAGCGTTCACCATTGACAGTAACGCTGCGATTCGCATCAACTTTGAAGAAATATGGCCCAATAATGCCGCCGGCCCATAAACCGCACCAAACAGTGGCTTTTTCGGGATGCATTGGTAGCTGTTGCAATGCTTCTGGCTGATCTTCACTCCAAATGCGGCAATTTTGCTTATTTACGTACCCATTCAACCAAAAATGAGCCTCATCGCTGAACACAAGCAGCGCGCGATGAACATTTCGAACCGAGCACGAATTTTGATAGTAAAATTCAATAATTTGCAAGCGTTGTTCATTTGTAAGACGATCCATGGTTAAATTGCAAACCAAACTGAAGCTGTTTGACAGTGACACAAGGTACTAAACACACGTCAGCTGTCAAAACCAGTGTTGCCAAAACCAAACCAGCCAAAAAATCACCCATTATATAAACTCTATAGTACTCTCATGGAACAGATATTTTTACTTGGGCCTCGGTTGTGCTGGTGGCGTTGTAGTCAAGTAAAATTGACGTTGCAGACTGAGAGAATTCTATATATGTTATAAATAAAATACTGTGAGCACAGTTAAGAGAGCAAACGGGAAAGGGAAGGTTGTATTATTTTCAATTCGAATATTAATAAAGGGAGTAAGGGAGATAGAATTGAATCAGCTGTTCGCGTCATGGCAACGACAACAATTAGGAGGAGCAAATTAAATTTTTTTGTCATTTTTTTGACGTTTATTTTTGAATATTATATTTTTTGCTTCCTATGAGCTATAGACATAGGTATATTTATATGTTTATACATTATGCTTTTTATTTTTCAGCACAATTTGAATTTGTTTTTAGATTTTCAGTTTTGTAGATTTTCAAAGCAACGTTGTTTAATTTCACTATAGCTTAGTGGAATACAACGTTGCTACATTTTGCATTATGGGGCATAGGTAGGTATACTCAATTTTCAAGTAAAGTAGGTACATAGGTATAGCTATATTTAATAGATGTTTGGTAGGCTTTTTTCACCGTAGTTATTTTATTATTTTTGTTATTGAAAAAGAAGAAAATTGCAATTTTGAATAACAAAAATAATAATAATTATGTAGGTATTAGGCAGGTACGTATAAATTGTTTTTTAGGAAGGTATATTAATATCAATTTAGGGATGCAGGTGGGTGGGTGGTTATGCAGAGGGTGATACCTATTACGACATTGTATTTTTGAAAATGTTAAAAAAATATGGATAGGTACCTACCTACCTAATCTTCATAGTGTATGAATGTATTTGGTAGGTAGGTATGTACGTACATTTTAAATACTACCACTTATTAAAAAGTTTAAAAAAAATTAAATTTGGCTTATCAATTTTAAAAAACCCATTGAAATACACCTAAAAAACTATTTTCAAAAATTAAGTCGATACATTTTTTCCGAAAAAAATAGTTTTTATCAGTAGGAGAATTTTTAAAACATAAAAAAAAAAATAAAAATTTGGTGTTCCAGTTTTTAAAACCAATTAAAATATTCCTAAAAATCTATTTTTAAACAAAAATTAAGAACATATTTCGTTAGTTTTTATAAATAAAGACAATTTTGATAATTCCGAAAATAATCCAAAATTTGTTGTTTTAGTTTAAAAAAAACAATTGCAATGCTCCTAAAATCTATTTTTTTTTTAAAACATTGAAAAATGTGAAAAAATCAAAAATTTGGTGTTTTAGTTTGAAAAACAATTGCAATACTCTTGAAATAACAATTTTTTTCAAAAAAATTAAGGAAATTATTTCGAAAAAAATAGTTTTTTTAAATGCAAATAATTTTGAAAAATTGAAAAAGACAAGACTTTGGAGTATACAATTGTAATACTCCTAAAAACTATTTTTTTTTTAAATAAAATTAAGTTAAAAAAGATTTTTTGTGAGAATAAACAAAAATTTATTGTTTCAAAATGACCTCTTAAACTTATTCGCAAGCAAATAATCCCACTCAAACACCCACTTAGTCGTTACTATAAGAAACAAACCAACCTATATCCCCAATTTTACTAAAAACAAACGGTCAAACTTATATGAAAAAGTAAGACGTGCTTACCACATTTGTTAATTGTTTAGCATTTCAAACCGATTTCTTACAAAATTTAACTTAATTAAGTATTTCTAACTTGTGTCATCAGCATGTTTTTATTAAATTAAGGCCTAATGCAGGAAAATAAGTGTCTTGTTTTAACTTTCCAGAACATTGATAATTAATTTTCAAGAAAAAACACACTAATTTTAATTAAATTAGGATACTTTTCTCTTCTTAAAGTTTAAACTATAAATTTGTCTGAATAAAAAACCTAAGGCAGCATGAATTTAAAAATTAAATGAAAAACTGCACGTAATAAATTCATCAGATGATAGGCAGGTATGATGGTAAATTTAAAAATTCTCAAGTTTCAGCTCAATCAGATTATTATTTCTTGAGTTCTTACCAAATTTTTATATTTTGATGTTCAGCTCAATTTATAGAAAAGTTTAAAAAAATATTTACGGGAACTTCTGATTCAACAACAAATACATTGTCTAAATTTCAGCTCAATCTGATGGTTTAGTTTGAATTTTACAACATAAACGAACAATCATCTGTGTATATCTGCCTACATACATACCTATATAGATACAAATAGATACCTACCTAATGTAAGGCATCTAACTTGAGTTCATAAAAAATCTTAAATAGAACCATTCTAATACCTTCGTATAGTATTTACATAACTGAAATCTCAACGGAAAACCTCTATTTACAAAAGTGTATAACATCCTTCGCTAAAAAATTCAGTCAAAAAGTATTTATTCAAAACAAAATTATTTTTCTCAGTGGTAACCGAGTTTAAATAATTTACATGCATATAATACATTTATGGGCATTCTCAGTCATACGTCACAGCATGCATATACCTATATGCATATTATACATTTGCTCTATACCCAAACACAAACACACGTCACAGCAATTACAAAAATTCAGCCTTCTTTTGAACAATATTTTATTTTCGTTCTTTCTATACCCAAAAAACAAACAAAAAAAAAAACATTTTCCCCTTTCTATAAAAAATGATAAAAGCAAAAAGAACAAATTAGCTTTTTTCCTGTCCCCCTTGAACTCCCATACATTTTGTATAGGTTCTTCTCTATCGTCAATTTTCCATTAGCCTTCATTATAATTCTCTTATTTATCTCTTACTTTTAATTAAATTGTTTCCTACTCTGCCTACTCTTAAAACTGGACACCTAAGTCTGCACAAATTTTAGTTAGGCCGCGGTTGCCCAGGTGGCGTCGCGTTCGTTCCTCTTCATGATAGTACCATTGTATATAAACTCTATAGTACTCTCATGGAACAGATATTTTTACTTGGGCCTCGGTTGTGCTGGTGGCGTTGTAGTCAAGTAAAATTGACGTTGCAGACTGAGAGAATTCTATATATGTTATAAATAAAATACTGTGAGCACAGTTCAGAGAGCAAACGGGAAAGGGAAGGTTGTATTATTTTCAATTCGTATATTAATAAAGGGAGTAAGGGAGATAAAATTGAATCAGCTGTTCGCGTCATGGCAACGACAACAATTAGGAGGAGCAAATTAAATTTTTTTGTCATTTTTTTGACGTTTATTTTTGAATATTATATTTTTTGCTTCCTATGAGCTATAGACATAGGTATATTTATATGTTTATACATTATGCTTTTTATTTTTCAGCACAATTTGAATTTGTTTTTAGATTTTCAGTTTTGTAGATTTTCAAAGCAACGTTGTTTAATTTCACTATAGCTTAGTGGAATACAACGTTGCTACATTTTGCATTATGGGGCATGGGTAGGTATACTCAATTTTCAAGTAAAGTAGGTACATAGGTATAGCTATATTTAATAGATTTTTGGTAGGCTTTTTTCACCGTAGGTATTTTATTATTTTTGTTATTGAAAAAGAAGAAAATTGCAATTTTGAATAACAAAAATAATTATAATTATGTAGGTATTAGGCAGGTACGTATAAATTGTTTTTTAGGAAGGTATATTAATATCAATTTAGGGATGCAGGTGGGTGGGTGGTTATGCAGAGGGTGATACCTATTACGACATTGTATTTTTGAAAATGTTAAAAAAATATGTATGAATGTATTTGGTAGGTAGGTATGTACGTACATTTTAAATACTGCCACCTATTAAAAAGTTTAAAAAAAATTAAATTTGGCTTATCAATTTTAAAAAACCCATTGAAATACACCTAAAAAACTATTTTCAAAAAATTAAGTCGATACATTTTTTCCGAAAAAAATAGTTTTTATCAGTAGGAGAATTTAAAAAAAATAAAAAAAAAATAAAAATTTGGTGTTCCAGTTATTAAAACCAATTAAAATATTCCTAAAAATCTATTTTTAAACAAAAATTAAGAACATATTTCGTTAGTTTTTATAAATAAAGACAATTTTGATAATTCCGAAAATAATCCAAAATTTGTTGTTTTAGTTTAAAAAAAACAATTGCAATGCTCCTAAAATCTATTTTTTTTAAAAACATTGAAAAATGTGAAAAAATCAAAAATTTGGTGTTTTAGTTTGAAAAACAATTGCAATACTCTTAAAAAAACAATTTTTTTCAAAAAAATTAAGGAAATTATTTCGAAAAAAATAGTTTTTTTAAATGCAAATAATTTTGAAAAATTGAAAAAGACAAGACTTTGGAGTATACAATTGTAATACTCCTAAAAACTATTTTTTTTTTAAATTAAATTAAGTTAAAAAAGATTTTTTGTGAGAATAAATAAAAATTTATTGTTTCAAAATGACCTCTTAAACTTATTCGCAAGCAAATAATCCCACTCAAACACCCACTTAGTCGTTACTATAAGAAACAAACCAACCTATATCCCCAATTTTACTAAAAAGAAACGGTCAAACTTATATGAAAAAGTAAGACGTGCTTACCACATTTGTTAATTGTTTAGCATTTCAAACCGATTTCTTACAAAATTTAACTTAATTAAGTATTTCTAACTTGTGTCATCAGCATGTTTTTATTAAATTAAGGCCTAATGCAGAAAAATAAGTGTCTTGTTTTAACTTTCCAGAACATTGATAATTAATTTTCAAGAAAAAACACACTAATTTTAATTAAATTAGGATACTTTTCTCTTCTTAAAGTTTAAACTATAAATTTGTCTGAATAAAAAACCTAAGGCAGCATGAATTTAAAAATTAAATGAAAAACTGCACGTAATAAATTCATCAGATGATAGGCAGGTATGATGGTAAATTTAAAAATTCTCAAGTTTCAGCTCAATCAGATTATTATTTCTTGAGTTTTTAGCAAATTTTTATATTTTGATGTTCAGCTCAATTTATAGAAAAGTTTAAAAAAATATTTACGGGAACTTCTGATTCAACGACAAATACACTGTCTAAATTTCAGCTCAATCTGATGGTTTAGTTTGAATTTTACAACATAAACGAACAATCATCTGTGTATATCTACCTACATACATACCTATATAGATACAAATAAAAACCTACCTAATGTAAGGCATCTAACTTGAGTTCATAAAAAATCTTAAATAGAGCCATTCTAATACCTTCGTATAGTATTTACATAACTGAGATCTCAACGGAAAACCTCTATTTACAAAAGTGTATAACATCCTTCGCTAAAAAATTCAGTCAAAAAGTATTTATTCAAAACAAAATTATTTTTCTCAGTGGTAACCGAGTTTAAATAATTTACATGCATATAATACATTTATGGGCATTCTCAGTCATACGTCACAGCATGCATATACCTATATGCATATTATACATTTGCTCTATACCCAAACACAAACACACGTCACAGCAATTACAAAAATTCAGCCTTCTTTTGAACAATATTTTATTTTCGTTCTTTCTATACCCAAAAAACAAACAAAAAAAAAAACATTTTCCCCTTTCTATAAAAAATGATAAAAGCAAAAAGAACAAATTAGCTTTTTTCCTGTCCCCCTTGAACTCCCATACATTTTGTATAGGTTCTTCTCTATCGTCAATTTTCCATTAGCCTTCATTATAATTCTCTTATTTATCTCTTACTTTTAATTAAATTATTTCCTACTCTGCCTACTCTTAAAACTGGACACCTAAGTCTGCACAAATTTTAGTTAGGCCGCGGTTGCCCAGGTGGCGTCGCGTTCGTTCGTCTTCATGATAGTACTATAAAAATATATATACAATGGAATTTGTATAATTTTAATCAGGAAATAATGAGTATATATATTTTTATAGCACTATCATGAAGAGGAACGAACGCGACGCCACCTGGGCAACCGCGGCCTAACTAAAATTTGTGCAGACTTAGGTGTCCAGTTTTAAGAGTAGGCAGAGTAGGAAACAATTTAATTAAAAGTAAGAGATAAATAAGAGAATTATAATGAAGGCTAATGGAAAATTGACGATAGAGAAGAACCTATACAAAATGTATGGGAGTTCAAGGGGGACAGGAAAAAAGCTAATTTGTTCTTTTTGCTTTTATCATTTTTTATAGAAAGGGGAAAATGTTTTTTTTTTTGTTTGTTTTTTGGGTATAGAAAGAACGAAAATAAAATATTGTTCAAAAGAAGGCTGAATTTTTGTAATTGCTGTGACGTGTGTTTGTGTTTGGGTATAGAGCAAATGTATAATATGCATATAGGTATATGCATGCTGTGACGTATGACTGAGAATGCCCATAAATGTATTATATGCATGTAAATTATTTAAACTCGGTTACCACTGAGAAAAATAATTTTGTTTTGAATAAATACTTTTTGACTGAATTTTTTAGCGAAGGATGTTATACACTTTTGTAAATAGAGGTTTTCCGTTGAGATTTCAGTTATGTAAATACTATACGAAGGTATTAGAATGGTTCTATTTAAGATTTTTTATGAACTCAAGTTAGATGCCTTACATTAGGTAGGTATCTATTTGTATCTATATAGGTATGTATGTAGGCAGATATACACAGATGATTGTTCGTTTATGTTGTAAAATTCAAACTAAACCATCAGATTGAGCTGAAATTTAGACAATGTATTTGTTGTTGAATCAGAAGTTCCCGTAAATATTTTTTTAAACTTTTCTATAAATTGAGCTGAACATCAAAATATAAAAATTTGGTAAGAACTCAAGAAATAATAATCTGATTGAGCTGAAACTTGAGAATTTTTAAATTTACCATCATACCTGCCTATCATCTGATGAATTTATTACGTGCAGTTTTTCATTTAATTTTTAAATTCATGCTGCCTTAGGTTTTTTATTCAGACAAATTTATAGTTTAAACTTTAAGAAGAGAAAAGTATCCTAATTTAATTAAAATTAGTGTGTTTTTTCTTGAAAATTAATTATCAATGTTCTGGAAAGTTAAAACAAGACACTTATTTTTCTGCATTAGGCCTTAATTTAATAAAAACATGCTGATGACACAAGTTAGAAATACTTAATTAAGTTAAATTTTGTAAGAAATCGGTTTGAAATGCTAAACAATTAACAAATGTGGTAAGCACGTCTTACTTTTTCATATAAGTTTGACCGTTTCTTTTTAGTAAAATTGGGGATATAGGTTGGTTTGTTTCTTATAGTAACGACTAAGTGGGTGTTTGAGTGGGATTATTTGCTTGCGAATAAGTTTAAGAGGTCATTTTGAAACAATAAATTTTTATTTATTCTCACAAAAAATCTTTTTTAACTTAATTTTATTTAAAAAAAAAATAGTTTTTAGGAGTATTACAATTGTATACTCCAAAGTCTTGTCTTTTTCAATTTTTCAAAATTATTTGCATTTAAAAAAACTATTTTTTTCGAAATAATTTCCTTAATTTTTTTGAAAAAAATTGTTTTTTTAAGAGTATTGCAATTGTTTTTCAAACTAAAACACCAAATTTTTGATTTTTTCACATTTTTAAAAATTGTCTATATTCATAAAAACTAATGTTTTCAAAATAATTTGCTTAATGTTTTTAAAAAAAAATAGATTTTAGGAGCATTGCAATTGTTTTTTTTTAAACTAAATCAACAAATTTTGGATTATTTTCGGAATTATCAAAATTGTCTTTATTTATAAAAACTAACGAAATATGTTCTTAATTTTTGTTTAAAAATAGATTTTTAGGAGTATTTTAATTGGTTTTAAAAACTGGAACACCAAATTTTTATTTTTTTTTTTATGTTTTAAAAATTCTCCTACTGATAAAAACTATTTTTTTCGGAAAAAATGTATCGACTTAATTTTTTGAAAATAGTTTTTTAGGTGTATTTCAATGGGTTTTTTAATATTGATAAGCCAAATTTAATTTTTTTTAAACTTTTTAATAGGTGGTAGTATTTAAAATGTACGTACATACCTACCTACCAAATACATTCATACACTATGAAGATTAGGTAGGTAGGTACCTATCCATATTTTTTTAACATTTTCAAAAATATAATGTCGTAATAGGTATCACCCTCTGCATAACCACCCACCCACCTGCATCCCTAAATTGATATTAATATACCTTCCTAAAAAACAATTTATACGTACCTGCCTAATACCTACATAATTATTATTATTTTTGTTATTCAAAATTGCAATTTTCTTCTTTTTCAATAACAAAAATAATAAAATACCTACGGTGAAAAAAGCCTACCAAACATCTATTAAATATAGCTATACCTATGTACCTACTTTACTTGAAAATTGAGTATACCTACCTATGCCCCATAATGCAAAATGTAGCAACGTTGTATTCCACTAAGCTATAGTGAAATTAAACAACGTTGCTTTGAAAATCAACAAAACTGAAAATCTAAAAACAAATTCAAATTGTGCTGAAAAATAAAAAGCATAATGTATAAACATATAAATATATGTCTATAGCTCATAGGAAGCAAAAAATATAATATTCAAAAATAAACGTCAAAAAAATGACAAAAAAATTTAATTTGCTCCTCCTAATTGTTGTCGTTGCCATGACGCGAACAGCTGATTCAATTTTATCTCCCTTACTCCCTTTATTAATATACGAATTGAAAATAATACAACCTTCCCTTTCCCGTTTGCTCTCTTAACTGTGCTCACAGTATTTTATTTATAACATATATAGAATTCTCTCAGTCTGCAACGTCAATTTTACTTGACTACAACGCCACCAGCACAACCGAGGCCCAAGTAAAAATATCTGTTCCATGAGAGTACTATAGAGTTTATATACAATGAATATTCTATTGCTGGCAATTTTCCATTGTATTCTTCATTTTCTTTGGTATTGAACAGATACGGAAAGTAACCTTTCTTTAAAACGGATGGGAGGTCGAATGCTTTTGGTAGTTTAGACAAAGCCATGGGGGAGTAGTTTATTGAGTCAATAAATTTAACATTCCCTATTTGCATCAATATTATTTTTGTGCCTCACATAATTAAATCCGGACTTAGTTTTGTTTTTTCCAATATGTAGTTCAAAATAAATTGATGGTCGTATGCCTGACCATTATGAGCAATCACAATAATTTGTTTAAATTTTTTTCGGACTTCAAGTACATGTTGAACAAATTTTTGTACAACATCTTCTCCTTTTAGGACATTTAGTGACAACTTGCAATATTGGCAAAAGTACATATCTGGATTATCTGAGCATCGATCACATTTGTGTTGAAATACGCACAAATTTGGCTCATGTTTTTTAATTAAAGCGTTTGTTGTTTCGTCTCCCTCAGTAAATTTCGCCTGTCCAATCACTTTTTCTTGTCGACTCTCAAGATCATAAAATATATATAAAACATATTCCAGATTAGGTGTTTTCGTATCTGGAAGAATGTAACACATATGGTCTTTGGATACATGCTTTTTAACAATGCTTACAAAAGAACAAGAACTTAAAGATGTAATTACATTGTAATGGTTCTTAAAATACAATAAATATATTTTTTTCTCATCACAACTATTTCGATCAGAATTTCCTTCATAAATGATTTTTCGACATTTGGTGTCGTATTCATAAACCGTGATCTTGTAGTTTTTCAAATGATTTTGAAATGCCTTCCGCAACCTTCTGATGTTAAAATAAAGCTTCAAAGTTCTCTGCGTTTGAATTTTGACGATGTCTCTCCTTACTTTAGCAAAATCACGTTCTTTGTCTGCGTATGCCTTCGCCACAACCAAAGCATGAGGTAGGCATAAATTATCTTTATTTTTGATGGTTATTTTTCCATTGCGCTGAAGGCATTCTTCCTGGAATGTGTTATACATTTTGGAAGATTTTCTTGTTCGGTTGCCTTCCCCTATTGGCATCTTTACGCAAGTTACTGACAAGCAGAAATTATCCGTGGTTATTCCCTGAGAGTTGCTTTGGAATATTTTTCTTATCATCTCCCACACATCTTCGAAAGTTAATTCTGAACAGTTTTTGAAATTAATCCAGCCACTTCCTCGTTCATTTACAAAACTCTTTCCGCTAAATGTTATTCCGACTTTATTAGTTGGATTAAAATCTTTGACGGCGAATGTTATCATTTCATTAACGGTTTCTTTAACCCACGACGTTGGTTTTGCATCGACCGGAACTGGAAGAATTTGAAATTCTATTTTGCGCCCTTTCAGATTAAACCTTTTAATAAGACTCGAAGAATCACTCAAAATTTTGATTCGCTGAAATCAACACAGAAAAGAAAAAAACAATCAATTCGGGAAAAAGAAAAACAAATTTTAACATTTAATTAAGTTTTTATTATAAGTTTCATTTAAATGCACGTTTTTGTGACTTTATTAAATTTTGATCTTCATCAAAAAAAAATATTGGGTCATCATCATTTACCATTTCAGATAAATGCTGGTTTTGTTTAGGAACTTGTTGTTGTTGTTGTTCTTCTTCTTCTTGTTGTTGTTGCTGTTGTTGTTGTTGTTGTTGTTGCTATTCTTTTTCTTCTTCCTTAAGATGGAAATCCAGATGAAAGGAGAAGTCGCCATAGGGCTCCACGACTTCCTGACAACAGCGCTGTAGCCCCTTAATATCGTCGTCATCCAGTTGGGCGTTGCATCTTTTTGGGAGAAACACAATAGAGTCGCTCAGCTCAACCATAATTTGCTGTCCATACTTAGTATTGCATCTTTTTGCAATACTTATTTCGTATTCCTTCTTCTGAATTAGCTTGGACAAGCTGCAAATAGGTTTTTTCTCCTTCCGGACATTGACGGCTGCCTTAATTTTGTTTAAGAACGACAACACTTAAAATTTTTCTTGCGCTTATTGAAAACAAACTGAATTTTTTAAATTGACAACATTCTGCTTTTATACTCTGGATAATATCACTAACTATTTGAAATTTGCAAAAAAAAAACAAAAAAAAAAATAATTGATTGGCATATTTTAGGGTTCTCATAATAAAATATAAATCATATATAAATATAAAAAAAATATTTCTGAATGCATGTATAGTGAGAATTTTTTTTTTATTGGATGTTTTTGCGGTGCATTTCTGTCTTGAAACCTTAACCATATTGATTTTCTACACACGGCAGCAGAATATATCATGGAAACTTGAATTCAATTCAGGTATAAGATACAAAGGGCAAGTTTAACGACCTACTCAAACCATATATCACATAAACTGTCAATATGCTAAGTGTACACACGCGTCAAAGTTTAGCCCGTAAGAAGCTAAATGTTCCCACACTGCAAAAGCAACATGGATTTCAAGCCTCGATTGAAGGTCACTTCGAATTCAATGTTATTACTTTCTACACATATTCTCAAATCATAAAAAGCCTTGTGGCTAGAGCATACAACCCCTAACCCATATGCCTCCTATCAAATTTTTTTTTTCAATTCATAATTTATTTCCACATTACATTACTTATTAAACGAATTCAATATCTTCACAAACAATTCACTACTTACTTCATTATTACTACAAATTTTCCAAATCGCAAATAGCCCAGTGGCTAAAGCATACTGCCGACAACCCACATGTACCAAGTGAAATTCAACACTGAACAAATCTTTTTTTTTTTTTATTTATAATTTATTTCCACACTCATTATATTTATTATACAATATCAATCTTTTTATTCATAATTTATCTGAATCCAACTTTATTGCTTTCTGTACACATTCTCGAAATCATAAAAAGCCTTGTGGCTAGAGCATTCAACCCCCCTAACCTATATGCCTCATACCAACCATTTTTTTTTTTTTTAATTCATAATTTATTTCCACATAACATTACTCATTCAACACTCATCCAATGTCATCAAAACAATTCACTACTTAATACATTATTACTACACATTTTTCAACTTGCAAATAGCCCAGTGGCTGGAGCATACTGCCGCCAATCCATATGTACCCAGTTCAAATCCAACACACTACAAATCTTTCTAATTTTAAAATTTATTCCCATATCATAATTATTACTCATTCACCAGTTCCTATGAGGTCAACACACACCACGCGCCACCACTTCAAAGGCCACCGCCCCCGCACTCACAATAAATATTTGTCATTCACATGACCTCTAACTTTGTCCTAACTGTCCTTCAACGCAACCGAAGAGCAACTTTACCGATGCACCGACCGATTCAGAATCTAATGACTATACCGACATCCATTTTTTAGGCTAAGCGATTCCTTGCTTCCATATTTCGAATGTCGAATGGAAAGTGGGGAAATGTTAAAATGTCTCGTCGACACAGGTTCAAGTAAAAATTACATAAGACCTGATCTCGTTCCTAAACCTATTAATAACCAACAAATATTTTATGCAAAATTAATAGCTGGGGATGTAATGTGACTTCACAGAAAACCTTATTATGTCCTATCATGGACAAAAAATTTAAATTATTCGCTGATCCAGATGAGAAACTGACATATACCACTAAGGTTGTTGCAGAGATTAGAACCTCCACTGAAGACCCTGTTCATAGCAGGCATTATCCGTTTCGAATGTCCTTGAAAGAGGAAGTGGAAAAACATGTACAAAAATTGCTAGATGATGGCATTATTAGACCTTCACGGTAGCCGTACAACTAACCGGTATGGATAGAACCAAAAAAGCCTGGTTCCACTGGTGCCAAGCAATACCGTATGGTTATAGATTACAGGAAGCTTAATACTGTAACTGTTGCGGATAGATATCCAATACCAGATATCAATGAAGTAATTGCACAATTAGGGAAAAATACTTTATTCACGGTACTTGATTTAAAGAGCGGATTTCATCAAATAACCCTAAAGAAATCCGACCTTGAGAAAACTTCCTTTTCAATTAATAACGGGAAGTATGAGTTCGTAAGATTGCCCTTTAGGTTGAAAAATGCCCCGGAAATATTTCAGCGAACACTAGATGACATACTTCATGAGCATATTGGCAAGATCTGCCAGGTGTACATTGATGATATCATGAAAGCCCAGTTGGACAAATGTAAATTCTTTAAAACTGAAGTAGAGTTCTTAGGATTCGTCATCTCCGCTAATGGCATAAAAACGAATCCAGAAAAGGTCAATGACTACGCAAAGTTAGCCAAACCCTTGACAGCCCTCTTAGGGGGAGAGGAGGGACGAGTTTCAAAGACAAAATCGTCCAAATTACCCGTGCAACTTTATCAAGAAGCGTCCGAAGCTTTCCAAAAATTGAAAAATTCCCTCATCTCTCATGATATAATTCTATCATAGCCCGATTATTCCAAACCCTTTGATTTAACGACGGACGCTTCAAATTTCGCACTTGGAGCAGTACTTGAACAAGGAGGAAAACCAATTACCTTTATTTCCAGAACTTTGACCGCAACAGAAGAGAGCTTTGTTACTAGTGAGAAAGAACTCCTAGCCATTATATGGGCCCTAAGTTCCCTTAGAGCATACTTATATGGTACAGGAAAAGTACGCATCTTCACTGATCATCAGCCTCTTACTTTTGCTCTTAGCAATAAGAACAGTAACACCAAGATGAAGAGATGGAAAGCTCGACTGGAAGAATACAACTACGAAATCAAGTACAAGCCTGGAAAAACAAATGTGGTGGCAGATGCTATATCTAGAGCACCTACGCACCATTAATTCCTTAACCGTATCTCAACATAACGACGAGGGTTCTAGTCACGATCTCGTCCAAATCATTGATGCACCCATAAACGGATTTAAAAATCAAATTTTACTTTCCCTAGGCGATACCCCTTCATATGAATTCAAAATAGTTTTAACCTACATATCATAGGTACATCATAGTTGAAATAAATTACACTCGAGATAAATTGATTAACATTCTTAAGAAATATCTCAACCTGTCTGTCACAAAAGTTATTAAAACAGATGAAAGAACATTAGAATTAATACAGGAAATATTCCCCGCGCACTTTAGGCAATATAAAACGCGTTTTTTTTTTAAATATAGTAACCGATCTTATAGACGAGAGCAGGCAAGAAGAAGAAATAATAAAAGAACATAACCGCGCCCATAGGAATGCTCGCGAGAACAGAATCCAAATTTCCCAGAATTTCTTCTTTCCCAATATGAAAGTAAAAATAGATAAAATTGCAAAATCAACAAGCAAAGAAAAGAAGTACGAAAGACACCCAAATAAACCGGAACTACAACCAACCCCAATTCCGGAATACCCAGGGCAAATAGTACATATTGATATCTACTTCACTGATAAAAAGATTATATTAACTGCAATTGATAAATTTTCGAAGTATGCCCTTGTAAAAATACTTAAATCAATGTCTGCGGAAGATATTAAGGAACCCCTTTGAGGATTAATATTAGCGTTTGGAATTCCACAAACTGTAGTAATGGATAATGAAAAATCTCTTGGCTCAAGCTCCATTACATTCATGTTACAAAAACATGTTTGGCATAGCTGTTTTTAAAGCACCTCCCTTTACAAGTTGTGTAAACGGACAAGTTGAGAGATTCCACTCGACACTGGCTGAATTAATTCGTTGTCTCAAAACAGATAACATTCACTCTACGTTTTCCGAATTATTAGATAGATCCATTTACGAAAGCAATAGATCTTTACATCCGACAACTAATAAGAAACCTATCGATGTATTTTTCGGTAGGCAACTTTTAAATAATCCCGGGGAACTAAATAATGCAAGACGAGAAAACATGGATAAGTTGCAGGTTAAACAACAAACTTATCTTAAATACCATAATAGCAAGAAGAAGCCTTTAAAAAATTACAATGTAGGAGAAATCATTTACGTAAAGACTAATAAACGAGTAGGGAATAAGTTAGATCCTAGATATAAAAAAGAGATAGTAGCTGTAAATCATAATTCTACAATAAAAACGCAGTCAGGCAAAATAGTCCACAAATCACTCATAAAAAATTGAAATCCTTATCTTGAAACCTCAACTTATTTTTTAGATTTCTTGTCGCAACATGTACTGCAGAAGTACAAATCCTGGATTTTTCGAGTGCTGAGTTTATAGCCATAGACACGGGGACATCGAAGGTTCAGTCAGGAACCTCCAAAATTATCCACAGTATTGACTTTAACCAATTCCGGATAATAATTGAGGAATTGAAGACGTTCCTTACGGACAACACCATAGGAAAAAATCCCATCTTTCCCTTTTTAAAAAATGAAATAACCCAAATTAAAACACATCTTAATCGATTAATGCCCATAGCTAAAAGTAAACGTTCTATAGATTTTCTAGGCAGGGCCTGGAAATTCATTTCTGGAAGTCCTGATAAATATGATTTTGAAATAATTAAGGAAAAAATAAACAATGTTCTAACCAATAACAATAATCAAATTGTAATAAACAAAATTTTAATTAAAAAAATCGATGAAATTGTCAAACAATATCAGTAACGAATTAAAAGAAAGCGACAAATTTGAAGATGAATTAGTTTTAAACATAGAATTAAAATCAGGATTAATAAAAGAAGAAATTGTAAACTTAGAGTATGCAATTCACTGGGCCAAGGCGAATATCATAAATACTTATATTCTTTCAAACATGGAAGTTAACACTATACAAGAAATTTTAAATAAAGAAGACATGCCATATGTAAACGTCTTAGAAGCATTAGAATTCGCACAGATAAAAATTGCTTCAAATAATTCTTTAATCCTTTATATAATAAGCTTACCAACTACCATAGAAACATGTAAAATAATTTTAATCAAAGCCATAAAGAAAGGCAAAACTATTCTTAAGATTCCTTATGAAAATTCCAAATTTATGGAATTATGTCTCCATGCTCAACATTTCATGAACTATCCGTATATCCTACAGATAATATAATCGATATAACCAATTCTACATGCATCCCACACCTACTGAACAGCAAAGCCACAAACTGCACTAAAATCAACAACCAACACATACCATCGTTCGAGGAAATTACACCAGGTATCCTGTTTTTAAACCAATACACCGGATCCATCGAAGTAAACGAGGGAGTAGTGCCTTTAGATGGAAGTTATGTCATACATTTCCACAACGCATCACTAAGAATCCAGAATCAAATGTATGAGTCAATTGAAATGTCTGCCTACAAGCCTTTACCAGCCGTTCTTCAACCTGTTCCTATTAGGAAAAATACAGAAGAATTATTATCATTACAGATGATGAAAGAATTGCATGACAAAAATTCAAAATACATCGATTTCCTGGAGACTCGAAATAAACATAACATCATAGCCGTCCTATTGATTTCAATCCTTTTCATCGCATTAACAATATTTTGTCTTTCAAAACTGAAGAAGAACATTGAATCCACCACAGCAAAAATAACAACAACAAATGCAACAACAATGATCGACCTTGCAGTGAACGAAAACCCCACTCCGGCTCCTAGAATCATTGGAATAGAAGACATCCCCAACCATTTAAAGTCAGTTGCATCGAACGAGGGCGTTCGATTTTAAAGGGCGGAGGAGTTAAGGTACGAAATGCAAAAAGTGTGGAAAATGATTTAAGATCATTCCCACACTAAGATTAGCTGACGCTGCGTCTGGCAACAAACAACACACCAGCAGACAGACATAAAACTGCATTCCAGCACGTAGTCGCGGGAGTAACCCAACACCACCTGTGGGAACATCCGAAGCAGCGTAGAGACGTAGGTTGCAGCGTGGGACATAGACAATAAGTTAGATTATTTTTAAGAAAAATAATTTGTGTTAGTTCTAGTTTGGAAATCGAATAAAGAGGTTCACCCTCAATAAAATATATTTTTTTTTCGAAATATAATTTAAGTTAAATTAATTTATACTCAAACTGTATGCGATTGTTTGGTGGGAAAAGGAAGGTGTTTGTTGTATCTTGATTATGTTCTATTCATGGTGAAAGCATATGAAAGCAATGAGAAATTTTATTTTGTGCCATGGATTCATTTTTTTGATGAGGTGTGAATAGTATTATTTATTTTAAATAAGACAAGGCTTATTCAATGGAAAGCATGACAACTTGTAGTGAATTGAAATCGATTTTAATGGTAAACATTTTTTGAAAAAATAAAACTTCCGAATGATGGTCTGGTTTAAGTTTGCCCCCTAAACAAGATCATCTGTTTGAATATCGTTTTCCACACTTAGGTATACATACAAATAGCTAACAAGGAGTAGGTTAACAGAACTTTAAATTATGTAGGTAAAACCATTGAAAAATAACGTTGTAACGAAAGTGTACCTAATAAAAATTTTGTTGAACAAAGGCCGTTAAAAGCTATTTTGAATCAATAATTCAACAAGTCCAATCAAATAGTGCTAAGTCTTCTACTTGGCTGATGTATTTCAGTAGTATATAGAATTTGTATTATAAAAACCTTCATTTAAAAATCAAGAAGGTTTGAACTAGAACCTATTTCAATGTCAATTTTAAATTTAAAAAATAGAAAAAAATAAACTGAACGACTGGAATTTTTACTCATGCATCGCCACTGCATGTGACAATCATATTTTTGTGACTTTTTCTTGTGATAGCTATTTTGGTGTCCTTTTCATGTAAAATTGACAAAAAAATTTATTTGAAACTATGCAATAATTTTTAAGACCTGAGATTGTGGAAAATGAAAATCGCATACATAATAGCTATGTCCGGCCTAAGAAACAAATTTGATATTTTCGACCTACCAGATCCAAAGTACCTAAGTACACACACACACTAATTCCTCCTTTTTATAGTTGGCAATTACAAATTAAATAGGTTCTTTAAAAAAAACTTTAGGAAGACGAAAGATACATCAGATATTTATGTTTATTCTTCGGCTTTTGGATTTGCCAGCTCGGGTGGGTTCAACCCACATTCCTCCTATCCTCCAGCTGGTACTAATTTTAAATTTCTTGGGGGTTGTGGCTACCGAAGGCAAGTTGGTGCGGACTGGTCAGCTTCAATAGGTCAAAAGCACGGTGTGTGAGGTGACTTCCTCAACTCTTAAGCAATTTGAAACAAAATTATGCTTCTTGAAAATAAAATTTACCCCATAAATAAATCAAATAATCGTATTTATGACAACTGTCAGTACTTGTCTCTCAAAGTAATGCCAAGTTTTGAATAATTTTTGGTGATCACTTTACGCAAACGGAAAAATTAATTTGATCAAATTTGATTATCATAAATGTGACAATCACCGATCACATCAGCCGATTCCACCCCTGTAACATTAATGCTACTGAAAATACATACCACTCTGTGGGAATGTGCCCTTGTTTCCGCACATACAGAAAAGGTTCCTTGGAAGTGAAAGCCTTAATCGTGACAAGTTCCTCGAAACTCTCAACGGACAAAATTATGCTCAACTTTAAAATTTCTTAAAAAACGCTCTAAGATATCGAACTCTAATTATAAATGAATTTTTTAATAAATTTATTATAGATAACAATTTAACCTGACAAGCAACTTAAAGAGTAATTGTCATTTAACTTAATTTTAATGAAATCGAAACCATAATATGTTTTTGTAAAAACTTTCAGAAATTAAAATTATTTATTTACCTATACATATATCTATCTACTTAATCATGATCTAGAAATATTAAGACATTGAGTCTTGTGAATAAAAAAAAAGTAAAAACTTTTTTTGAAGGAAGCTAAAGCCAACCAGTCATAGCTTTTACTAGCAGCTAAAGGTAGACAGTTCTAGCTTAAGCTTTGTTTTATGTGAATAAGAAAATGATAACGCTAAATAGCTTGATCTGGAAAATTTTAGCCTTAGCTTTGTTATTTAAGATCTCGGTTTTTTATTCACACGTTCTGACTTAGATATCTTTAGCTAGAACTATTTTTATAAGGACCGAAGAGAAAAGGAAGGTTTTTTTTCATTTCGTTTTCCCATAACTTTTTATATGTTCTATAGGGCAAGTGTTGGTTGCGTTCGTACGTAATGCCCTAGAAGAGAAATTTGATTTTATAATTCATCTAGGCCATCTAGCTTCCAATAAGACTGTTCCGATATTTAAAAAAGTTTCCCAAAAAATTGTCTCATTTTTGAGTTATTCTCTAATATTAAATTAACACCTCACACAAGATTTTAGTACCTGCTTCATACTTTTCCATTAACTTTGTAACTGTACCATTTTATATTCCAAGCCTAGCCATCTCATAGCAAGAGCAAGTTCGTGCGATTGAATCGTACATTTCATTCATGAACTGACCCTGGCCACTGATTAATGTATTCATCAAAAAATCTTGGTAGTTTGGAGATAGTAATATGGGTGCAGTCTATTGCACCAAAAGCTCCGGGATACGAATATATTTCCTCCCATTTTGCCTTTTCTGTTTCGATTTCTCTGAGACTCGACGGAAATATAATATGTATGTGAGCCTTTCCCATAATCTTGTTGGCCACGCGCTCAACAGTCTTGCATACAGAAGAGCGTTCAACTATAAGATCTTGTCCTATACAGATACACCGCACTGAAATCCAGGTTCACTCAGATATCTCAAAAATCTGCAATCTCTGCTCAGAGGTCAGTGCACCTCCTCAACGCTCTGTTCAATCTCCTTAAAAGTTATCATAAAGCCACTGAACATTTTCTTTTGAAAATCGAAATAAACTATGAATATCCTCATCACTAATTTCGTAATTTCCAACCGTTTCTTATACAATTTTGGTTTTCTTACGTATATAAACTAGGCCATATTCGCACTATAACTAAACACAATACTAAAAATAAGAACTAGTCAAAGCTATCTAGACAGGTAAAAAAAATATTGTCTTTTTTGTAGCTTTAACTATAATATTCTAGTTTAAGCTATTTTTATTCCCACAAATAAATGAAGCTGAAGATCGCTGCATCGAAGGTAAAAATTTTGTTTGTAAGTGAATCTGTACGTATTTTGAAATAATTTGTCAAAAATTTAAAAAGCATTGCGTTAGGCGTAGATTTTTCTAAACGTGATGGGGCATATTCATAGTCACTTTTAAACTCCAGTTTATCTTAGACCTGGGTTTATCCTATCTAAATAACATTGCATAAACCCCAGTCTCAGATAATTTTTTTTTTTTTTTTATTTTACTGTTTAATATTTTTTCTTAATTAAAAATCGTTAAAAATAATAATTTTTTTTTGTTGGAGAATCTACGTCGCAACAATTTTTGTTTGAAAAAAAAAAAAATAAAATAGGTACGCCATAAATAGAATGACTAAATCTACAGATGTGATATTTTTTTTTTTGGTTTTTACTATGATATCTGGAAAAATTGTAACAAAACTTTATACCCTTAAAACTTGGAGCTGAGAAATGATGAAAAGAAAAACATTACTTTATCGGGATTTTGTAACTCTAAACGTGATTTATTTTATTTTTTTTATTTACGATTTCAGGGCAGTTTTCTTAACAAAAACAAGAAATTATAAAAAATTAAATATTTTAGCCAAAATAAGTTAGAAGATGTTGGCTTTTGTATGAAAAATGAAGTCTTTTTGTATATATTACATTATATGTTATATTTAGGAAGTCTCTAGTCCATCGAAATTATGCAATGGTGTTCAACAACAACGAACTAAAATACGAACTACAAGAAAAAATAAGCGTGAAGATTTCACTGTATTGTGTAAATTGTAAATAAAGAAAGTGTGTATGTGTTAACAAAGAAAGGTGATGTACGTAAAAATTCCACCCAAAATCCATGACTCTTATAAAAAATAATAACAAAATTAAATATTAAAAAAAATCTAAAAAGGAAATTTCCGAAGCAATTAACAGTGAGATCTGTACGTGTGAGATTTTTTGTAGTTCGTATTTTAGTTCGTTGTTGTTGAACACTACTGCATAATTTTGATGGACTAGAGACTCCCTAAGTATTAAATATATGGTAATATTTATAAGATGACTTAATTTTTCATACAAAAGCCAACATCTTTCAACTTATTTTACCTAAAATATTTTGTTTTTTTCTTGTTTTTGTTAAAAAACTGACCTGAAATCGTAAATAAAAAAATTAAATAAATCACGTTTAGATTAACAATAACCCGATATAGTAATGTTTTGCTTTTTAGCCTATCATTTTCAGCTCCAAGTTTTAAGGGAATAAAGTTTTGTTACAATTTTTCCAGATATCATAGTAAAAAACCTTAAGGGTAGGTGTCCTGGACCAGTCCCTTGAAAAAATAGGTTGGAGTTTTGCGCTAAACTATATAGCGTTCACAATTTTCGGAATATTTTAATGAAATAAACGGCTGTTGATAGAAAATATGTTGATTCAAATACTTGTGTAGTAGTCCAAAAAAATGAAAATTTTGTTGTGTCTCAAAACCGCCAAACAAATGGAAAAATCATAAAATTTAATACGGTGCTCACTCGAATGATAGGGAAATTTACTTAATATTATATTTTTATTATTTTTATATTTTTTTTTTAGAGGTATTAGATCTCAAAACACCACCGCGTTTTTTTATTTTTTTCTTTATTATTATTAGTTCCAAAAAAAATTTGCAAAAAGTATGATAAATAAATGAAATTTACAAAGTGGTATGAATGCTTTACTTGATAAAACTTCCAAAATATATAAGATAACGAAGTTAAATTAACTTTTTTACAAAGAAAATAAATGTATGCAGTTGTTTTTATTTTTTGATTTTTTTTTTTAATTTATACAGTAAGTTTTTAGGTGCAAAAAGACAAAAAGTATTTCTTTTTTTCAAATATTTTGTTCGTACCCGTGGGAAATTGAAAATTATATTTTCTAATTTTTGGAAATATTTTTGTAACGAAAGCATCATATATCCTGCACCGGACCGCGTTTTTAAAAAAAAAAAAATTCTCCTCTAACATTCATTAAAATACAATTCAATATGACAGTATTTGTAATGCCGTTGTAAAAAAAGAACCGCCAATACAATTCCCACATATTTTTTTTATTTTTCTTTAGTATTTTGTTTATTAATTTTATTTAACAAAATAGTATATTCACTAGCCGTTTTTTTAATTTAAATTATATAAAAGAAGTCTGTTTTCCATTTTTTAGCAACAAATTGCTTGGCACACGCACACAAAGAAGTCGTTGTTCCCAAAAATTCCACTGCTATATCAGCGCCATTCTCTTCGAAAAAAAATATATTGCCCGCCCATCCGCTCTCAGATATTTTAATTTGTTTTTTTTTTTCGTGCCTGGGCTCATATACCTAGTTTTTTTCTTCTTTGCTACTGATCTGTCATTTTGCATTTCGTAGACGAGGATAACAAATATAAAAAGAAGTTATGAAATGCTTTTTTGTCTAGTAGGTATTTGATGTGACGTAGTCGTATGATGGCAGAATTTTTTTTAGTTCAACTATGGTCAAGTTCGTTGGTTGCACATTGTTAGAGGGAGGGTGGGAAGAAAGTCATCATGTACTTAGGTATAAAAAAGGGTATGTAGGTATATCGCAAATTCCCTGTCATAATTATCATGATCTCTCATGACCCCTACTGTTTGGTGGATGTTTGTGTTCACTTCGCGTGGTGGGATCTATGGAGAATATACAAGTTATTTTCTCTATGGTGGGATCGTTGCAGGAGTTTTGGTCGGATATTAGGTATGTACCTAGTATGTAAATATATTCGTATATATATTTTTTTGTTGAATCATATGTTAGAAATTTTTCTGTTTCTTTTTGAAAAGAGATCTACGATGTTGGATATAGAATTATGTGTATCTATACAAAAGATTTTAGTCATGCATATTTCGTTTTTTTTCGTCGTTGCTGAGGGATTGATTTAATTTTGCGTAGGTAATGGATGTATCAACATTTAACATTATTGTTGTGATTGAATGCGGTTTGCATTATTTTCACTGTGAGGGAAATACTGAACCAAGTAGGTAATGAATGTCAAGTGGCTGGCGCCAAAATATACCTACATATGTATAGTATAGTGTAAACAAGTTTGTAGGTACATTATATCAGTACCTAATGAGGAGAAAATCGATTTTTTTTTGTTTTTGGTGGTTGCACATGCCATTGTTAGAAGAAGGGTGGGAGTTGGGAGTGGGAGATAAGTCAAAGTTTGTTTCTTATTGTTTTAGGCACATAGGAAATTCGTTATTCTCCGTCGTGTCGTTTCAATGTGGTATGGAGATGGGGATGACCGTTAAATTCCCGTTCGAAAAGAGGAGAAAATGCATAGATTATAGTTTTTAATTTGAGATTCTGAACTCTAATTTGAATTCGTAATTCTATCTATGAGGTTCAATTTTAAAAATCGGAATATTTATTTTTGTGAAGATATCTACTTTTTTTGAAGAAGTGACGTGAATTTAGCACTATTCAACCAAAACTACAATTTCAAATTGTGCTATGGCCAAAGGAAGTCTAAAAACCCAAACAAAAAAATTGGCAAAAGGTAGGCAAAAGGAATTAAGAATTTATGTTAAATTGATGTACCTATGCATACAGTCAGTTCAAGGGGTAATTTGATACACGGGTATTCGTGTCACGTGTTGTGAAAATTTGTTTACACGTGTAGGTTGTAAATTAAAGTGTTTATAAAAATAAACGTGTAAATATAAATAAACGTGTAATTATAAAAGTGGAAGGTCTAGTTGAAATTCCTGGCATAAGATGATTTTTTTTGAATTAATAAAATTATAATTTTCTGTTTTCCAACGGATTCTGGACAGCATTACATCATAAAAACGGTTTTCAAGTAATTACACGTGTATTGCTAAATACGCGCTCAACAATAAATACACGTGTGAATTAAAATACACGTGTTCATACACGAATAATTTGATTACACATGTACCCGCGTATGTGTGTCAAGTTAGCATTAACACTTCAAAATTTTAGAAATCCAATAAACAGATTAATTGTCGTAAATTTGTCGTAAATTTGTAGTAAAAGAAAATAAATTGTCGCAATGGTTTTTTTTTAATCACAAAAAAACCTTAAAATCGCATTTTGCAGAGAATACAGCATTACCACATCTTTGACTTGCTATTATTTTTTTCCTGGATGGTTTTTTGGAACAACTTCGAGCGACAATTGTTTAAACAAATTGCCTTTCAATAAAAACACACAGGACAAATATAATAGCGAATCGATGATGTGATAATGCTGGATTCTCTGAAAAAATTAAGTTTTTTGAGATTAAAAAAAAAACATCGCGACAAATTTTTTTTCTTTCACGACAAATCCACGACCAATAACCAAGTTTTTGGAACTTAACCATTTACTTATTGCTTGTAGGTATGTTAGGAAAAATCCTATTTTGGAAGATCTTCCTTCAACGTCAACAACATTGACGAACATTGAAATTGATCAAATGGAGCAGCAGGAGTTAGAAGTTTCGCAGGAGTTTGAAATTCCTATGGCGGTTGACAACACAGTTGAGGACAACTGTAGTTTTGTACCGGAGGGCAGGCGGATAATAGATTTGAATATTTTTATTAGTAATTTAAAGAACATTTCACTGCACGGTATGAAGTTCGGTTGTACTTTAAATAATTTAGTACTAACTCAAGAAATTCGGCTAGGTAACAGAGTTTATATTGAAAATAAAAAATATTATGTCTTCAAATTTTTCTCTTTCTATTTTAGGACTTAGATCAAAATTATTTTTTAAGTGCAATATGTGCAATATGCACTTTGATATGTTCACCTGCGATCAAACAGAAGAATTTAGCGAGGAAACACAGGTTAATAAAGAAATTGTTGTGGGAACAATGTTGGCTGGAAATGGATATTCTCAATGCAAACGAGTCCTTGAGGCCATAAACATTCCTTTCATGTGCTCAAAAGCTTACCGAAAAATAGAAAACAACACGAAAGAAGTATGGGTCGAATCAGCAGAGAACCAAATGAAGGAAGCTATTGAAGAGGAAAAGCAAATTGCTAGAGAAAATGGGAACATTGACGCAAATGGTTATCCCCTAATAACTGTGGTAACTGACGGAGCCTGGTCACATAGATCTTATGGTTGCAATTATAAGGCGTTATCAGGGATTGCAACAATTATTGGTCATAACACCAAAAAAGTTCTTTTTTATGGTGTCAAGAATAAATATTGCCATGTTTGCAAATTGAACGAGAAAAAACCAGATAATGAAGCACCCGAGCACACATGCAATAAAAACCACACTGGTCCATCAACTAAAATGGAGTCGGACATCTTGGTAGACGGGTTTAAATTTTGTTTTGAAAATTATGGAGTAATTTTTGATAAATTTATTGCTGATGGTGACAGTAATGTTTATAAAAAACTTTTGGAATCCAAACCATTTCCCAACCATACCATCCAAAAGATTGAATGTGTTAACCACCTGTTTCGGAACTTGCGTAAAAAACTTGCCAACTTGACTAAAAATACGAAACACAGCATCGTAAGCAGAAAAATATTGAACTCTTCAATAGACAAGATGATAAAAGGAATAAAATGTGCAACTCAATATCGCAAAAAGAGCGAGTGTCAGGACACCGAGAAGCTTAAAATGTTGGAAGATGATATTTTAAATGTCCCTTACCACGTCTTTGGAAGCCATTCAAAATGTGCTAAGTATTTTTGCACTGGTGTAGACATAGAAGAAAAAAACAACATAGAAAAACTCGAAACCGATGGAATCTTAGACCTTGTAAAGCTTTATATATCGAGAATGGTTCAAAATGCAGGAAGTCTACTTTGCGGGTACGACTCAAATGTTTGCGAACAATTTAATAGTGTTGTTTGCCAATACGTGGGTGGCAAAAGAATTAATTTTTCCTTGGGTCAGTCTTACAGCAATAGGTGTGCCTTGGCCGTTACGCAATTTAATTCAAAAAGAGCTTTTACGGAATTTTCTAAGACCAGAAACCATAATGCTAACACCCCAAGTCGAAAACTGCTTGTAAAAACCGAAACAAAAAATCGAAACGCCCTGAGAAAAAAAAAATTATTTCGATCGCTTAATAAACCGACTCCAAGAAAACGAAAACGAAACGCTCCTGCCGACAAAAATTATGGCGATGTTGAGGACTCTACAGAAATGGTCGACTTATCACCCGCAGCCATTGACATAAAGAAGAAAGAAATAGAAAAGCGGAAAGAACAAAACTTTACATATAGACTTGAAATTGAAAAACAAACAAAAGACCAGGCAAGTTGCAGACAATGGCATGATATAAGGAAGGAAATGGTCACTGCTTCAATTTTCGGTAGAATCTGCAAAGTCAAAAACGTTTCCAGTTACCACAATATCATAAAATCTTCTCTCTATGGAACATTTTCTTCTTCCAGCGTGTTATGGGGCAGACAAAATGAACAGATCGCAGTAAAAAAACTTCAAGAAGAAGCAGAAATTGAAGTCCAAAAATGTGGCTTCATAATTGACAGTGAAATACATTTTCTTGGCGCAACACCAGATGGTATGGTTGGAGAAACCGCAATATGTGAGGTAAAGTGTCCCTCTTCTATAAAACACATGAATATAGAAGAAGCTGTAAGACTGAAAAAGTTAACTTACCTAAGAAAACAAGGCGACAAATGGGAGCTGAAAAAAACCCACAATTATTATTATCAAGTTCAAGGACAGCTTCACATAACTGATCGACAAACTTGTTATTTTGGTGTCTGGACTTCCTGTGACTTTGTATGGCTCACAATACAAAGAGATGAGGAGTTTTGGAATATGAAAATAAAGGAAAAATTGATTTTATTTTACCAAAACCATCTGCTTCTGGAGCTGTGTGACCCCCGAGTTCCAAGAAAAATGCGCGTATGGAATACATAAGATCATCTCAATACCTGGTATTTGTTTTTTTTTTACTTTTTTGAAACTAAAATTCCAACTTTTTATTATTTAAGTAGGATTTTTCGATGCTAATCTATTAGGTTAAGGACGAATAGCAGACGTTTTTATGGACTATCTACTTGAAAAAATGAGAGCATTTAAGTATAGGTAAAGGCAAAACATTTTCATCTTAAGTTTTTATTTTATATGTATATTAATCATATTTGTTTTCCTTTTTTTCATCTTCTAATACTACTTACCTTGACGTGGTGAAGATGCTCAGTATGTTTTTTTGATTCCCTGAGCGATAGCAGCTAAGATATCTGTAGCTTTGATTTCTCTGGGTTAAAAAAACAGAAGCTAAATAGTAGTATAGTAGGTCAAATACAAAGGAAAGTTAAAAAACAATAATTATTTTGGAAGTAAAGTTGATTAACTTTTTCGACAAAATTTGATTCAACCAATGGAAACATAAATCAATGTTTGTCTATTCTATTAACTTATGAAAAAAGTAGGTACGTACTTGATTCAATTTTTATTCAATGTACTGTATAAAAACGCAGTTCAAGGACGATATCTCCGACGAAGACTGGTAAATCAAATTTATGAAGGGAGACATACTTGGAATTCTACCAAATCCAACTCTTAATTTGTCAAAAGCATGTATTTGCTTCAAATTAAAGAAAACCATCAACGTTAAAGAAAACTGCCTACCTAAGTAGATAGGTACCTACCTGCATTTTGTTCCTAAAAAAAAGCTTTGAAAGCATGTGATTAAATAAAATAATTTGTTTGAATAAAACTCAATTTGTTTCTATTAAAAAAAAGTATTATGGTCTTCTTGCGATTCTTCTTTGATGGGTAATATGCATTTTATGGGGTAAATGTAAACATTGCGGTAATCAATTTTTCAAGAGAATAATTCCAATGAAATTTATGCCTGTTTACTTCAGCCCTGTCCACATAATTTTCAAAATTATGGGAAAAATTCAAACAAGGAAGGGGTAGATGTAAACGCTGCCCTTAATCGATTTTGGGTTCGTATACGTCTTTCAACACATAATAAGTAGATTATTTGGTATCTTATAATATAATATCCGTTTTCAAAAGTTTAACAAAAATAAAATTTAATATTTTTTACTTCTCGGAAAAAATGTTTCTCTAAAAAATGCAAAAAAAACTGTCCAAATTCACCCCAAATTATTAATAAAATGAATGTGGCGCAAGCTCGCGGCGAGCCATAAACGTTTAACAAATTTGTGTGTGCATCTGCTTATTCAGCTTAAAAAAAAACCTAAACATATGGGAATAATTTATTCAAATATTTGTATAGGTACATAAAAATTCTATTTCTGACACGGTTTTCATTTCAATAAATGCCTTTAAAATAAGAAATATACCTATACACATTATTTTAAGCACAAGCAGAACTGACCTACCTCAAAGTCACTCATACCCAATACATATACCTACATAACAAAACAAAATATAGGTACCTACAAAATTAGGTATTAATTTTTGTTTTTATTTAATCCTAAATAATAGGAATATTAATATTCACAATTTACAAACCTGTACCTATGTCGATTCAATTGCAATTGGAACTTGAAGGTACAAAAACGCTCACGAAATAAACGAAAACAATGGACATCAAAAACAAATAATTTCATCCACATTCAATCGGTAATCCAATCCGCTCAAACATTAATTTTTTTTTGTTTTTCAAAGGCATGTAGGTAGAAATCATAATTCAAAAGTTTCTACTATAAAGAAATAACCACTTGCCCTAATTTTTTTTTGTAATCAACCGCACGAAAAAAATCAGAAATCCTCAAAACTAAAATTACTTACATATTGTAAACTTCCCATTATTACAATACAAGAACATGACGAAAAAACACAATGTATACGTTCTTCGATGTGTACCTACCTACCTGTTTCTAGCAAAAATGTACATGCAAATACAGCTAAAGAAGAAAAATTGACCCATATGCCATATGCCACCGCTGCTCAATATCCAAAAGACAACAACAAAAATTAAAGCAAAAAAAAACAACAAAAAATGTCTGTTCTTCCACGCCACCGGAGAGTCTCAGTTCTATAAATATGCTTGTGCGCATGCCCATGGGTGCTAGGTACATACTTATGTGCTTCGCTGTGCTGCTTGCGCGAGTGCGTAACTCTTTCCCTGTCTCTGGCTCTGAGAGAACGTTTTGCAAATCGAATCTCCATTTCCAAATGCTGAAAGAGAAAATTTTTCGTACACTAATACACTCAAATGCATTTACATGAGTTTTGGATTTGCTTCTGCGGGAGACCT